>OZ038502.1:4498308-4685134 GCA_964036315.1 Acanthosepion esculentum | reverse complement strand
CTCTCTTCCCCCCTCTCTTCTGGCGTTCTCTCTTCCCCCCCCTCTCTTTCTGGCGTTCTCTCTTCCCCCCCTCTCTCTTCTGGCGTTCTCTCTTCCCCCCTCTCTTTCTGGCGTTCTCTCTCCCCCTCTCTTTCTGGCGTTCTCTCTCCCCCCCTCTCTGGCGTTCTCTCTTCCCCCTCTCTCTCTCTCTCTGGTGTTCTCTCTTCCCCCCCTCTCTGGCGTTCTCTCTTCCCCCCCCTCTCTGGCGTTCTCTCTCCCCCCTCTCTGGCGTTCTCTCTCCCCCCTCTCTGGCGTTCTCTCTCCCCCCTCTCTGGCGTTCTCTCTCCCCCCTCTCTGCGTTCTCTCTCCCCCCTCTCTGGCGTTCTCTCTCCCCCCTTCTGGCGTTCTCTTCCCCCTCTGGCGTTCTCTCTTCCCCCCTCTCTGGCGTTCTCTCTTCCCCTCTCTCTGGCGTTCTCTCTTCTCCCCTCCTCTCGTCTCTGGCGTTCTCTCCCCCCCTCTCTCTCTGGCGTTCTCTCCCCCTCTCTCTCTGGCGTTCTCTCTCTCTCTGGCGTTTCTCTCTTCCCCCTCTCTCTCTCTGGCGTTCTCTCTTCCCCCCTCTCTAGCGTTCTCTCTCGCCTCAACTCCCTCTGTCTCTAGCGTTTTCTCTCTTCCCCACTCTCTCTATTGCTCTCGGTCTCTCTCTCAGTGGATTTTAAGAATAATTTTGATGTCTAGTTGGGAAGTTGGTAGGGCTGAACACTTGTCAGAACCCCACTTTATATATTTATATTTTGTTATATATACACAATAGCTGGCCACTCGTATTCGAGGATACCCATTTACTAGGGCAGCTAGCCAATCCCTATTGCACACACTCGCTCAGGCATATTTGTGTTTGTTCAACACCCACAGAGCCAACCTGTGGTTTATACTGCAACTATGCTGAGCAGACCTTAGTTACAGTTACTGGGAATGAGCGTGTTATCTTGCATGATCAACAATCTGAATAGCACCAGCACTCTTAAATCTTCGGTCACGCTGACTTCATGCTAGCACAGCTATCGATGGCCCCAGGTGTTGTCCACCCAATTTCCCTCACAACCCATGGTATGGTTTTCAGGCACTTTCCAAAGGTGCACACTGGAACTGTCCCCCCATCCAGACCGATATTATCAGGAAGTCTCTTTCCTAACAAATCGACCATGGTAAGATTCGAACCAGTGTCTCATGGTCAGAAAGTGAATGTTCTAATCACTCAGCCACAGTCCCCAATTATATATATATATATATATATATATATATATATATAAAAATAATTTTTCTTAAAGGCAGATGATTCTAATTAAAAGCCACTTGTCCTCGTTTGACATTTCTGGTTTGTAAGTGAGACTTGCCTCTTCTCTTTGCAGGCTTTCAACTCAGAAGATGTGCTGAAAATAACTCTTCCCACATACATCCTGTTTCTCTTACAGCATCTGGTCTCCACTTGGGGAAAATTCCTGGTTGTGACCAACTTTATATCTACCTACCATGCCCAGTTCTTATGTGTTCAGTCTTTTGTTGGAAACAGAGGATTTGATTGATTTGTAAATTCTTGAGTTAATTAATCCCAGATAAACACTTTTATTTTAAATGGTTTTATTGAATTTGAGTAAAATAACTGAGCCTTACCTGGCGTAAGGTAACTTTTAAAATTCTGATTATTACCTTTTTGTTGGTTATATTTAAATTGCTGGATTCATGATTAGTTAATCTCTTTTAAGGCTGAAGTCCAAACACTCCTGCAAATTTCACATGCTTCCAATCTGAGAGTGGGAATGCACCTTAAGCAGCACTGTATTTCAGTACATGCAATTAACGCCCGTCACATGATCAACATTTTTTTTTATTAATTGCATATCAACTACTTATGGGTCATTTAATGCTGAAATTTAATTTTCATGGGAGCTTTGAACTAATAAAAAATGTTATTCCGTTTTCACAATTGAATACATGGTAGATGATACTTAGCTTTTGTGCATATACAAGTTTGTGTGGACATAATTACTAGAGGCGGTGACGTGTGTGTTTTATGTTGTAGTTTTCTTGAAATTATATTTTGGAATCCAGTTTGAGTTCTTTAAGAAATTGTAGGATATTATGGATTAGTGTCATGAAAGAGTTCTTTCGTGTTGGTTGTTTGATTTTGTTTACCAAACATTTTGTTTAGTCAACATCTGTGGGTTATTTCATGACGAAATCTAAATATTTTCAACACAATTTTATAGCTTCAACTACAGATAAAATTTGTTGTTAGTCATTTTACTTTAAAATTATATTGTTGGTAATTTTTTTTATATAAAAAATATATTGCTGATATTTTCATACCTTCATAGTTTTGTTTTTGTTTAGGGGTTTACTCTTTGCCCATAGCTGGGATCCTTGGGTCAAGGAGAACTTGGGAACACTAGCAATTAAGGGGTGGTTCCATATTGCTCAAACTTTCCAATCTCTTGATCAGAGGCCTTGTTGCCGGATGTAGTTTATCATCATACCAGGACACACATGATCAACTAGAGGTGTCAGAAATAGACGCTCTTGGCAAGTTCTACGACAATAAAATATCTGTAGAAATTCCCCTATTGCATGGCTAAATATTTTAACAACTTTAACAAAATATTGCAATGACAATCCTAAATATGAATGCTGGTCATTATTTTAAGAAGTGGTATTACGGGTAAGCAACGTACAAGTGCGTTGGTTGTTACTATAATGGAAGGAGGAGGAGAAAGCAAATAAATTGAAATGAAGTACCTATCATTTATCTATCTCTCTTTCCTCCTCTCTTACTTCTTTTCTCCTTTCATTCTGACCAATTTTACATCATGTACATGCAGAGGAATTGGGATAGTGAGTAGATATGCTTCCCTACACCATCAGTGGCATTGGTGGACAAAATGTAGCCCTTTGATTTTCATATATGTCGAGCCTGATTCCAGATTCGGCAGTTGAAGAACAGCAACTGAATGAGATGAGTGCCAACTCCTGTTTTACGTCTATCCAGAAGACTGAATAATGCAGTAACCCAAAAGAAAACTGTTGATTGAACCATTTCTATCCAGGAATTACAGATGTCTTGAGCATCAACCTCAACAATTGTTAACACCTACTTGATGGATATTGAACTCTGAAGTTATCGCTGGGCTCGGACGTTCTATGGTTATGAACTTATCCCTCAGAGTCAACCCTGAACAAGAACTGTTGATATGTTGACTCCAAAACACAGTTAAATAATATGTGGATTATCTTGACATGATTGAAATTTATGTGTTATATGCCACATCCACCACATGCAAACCCAAACAAATGGCTTCTTTTTTTATCTTCCCTTTTCTCTTCTCATGTTCATGTTATTAAACTGGTTATGTTAAATTGACTCCACGTCTTTGCTGTTGTTGTTTTTGTGTGAAACTGACACAAGTAATCACTTTCCCAACAACAGTCTCTCCGTTTACACAGTACCACATTCATGGGCATCTTGCTGTTTTTCTCTCACATGTGGTGTTTTATGCCTAGCTGATCTTGCCACAAATTTTCATACGCCCAACCACTCTTACCAATCCTCCTGACTCCAAGACTGTGTTTTTCTTCAATTAAGGTGTTAGGGAGGCCATATTTCTTTTTCCTTTCCTTCAATCATTCTGCATGCAAGGCATATATGTGCTCGCTTTGACACACAAGGGGAGGTAAGAACTTCTCTCCTACACTCCTCCCTGATCTCCTGATCACATAAATGACATGGAGATGGTGGTTGCTTTCGTCAAGTGCTTTTACATAAAGGTGGATGGGATCTGCCCATCTCTTCTCCATTTGTACCCACTTGGTCTCTCTCGTTCTTGGCATCGTCATCGTCATCTTCAGAATCTGGTTCCACAGTTGAATCGTCTGGCCCTGCACTGAAAAACAGTGGCGTATTTCAGTCACTCACAGACGATTTATCACTGCTGTCATCTTCCGACGATGCAGGTCTCTGATGCAGGTGGATATTTCTGATATAGCGTGGCATTCTATTGATGAGAACTGAATATGAGCTGTCACCGTTCCTTTTTGGAATTGCATCTAACATCGAACATGTGGAGTCTCTACCCATAACACCTCTATAATGGACCATCTGGACCGAGCAGCAATACACTTGATGGTACGATGACTTGAAAGTGGATGGATTTCTTCTCTTCTATAGACGCAGCACACACTGGTTCCATTTCTTTCCAAACCACAACCAGCCATCATGGAGGCACTCTGGTGAGCTGATTGACTCAGTGTGCATGCATTAATTTTAGTTTAACAAATTCTCACTTTAATGATAACCTTAAAATCTGATACTAATAATAAAAAGACTGGTACTACTAATAAAAAATCTGGTACTAACTATAGGTTTCTTAGGAAAAAAAAGAAGGAAAAAATGAATAAAAAAACATTAAGGATGCTGAAAATACCAAGGACCAAACATGTGAGTAACGACAAGTGTTTTAAAGAAAATGGAAACAAAAAGGAAACTTAATACCAGGAAGAGAAAAGAGGGATTGGAAAATTTGATACTCACAGGGCAGATTGAGAAAAACATTGCATAACTTAGCTAGTGAGCGTGAGTAAATGGATGGCGGAACAAGGTTTAGGAGTGATAGCTAAAAGACAAAATTTATTAAGAGCTACAAAAGACAGGAAATTGTGGAGAGCCATGATCACCAACATCCTGATGGGACAATGTACATAGAAGAAGAAGAATTAATTATAGATGTATAAAAAAAAAAATTCAGTATTAAGTATAGGTTCCTTGCTGTAATCTATTAATACCCACCATCCCAAAAATGAAACGGTGGATATTAATGGGTCCAAATCAATGATTCCCAATGTGGGGTGTGGTAATATTTTGGTGGGAGCAAAGTTAGGATGTGCACCCTTTTGCTTACTATACCAAGAGAATAAGGGGGCAATTCAAGATTAACAGTGAATTGTTTTTTATTGTGAGTCTGAGTGAGACTGTTAATGTTAATGTGCATTAATACACACGATGCATATACAGTATCCATACATGAAAATATTTTGTGTGTATGTACGTACATGTGTAATTGGCATACATGTAAGAATTAAATATTACAGCGGGAGGGGTCAGCAGAATTTTAGAAATACCAAAGTGGGGCATGGCCCAAAATCAGTTGGGAACCACTGTGCTAAATAGTAATGCTGCTTTTTTTTTTCTTCTGTATAATTGTGAATAAATTACAATTTGTTCATCAAGACCAAAGCAGCAAATGAGAAAGTGGAGTTAAAAACTTAACAGAACTGAACTTCCAATCTGGTGCAGGATGTATAACGAAAGATTGTGTCATTTAGGTAAATTGATGAAATGGTGGCTTAGTTATTGTCTCCATGTTTCATGGACACAAGATTTGTCTGTCTCTCTTATTGCAGGAGATGTTTTCAGCTGAGCTAGAATTCTCATCAGGTAACTTCTCTTTGGGCTAAAGGTCTCTAAAGAAATCAGAATATGCATTTGTGAAATGAGAAATTGCCAAAAATGGTAAAATATTTTGATCATTATGAATGCTACCCCCCTTTAGAGTCAGGCTGTGAAGGCTGGAGGTACATTTTGTGCCTCCAGCCTGTTGATTAGGAAATATTTGCTTTTTCATTTTTCTTTTTCTTTGATAGCTTCGTTAAGGATGGCACATTAGATTCCCCTCCCTTTTTTTAAATGACATTTGTCATCTTTATTATTCAATAAATTTCTGTTGACCAATTTAAAAAAAAAAAAAGAAAAAAAAAGAAAAACTGGTAAAATATCTTTATTTTTATCCCTCAATGGATTTAGCATGTGGTGTGCTATAACACAGGCAATAAAATACATTTATAGATAAATTTTATTGGAATCCTCATTAAAAGTTTATAATTTAAATGGAAATGTGGACTTTGGCAAAAGTGGAGCACTTGCCATTTTTTTTTCCCTCTTCGATTAGAATATGAGTAGGTAAGTTCCCCTATTGCTGGATTCATACTCCTCCCTAGTTTTTTTTGAACAGGAGTAAAGGTTTATCCCTCGTCGCATGTTTAGGATTGAGTTTCTGGTTCCTTCTAAAGTCTTTTCATTCTCTTTAATTAACAGTATCTCCTGGCATTGTTATCTTGTTTTGGGTGAATTGATAAAAAAAAATGAAAAAAAAAAAATGAATAATTATCCCAGACATTTACATTGTTCAAACTGTTGTCCTCACATTTGTTGTCATATTCATGATGTTTCGACCATTGTATACTCCAGCCTTCTTCAGGTGAAATGTGAATATAACAACAACGATGTGGACAACAGTCCCAATAATGTAAATAGTAATAATACCTCATCTCAGAAATATAGATGTAGGGAAATTTTGCATCATTTTTTCCAGCTGCATTTGAATTATTAAAAAAAAATCCTTTAATATTGGATATGCTCAAACCTGCCCTATAAAGATTCTCTCAAAGTTTCAGTTTGTGATCAAAGTCTCACTGTTTGTAAGACTTCCTGCATTATTTGTGATTATATCATCATATATTATGGCAGAGTATACATGGTTACAGGGCAGGTTGAACATTGAGAGCCGATATTTACGGGAGTTGGGAATGTTCAATGTTAAAGGCTTAACAAAACCTGAAATATTAAGATTTTTTTTTTTTAATAAAGTTCTTGCTCAAGCTTCTTTATCTTAACCTTTGCTCAAAATACCACTTTTTTTTTCTTCCTGCTGTTTGATCTAAAACGTTTTACATTCACCAAAAACTTATAAAATTCCACCTCCACATTTATATATTCATTATAATCTCTGAAAATGTTTACTTCCCACTTTATAAGTTTGTTGTGGCATCTGCATGCTCACACACCCCATGCTGAGTAGAATAAATTAAAAATAACCCTCTTCTTGGTTGGATGACAATTTTTATTGAATGTGACAAATACTTCTGTGTGGCCAGTAAGGCAAACTTGTTTCTCTTGTGGATTGGAATATAGAAGATACTAAATATATTGGCTAACATCTTGTTCTGCTTCTTGTTGTTCACCTGAATAACAGGTGAATTGGTAGCACTTTTCTTCGATGTGTGGGAGTCTCGGCTTTTGTGCTGTCAGCTGTTTGTTGGCTCAAAAGTGCAATCATGGGAAAGCTTTGTATTCAATACAGCCTTGTGATATCTGTGTTGGTTGTGTATAAACATTTTGTTCTGTGTTGTGTATAAACATTTTGAACTGGCCTTGAAGAACAGAGCTGTGTGTTGAATTCTCATTATATTGCTTATAAAACTCTCTGCTCAGTGGAGGAATTTTCTGGTTTCTTTATAAAAGCCCAGAACAGATAATTTTATTTATTTTTTTTTTTTGCTAAGAAATGCATGAAATCTGAAATGTCTGGTTGAAGTCAATGCAAATATTGAGTGCCTGTACACCAGTGGTTCCCAACCACTGTGCCGCGGAATGATTACTGGTGTGCCGCGAAGAGATAATACCTAGAAGCCATTTAATTTCATTTTGTTTAATAAAGACATTCAATTTCTTAATCATGATGACACCGCTCAATTCAAAATCGCCGAATTTCTGGAATCTAAACGTTTCACGCATACTAATTGGTAAGCGTTATTATGGTTTATATTAGTCATGGGATGATTAATCGGAATATCAGGAGTTTTTCAAAGTATCGGGAATCGGCATCGGAGCTGAATAATTCAGACCCGATTTCGATACCAAAACGATTCCTAAATACACAGGTTGTAAGAAACAGTTGTAACACAGATCTGTACTATGTGAGGTTTTACGTAATGCTTCTAACTCCCAAACATTTTTTACCTTTTCCTAACCTTTTTAATCTTTTCAATTAGGAATCGGAATCGTTTTAAATTTATGTATTGTTTTATCACCAGTTTATATCGTCTATATATCTCGTTCACAATATTTACAGATTCTTTGTACATATTTTTATTAAATATTTAGGCGTTGTAAATTAAAGTTTTAGTAAGACAAACAAATATAATAAATTCTTCTTAGATAATATTCTTTGTTTTTTATTATTTTATTGCAAAAAAGGCTTTATGAGTGGAAATTATTTATTTTTTTGTGATAGATGTGCCATGAAAATTTAAAGAACTCAATAGTGTGCCGCCATGTAAAAAAAAGGTTGGGAACCACTGCTGTACACCAAAGTTGGTAAAGTTCTGTGAAAGCTGTTTCCTCATTGAGTTTATTACTCTGTGGAGGTTCAATAACCTTATATATTGTAACAAATACTTTATTTTCTAAACACTACCATTCACTTGTAAGTTCTGTCCCAATTGAATGTCCTGTGAATCTGGCACTGTGCCAAAGTTTTTGTAGTGCAACAAATATTGAAATTATCACTTTCATTCTAACCCTAAACACTTATTTCATTTATGTCCATGTATTGTAAGAGAGATCTATAATATAAACATTGCAAATTCATAAATGCCTTAACAATACAGGAAAAGTTTACCTGCTTGTTTTACTTGACATGAACTATCTGATCTTAGACTCCATCAACAATTACAATGGCAAAATTTATGCAGCCATATAAAAATTTATACCACATTGCAGAATGAACAAGACTTTTATAATGGAATTTTGTTTTCTATGAATAGTCATTATTGAAAGCGGATTTTTATTTTTTAAAAAAAAAAAGTACCATGATAGGTTTGTAATTTTCTTCTGAGCCATGTCCCTTCAGGACGTGGGCGGTCATGGGTCTCCACAACTTCCTGTTCTTTGCAGCTCCTAATAAAGTTTTTTTTTTCTATCTCTCTTAATCCCTGTTCTGCCAATCATTTACACAACCTCATTAAGTAGATTATTCACTGCTTCCCTCTGTCTCTCCTGCCATCAACATGTCCTGTGGGTGTCAGATTTTCTAAGCCATCTTTCCTCATTATGTTCTCTTAGAATTTCAAGTGTCTCTCTCTTTATTTGGATATTATGAGAATATTAGTATGTATCTCAAACTGTATCAATGTTTTAGGGATTGACCAATGATTCCTTTCATGGAAGTTTTGTAGTCATTACTGTCCCTTTTTGCCAAGTTAAAAATTGCATAATTTCACAAAATTTAAAAGTTACCTGCCTACTTTCCTTGACATGAATTATCTGATCTTAGACTCCATCTTAGTACAACGAATTAGATACAGTTATCAGAAAAGGTATTCAAATTTAGAGAGAAAAAGAACTGTTTTGTTGAATTCCTCATCCCCAAATTAGTAAAGGTACAAAGTTTCATGCATGTACCACCAATGGATACTTTTTTTTTAATGGCAAGTTCAGTATGGTATCTGTTGACCTGTTTTTTCCCCTACTGTTAAATTGCACTTCTGGTTGTGTTTTTATGTGGTGTCAATGTAGGTGGTTGTTATTGATTCACCAATGAAAACAAACATTTAGCTTAATCTTTGTTGTGCTATAAATCACAGCAAGAAGTTGTAAGGCATTAATTGTTGAAATGAAACTTACACAAACAGTTAAATTTGCTCTTCTCTGTTTTGTTTTAACAATTTCATTTTTGAGAACACACATTTTCCTAAAGTTTAAGCTGGTCTCATCTAATAATTATTGCTTCTCTTAGAATTATATTTCTTTTACGTCAAGACTACCTATATAACATTGGATTTATAATGATTTTTAACTCCTCTGAAGCCTATATCCTTAGTTGTGCACTGTTGAAGTCATCTTCTGGTCCAATAGCATACGAGATGGAAAACTGACAAACTTTGAATGGTCATAACTAATTAAGCTACCAAGATAAACTTGGTACCATTTTTTTTATGTTTTGTCAATTGTTCTATGCCCGTATTAAATGTTTTTAGATATATTGAAAATAAAATGTTAGTTTTGGAATACTTAATATTAGCTATGGCCAGTGTTTATTTTATTTTATTTATTTTTTTTTTAAGTAACATCTTGATCTGATCACTATCAACTTCTACTTGACTGAAGAATATCATTCAGTGAGAAGTGTATAAAACTCTGCAAACCACTTTTGACATGCTTAATGATTTACAATACCTTCTTCATAAACTGTATAAATTTTCTTTCTTTTTTTTTTTACTTAAGGACCTGTTGAAACTGTTGCTTATTTTCATATAACGGCACCACTTTTAACAATCTAAAGAAATGCATGCTGTAAATGACAGTGAAAGAAATATTTTTCTCTCAACATTTCAAAGTTATGGTCAAATGTTTTGTTTCAACAAAATTACAATTTATATTAGTAATTAATGGATAAATATGGATGGTTTCTTTAAATTCTGTGAGTAGAATTTTGGCACAAATCTTTTCTATGCAATCAAATGTCAAACAAAGCAATGTTTTTAAAAAATGGAAAAATACTTTTATTGCCATTTTATGAAGTGTAATTCACTCATTTCATTTTATTATATACACTCCACAATTTGTTCACAATTAATAATAATAATAATTTTGTGCAATTTTTTGTTTATTTCAACTTTATATGAAGAATAAAAATATTTCTTGAAGAATAGGAATCCAATTTTTTTATACTCTGCTCTTTATCTCAACAGGGGTAAAATTCACTCCCAGGAGGTGAAGTTTGGATTTTCAGGGGTGAATTGAGATAACAGTGTTCTATCCCAATGAATGATAATGTGTATGAATTTCTTTTCATGAATGGCTTGTGTATGATTTTTTTTTTTTTTTTTTTTTTTTTTTAGTGAGTAAAGAGTTACACAAATCTGGATGCACACTCTCACCTTCCCCTACAGTGGCTAGCTGCTACGGCTATAGAGTACATTTAATACTGTTTTTTTGACTTCATTTTTCATCACTAACTGTAACTTAGGTGACTCTCCGCAGATCTTTGAGAAACCATTGCAGGTTGCTACTTGCTTGACGTGTACCTTAGAGGCAATTTTTAGAATTTAGTAGCATGTGGCTTTTGTCATATAACTTCAGTCTAGTCTGTCTCTTTCTTGAGACACATAACTTCAGTAGGTTTGAATTTGTTTTTATATTTCAAACAACTTTTCAGTTAATGTTTCCAGGTTTAAAAAAATGATGAAAAATCAAGCCAGCTGTATGCAGCTGTGATGTTATTAGTTGCTTATTCACTAATTAGCGTGTCCTACTTAGAACTTGTTAGCAGTCCCTTCTCTTACCTATTCTTCACTCCAACAGAATCTCATCAAAGTTTGTCAAGATATTATTTACCTGTGAGCAAACAGCACTCCTCAATAACACTTATGTTTTTATCTTCTGCTGACAAAAGTCAACAGCCAGTATTTATTGAATGGTGACTTGAATGCTATAAGGAAAAAAAGCAAAGAAATGAAAATTGATGTCCTAAATGTCTGACATTATTTGACTGATTTATGTTGGCGAGAATGAAACAATCCTTAGTAGATTCACTCACTGAAATCTACAATGAAAACGGTGTATGGTGGTCAGCAAAAGAGACAGTCCTCTTATGTGAGCTATGAACTGGAGATGTCAAAATCAAGCATGTACAGAATTTTAACTATCTAGAAAATGTTTTAAGTCAGCATTTTATATATATATATATATATATATATATATATATATATATTTGATAAATATATATTTGATAAATTCATGAAAATAGATTTGATTATGCATTTCACCATTCAAGGTTTCATCAGATCCAAAAATGAATGATTGAAATTTCATACTTGATGAAATGTTTCCATTTTTCAAATTTAAAAAAGATTTTGTCAGGATTTCTATATCCTAATTTAAAAACACACACACACACACACACACACACACACATATATATATATATGATTAAATACAACTAGGATAAGTTTGCAATACTCAAGGGGTGGGGTACTTTGAAGCTGCCTAAGCTTGCATTGTTTTGGGTAGGCTATTTATCAATAATTTTCAATAGCTGGATACTTTCCAGACAACCCTTTTATATATAATACACACACACACACACACACACACACACACACACACACACACAAATTGTTGAACACTCTCCACTCCTCAAGAAAGAACTCTATTTGCTTAATCTGAGATCTTCACATTTCTATGAAATGCATAAGTTTTTGCACTTTGAATAGATTGATTTTTAAAAAAACATTTTTTTTTCTTTAAGAGAGATCTTGTGGTTACAGTTTACAGTCATTTCTTGTTTCTAACCAACGATCATGACCTGAATTAAAGACACCATTTGTTAAAATTGATATCTTCACTATTATCATCATACTTTATAATTCCTCATGGCCCAATGTTTGTTCTGATTTAATCTGTTTCGTTCAAAGTTCTAAGTCCATTCCTTCAAATAAAAACTATGTCGTTTCTACCTTGCATGGCTAATGGATGTTTTTAACCAATCAGCATGAAGAATTGTGTAGTAACTAAGCAAAAAAAAAAAAAAATTTTTATCTTGGAATTGTGAATGCTCTTAATTTATATTTTCACAATTTGTTCAGCAATTTCATTAGATTGTGGGTGTTTGAGAAGGAATGCAGACAATTTTCTATCATCATCAACATGGACTGTTGTCGTAAAATTCAGGAGGGTTGTTGGATACCAAAACATTTGGTACCGTATCCTGAATGAAAAATCACCCATAAAACTTTATAAAAAAGTTTTTCTTTTCTAGGACATAAAAATAACTTCTGTCTGAACAACAATGAGGACAATAGTCTGTGTGTAAATAACGTAAATAAAAATTGGTCAAAATTGAAAAAGAATTTGCCAAAATGAACATGGAGCCAATGCTCTCAACAGGTGCATGACCCATAAGTCAGTGTGTCCAAGGTTTGAAATGACAGTGAATGAAGCCTACTACTTTAAAAATGTTATTGTTCCTGCACATTAAGACATTTGTGTAGACAGTCCATGGTATTAATATTAAGGTCACCATTCTTTGAGCTTTAGTCAATTATGTGTTTTGTAGATAACTAATTTTTAATGTTGATCTATGTTTAAACTCTTAACCTTTCTTTTTTTTTTCTTTTTTTTTTCTTTTTTTAATCATTTCAACCCAAGCAAGTGAAATAAAGCTACTAAGATGCAAGGGGTTACTGAGTGTGAAAGAATATGAGAAAAACATCAAGGAGGGTGAACAATAAAAAGAACAGGAATTAAGAAGACAGAAGATGACGATTGTCATTGCATTTAAACTTTTGAAGATCAAAGTTAACTGGAAAGCGAGAAGCCGGAAGTGTTCCACAAGTGAGAAATGTGATAGAAGAAACTGTTAGCATAGAACCGACAGAGTTACATCTAGTCATTTCAAGTGTAAAATTATGAGACCTTGCAACCAATCTAGTAGTACACTTAATTTCATAAAATCTAGGTACCATAGTTCATCAGAACATTTACCATGAAAAAAAAAAAAAGCACAAGGAAGCTATATTACAGTGAATGGAAAATGAAGATGAGATGCCATGTCAGGGTCTATAACATTGCAGATTCTTTACTTTCTACAGTGGAACAATGATTTTTACATAATACTGGGTTATGCAATGTTCTGAAGCTAAGTAATCTATTGGTAAAAAAATCATTTCCAATCCAATATATATTCACTTTACCTATATCATTTAAAATATCTTTTCGCCTGCTTTGGTTGTAAGTGCATCCATTTCAGGAATTCCATTATCTTTGATAATTATATACAATATCAAAATTAAATGCCATGAGTTGGATAGTCTATCATAATATCCAGAAAGACATAACTTTTGGTAGGTTTTGAGAGTTAAAAATAAATTCTAAAGATCTGTTATTGAACTTTGATAGGAATTATCTATCAGGCAAAAAAAAAAAAAAAAAAAATCTTGGTTTATGGTTTGTGCAATTGCCCAATCTTTCCTCTTATTATTAGAAAAATAATTTTCATCAATTAATCCAGGGCTTGAGATTAGCATAATCCAAGGAACAATGGAACCTTAGTTTGAGAAAACAGATTAGGTTTTTGCCGATGCTGCTGCAATGAGGGGAGAAATATGAATGATCAATCTATGGCATTTGAAAAATGAAAGATTAACATTTTCAGGGTGAATTTTTTTTTTTTTTCACTTAATTGTATTTTCAATAACAGGTAAAATAGAATTAATTTCATACGATTAATATTCCTTGTGTCACTTCCAGTAAAACCATAATTCTCCCCCCCCCCCCGTTGTTAACTAATATTAATATCTGTCTATATTTCTAAGATGCAGTATTGTAACAATTTACACTATATTGTTTGGACTGTTGTGCTCATCTTTATTGCCATATTCATAGACTAGACGGATAAGATCAGTGGAAAATATGGAAACTTAAGGAGTCCAGGCATTATGCTAGGTTACAGAAATCTCCGAATGGATTTACTGGAAGTGACACAAGGAATATTTTAATAGTACGAAATTTCATTGCTCACTTAAATAACTTCATCATGCATGGTGCCAGACTTGCTTAGAAATACCTAAACTGTCAGCTGGATACAACTGCTTCTGAAATCAGGGATTAAAAATTGCTTCAAGTGAATGAAGACCTTTGAACCTTGGGGTCTGGCACTACCGAATCACAAAAGAACTGTACCAAATAACAGAAACCACATCATTTGAGGACTAAAATAGATAGCACATTTAACTCTAAGATAAGATGACATAATCAAGACTTTAACCTTCCACACGACTCCTAACAAAATGTTAAGGAAGTGTTCCCATTAATATTGCAAATAGTGGACTTGCGAAACCTATTTTCCTGAAAAATTGTTTTAAGAGAAAGATTTTCTAAATTTCAACTGAAAGTAGCACTGGCTGCTTGGTCAATGAAATGCCAAATGTTTCCTTATAAAGAAATGGCTAATATGACCATTTTCAATAACAACTTGTCATATTGCAAAATTTCTACATCGTCTTAGTAACAGATCTAAATAGTGTGAAATTGCTTAAAGCTGAACAGACAAAATTCTGTCTGTTCAGCTTTAAACAATTTCTCTTTCGGTCATTTTTTTTTTTTTATTATTTCACTTTCATCAAAATACAATTCCTCTAAGTATCTTAGGTGAGGCTGTAGGGACACCTTCATTATAGCATTGAACTTTTGAATGAAATAAATCCTTTATTTCTTTCAGTTTGCCAGATTCTTTGATATCATACGATCATGTTCAAACATTAATAAAAAAAATGTCATCATCATACTAACAATAAAAAATTAGATTTTAGAGTTTGTTGTAAACCCACTAACAAAAACGATCTAATTAATTTTTATTCCCACCAAAGTCAAAAAATAAAATCTGGCTAGTCATAGTATTCTATCACAGAGCCCATATTTAGCCCTAAATACCGAGGTGAAGAAGAGAAATACACTGAAAAACACATTTTAGGCTTCTCCATTACACCCACATCATTTCATCCTCGGCAAATGGTCCACAAATGAAATAAAAAACGAGACCGTCAATAGGACTTCTAACATCAACAACACAAAATTCATAATCCTACCCTCTAATGCTATATCTACAGAATTTGTACATAAATTAGTTAACCCTAATACTTGGATCTTTAGCACAACAACCAAGACAGTTGGAATTATAATTAGTAGGAAAAATAGAATTATTATACACTTACATATGTAAAGGAATACTTATGCTTTTTTTTTCAGTTAGGCTTGGAATCCGTTAATTTCTTGAAGTTTTGAAATGACATGTTGTCTCTCGGTGAATTTGGAATGACATAAATTAATGTTGTTTAACAAGTCAAATGCACATGAAACCTGATTAACCATCGAAAAATCAAGCAAAAATAAAAATTCCAGAATTTCTTCTTTTTCTCTATATTTCATTTTCTGTTTTAATAAAACTGAAACCTGTTATATTGATAAATGTTTCCTATTTGGTCTTTATCTTATTGTCAGATTCTGATTGATATTTGATCCCAATTCACACACACACACACACACACACACACACATACATACATACATACATACATACATACATACATACATCTCTCTCTCTCTCTCTCTCTCTCTCTATATATATATATATATATATATATATATATATATATATATATATATATATATATATATATATATAGTGTGTATGTGTGAAATGCAGGTCAAATATGGATTATACTCTAACAGGATGATAAGATAAAGAACAAACAGGAAATGTATATCAATCTAACATGTTTCACTTTGCACACACACACACACAGTGTATCAAAAATACTTTTACAAACTTTGGGGGTGGGTTCCTCACACCAGAACAAGGACAAAAGTCCACAAATCCTTTGTTTTTGAGTTACGATTTATGGTAGATGTTGTTAAATATAAAATCCCAAAATGCTTTTACAAACTTTGGGGGTGGGTTCCTGACACCAAAACAATTTAAAATGCAGATGAGATGTACAACATGCTAGGTCTACTTGACGTGTGCTGATACCTGGATCATCTCCGACAGCCTGTAGAATTTTCTTCATAGTTAGGTGTATGAGCGGATCTCGGTCTTCCTCGAGCCATAGCTTGTGGTGCCACAGATCTTGTCTCAGCAACATGATGTTAAACACCAGTATAGGTTGGATGACTCGGTTGCCTTTGCTCTGGAAACTCAATCTGATACAGCCATGCAGCTTCATATCCGTTTCCATTACGATATCTGCCTGCGCTCACGATATGAATATCCTGCCACTGTTAAACGAAACACTTCTCGGTTAACTCACTACTACACATGTTATACATTGAAGACAGACGAGCCACAAATGTACACTAGTCTGCAGGGCAACACACCGCCATCTACCATAAACTTTTTCAAATTAATAACTTGGCAAGGAAGGATTTGTGAACATATGTTGATACAGACTTTTGTCCTTGTGTTGATGTGAGGAACCCATCCCTAAAGTTTGTAAAAGTATTTTTGATACACCATACATACATACATACACACACACACACACACACATATATAAAAGAAGAAAGAAACTGAAAACGCTTTTGGTTGTAATGTGGATTTTTAAAAAAAATATATTATGCTTTATTTTAAATAATTTTGCTACACACGTTTCTGGTCTCATGAACTTCATCAGGCAAAGAGTGGATATTTTCACATATTATTAAAAGGAATTAATTTTTCTTATGTTTTTCGATGTTAAATATTTTTGATATTAGACATTCTCTTTTTTGTGTGTTAGTGACCGAAATGTCTTCCTTGAACTGGCAGTGAAAAAGTTCTGCATCAAGAGTAATAAAACAATTAAGACTGGTCCAAGAAAGATATCTATATTCTTATCTTTTAATGAACCCTGTGTGTTCTTCGATCTATTTTCATTCTTTTGTGTTTTTGTCAGCATGTGTATGCATATGTATGTTCCCTCTCCATACATACATTCTGTCTTATAAGGAATTAGTATATACATATGTACACATATACATACATACATACATACACACACACACACACACACACACACACACACACACACACACACATACAAACACTTCCTATATTGTGTAGGATTTGCGTGTGTGCCCGTGAGCAGTTTTGTTCTTGTTAACGTGTGTGTGTGTGTGTGTGTGTGTATATATATATATATATATATATATATACACACACACACACACACACAAGTTAACCGATTTAATGTGTCAATGTCTGGTCTTCCTCAAACAATATTAAATTTGAAAGAATAGAAATTTTGCATCTAACTCAATCATGTCTCTCTCCCCCCTCACTTCGTTAATTTACGTATGCTTAGTACTGCCCTTCAAAAATGTGTAAATTTCTTTTCATTTTTCGTTTCAACCTTTGGAAGTAAAGTCTGATGATCCGCGGTCCTTTAAAAGGGCTGTGGTGAAATAATTTATTACATGGAACCTTAAAGTGGTCTGTTTTTATTTTTATTTAAATTATTAGCTCTGATTTACATTGAGCTCTCTGGATTTTATCCTCTTTGGGTCTACCCATACGGATTACCTAGTTTTTCGTAAACTAAATATATATATATATATATATATATATATATATATATATATATATATATATATATATATACACACACACACCAATACACTCATATACATGCGCACTCTATACATACTGTCTTATTTTAAGGAATTAGGATACATACATACATATACACACACACACTTCTCATGTTGTGTAGGGTTTATGATCTATTTAGTGCTGGTTTAAATTTGTTTATGAAGTTTTTTTTCTTGTATTTTTAGGTAAGAATAATTGTCTGTTTGGTATATTAGCATAATTTTAAATTCACCCTGGTTACATTTATAGATGTGTTGTGATACAAAGAGATTTCTGTTGTCTGGTAATTTTATGTTGCTTTTGTGTAGGGAGACCCTGTTGTTTTTTATTTTGTATTTTCTGTTTTTGTTTACAGTTTTTTTTGTTTGTTTATTGTGTGTTTTGCTTATGGTGTGCTGTTTTTACTGTTTTTGATTAGTTTTCTGTTTACTTGTTTTTGTCCTTTTTTGTTTCTATTTTTTCTTTGTTTTTTATTCTCTTTGTTTTTTATTCTCTTTGTTTTTTCTTTTTTTTTTGGTTTCTGTTTTTTCTTTTTTTTTTTTTTTTTGGTTTCTGTTTTTTCTTTTTTTTTTTTTTGGGTTTCTGTTTTTTCTTTTTTTTTTTTTTTGGGTTTCTGTTTTTTCTTTTTTTTTTGGTTTCTGTTTTTTCTTTTTTTTTTTGGTTTCTGGTTTTTCTTTTTTTTTTTGGTTTCTGGTTTTTCTTTTTTTTTTTTTTGGTTTCTGGTTTTTCTTTTTTTTTTTTTTGGTTTCTGGTTTTTCTTTTTTTTTTTTTTGGTTTCTGGTTTTTCTTTTTTTTTGGTTTCTGGTTTTTTTTTTTTTTTTTTGGTTTCTCTTTTTTCTTTTCTTTTTTTGGTTTCTCTTTTTTCTTTTCTTTTTTTGGTTTCTCTTTTTTCTTTTCTTTTTTCTGGTTTCTCTTTTTTCTTTTCTTTTTTCTGGTTTCTCTTTTTTCTTTTCTTTTTTTCTGGTTTCTGCTTTTTTTTGTTTCTGTTTTATTTTTTGTTGTTTCTGTTTTTATTTGGTTTCTGTTTTATTTTTTGTTGTTTCTGTTTTTATTTGGTTTCTGTTTTATTTTTTGTTGTTTCTGTTTTTATTTGGTTTCTGTTTTATTTTTTGTTGTTTCTGTTTTTATTTGGTTTCTGTTTTATTTTTTGTTGTTTCTGTTTTTATTTGGTTTCTGTTTTATTTTTTGTTGTTTCTGTTTTTATTTGGTTTCTGTTTTCATTTTTTGTTTTTTTGGAGGGGTTGATTTCTGTTTTTTCATGGGGAGGACTTTTTTGTTTTTGGTATTTTTGGTTTATGTTTTGTATCTGTATTTTTTCTGTTTTTTTTGGTGGAGGTCTATTTACACTGCAGTCTCTATAAATCCATTAGCGTCATTGTACTGGGCAATTTCATATATGAGTTTATAGTAAAATATATAAGACTGTTTGGAAAACTTCTATTTTGCAATGTTTTACTTATGGATCTGTATCATCAGGAAAAAAATTATTTCAACAAAATCTACATTAGGGAGACAAAATGTGGTTCATTTTAAGTGTTCGTATGTTTAACAATTTTACTTAAAATCTAATTTAAAAAGTTAAACTAAACTCTTTTTTATCAATATTTATTTTAAGGTTTTCTTTATTTCAGTTCCAATTTAATAAGAAAAAGGGGCAAATAAACTGAAATAACGTCATAGCATATTAATTCTAGGAGATTCATAGATCAAGAGAAAATTCATTTTTCATTAAAAGGACATTTTCCAGCTGAAAATTGTAATCACAAAGGTTCTTGTCATTGCTGAAGTCAATTCAGTAGTGAAGGATGTCAAATAGAAGTTTTTTTTATTTCTTTCTGTTTTGTACTTATTGCTTTCTATTGATCAGGATTTTTATATTTTTAAAGTTCTTTTTATCATTCCATAGTTTGCAATGGTCTCCTTTCATATGTGATCTGCTATTCTTGATTTTGTGGTCTCTCCCCAGATTAAGGTTCTGCCTTGAAAAAGCATTTTTTTTTAACATTTTTGTTATCCATTAAAATTGTGTTACATACAGTTTTGTAGACTATTTTCTTTTTTCCAAATAAGGGTCTGACTTTTTGCTACAAAGAATGATGTTGCTTCAGAAAGTCACTATTCATTTTTATAATAGACAAATCCTTTTTATTTACTTATTTTGGCATTTTTATATTTCATGTCATTGATATTTATTTAATAATTTTATTCATTATATTGACATATGTGTGTGTGTGAATGTGTATAAGTTTATATTTCTATTTATATATTCATAGTTTTCTATAACAGATGCATGTCAAGGTATACTTTTGCGTTATAATATTTCCTGACAAAGAAAAAAATTGGGAGAAAACAATAAAACAATTACTGGAAAAAAATCTCCCCAAACTACATAAATTAGCCTAATTTATTCACATGTGAAATGTATACACTCCAAATTTCACAGTATAATTGGTATTTACCAACCAAAATTGCTAACATTTTCAGGATATGTTGATATAATTAACATATGAATTTCAGGTAATATCTGAATAAATTATTTTAAAGCTTAATATTGGCTCCTATACATACTATGACTATCATCATTGTCAGCATCACCTGCTTGCATTGGGATCATCATCATCATCCTCTCCCCCTATTCCCTGAAGGTGACAGTGGTGGAGATGGCCGTGAATCAGTTTGATGAGGCCTTTTGCATGAATTTGATTTTGGTGAACAATTCTGCACACTTGGCTAGAAGCCCCCCCCCTCCATTCACAGCTCAGAGGGGATAGAGACGGGCAAGATCTGCTTGACTTAGCAAAAGTGACAAGTGAAGCTATCCAACATCACAAAAAATACTCATCCAAAACATTATGCAACCTCTTACCTGTTGTTTGTTTTCATACTTAGCTTCTAAACCAGGTCCATCCAATGTAGCTCTACATTCATCACTAAAAATCACTGTTGACAAATTAATTTTCACATACTTCATCACCCAAATTACACATTTCTCTTTGTGATGTTTACTTTAAAGTAATAGTTTGTTGCTTTCATGCCTTTAGCCAGCATTCTTAATATTCTGCCCCATTTTTCTCTTTTTATATTTGCATCACTGCCTTCTTCTTCTACTTTTTCTTTTTTAAATCAAACTTTTTGACTAGACCAAAAGATATTCTCATATCAATTAATAAAGTAGGAATGAACAAAGTGTTATAAAACTGTTGTTTTTTCTATTGAAAGGAACATTATTTTTTAATCAATCCACCCAAGTAAGGCAATAATGCCACTAACATGCAAGCAGTTACTAGGAATGAAAGAATGAGAAGATTTTAGAAGGAACTGGAAACCCAATCCTAATCAGGAAACAAGGGATAAAACTCTACTCCTGTTCAAAAGACCAGGAATAGGTGAACCTACCTACTCCTATTAGAACAGACTTTTGAATATGTTACAAGAATAATTGCTGTTTTATTTCAAAACAATTGTTATTGTCTTTTATATGGTTTTAATTTTCAACCTGAGATCTTGCCTTATTGATCTATCGTACAAAACCTCAGACAGCCACTTATACCAAGCAACACAGATTTCTGAAGCAATGGGACACAAAGCATTATTACAATTTTCTTAATGTAGGACTTCAGTGGTATAGACCCCAATGCCTTAATGATTACTGGTACAATAGTGGCTTACATTTTAGTAACTTCAGTCTGGAAATTGGGGTATTTCTTGAGTTTGTCAATTTCTTGATATTATGGTAACCAAGAACTGCCAAATCAGTGAAAGTTTTCTAGTCATAACTTATATTTGGCACAAAGCTGAAAGTATGCAACACCTAGTGAGGATCAAACTCACTATACAGTTTTAATTGATCTAACAAGACAAGCTTGCTAACCATTACACCACATCAAGGTGTCAACAGCCAAGTCAATGAAGAATAGAGTTGGTTGGTTTGGCATTTTGTTTTGGTATCAGATCTTGGTTTTTTATTCCTTTATATCGCGATTCGGTTTATTGGTTTTTAATTTAGTATTTTTGCTTTCTAAGGAAGCCATTCATTTTCTTATGTAATGATAGCATTTCCAGTCGATATCTGATTTCGTTTGAGATTGATAAATTTGCAACTTAGTCTGTTCAACTCACAATATCTCATGTATTTCTGGTTCAGTCTTAAAAATATTCATCTGGCTGGTAAGAAAATAAAGTAATCTTTCTAAATATGTAATTTGTATGTGCTTTTATTCATTGAATTTTTTTTTTACAGCAAGTTAAAACAGCTAAAAATGCGAAATATGATACTTTTTTTTTCTGCAACTAAATTTTACATGTTACTTCGTTTCGCAAAATCAAGGTGACCAATCTTTATGAATATTCTTGAAATTGTACGCTCAATTAGAAGACACCTTAAACTACAACCGGGAAGATGTTCATTTTCTTCTCTGACCCGAGGAAGTGAATTGCTTCAAAAATGATGAAGTAAGCAATAAAAAAAATAAAGAGCAATTCTTTTTGGTACACCAGTTAACTGTTATTGGGGTTTTGCAAATAAATGTCTTGTAAACAAGGAAAATCAATGAGTTATTTTTTCCCCTAAATAATTTTATGGTTTTATCTAGCGAATACACCTAAAATTAAATATTAAAAATAATTAAAAGCTTTTAATTTCATTTTTAGAATGTGTATATTTCAAAATCTGCAAGTATCATCTATTCTTTTTTTAGATACACATTTTAAAACTGAAATTAAAAACTATTTTAATATAATCTTAAGTGTATTATTCACCAGATAAAACCATAAAGATATTTGTAAAAATAAAATGAATTAATTTTCCTTGTTTAGAAGAATTTTATAGGCAGAACAGTAACAAATACTCACCGAACACTAGTGGCTAAAAAAGAATAATTTTTATTTAGAGTTTTAAAAAAAATGACTTGCAGTTTTGAAAATATACACATTTTAAAACTGAGATTAAAACATTTTTTTTATATCTAATTTTAAGTGTATTCACTAGATAGAAACATAATTTTATTTGTAGAAAACAGAGACTCGTATATCTGAAAATATACACATTTAAAAAGTGAAATTAAGAATTATTTTAATTATTCTTAATACCTAATTTAGGTGCATTCCCTAAATAAAAAAAACAAATTTATTCATTAAAAAAATCTTAATTCATTTTTCTTGTTTACAACAACTTTATTTCATGATTGGCATAACACTGGCTTACTAAAACAATTACCCTTACTACAAAAAATCCGACTTCATAAAATTTAACACTAAGACAAAACTGGCCACTTTTTTTTTATATTTTTACTTGCTATTTTTATGTTAATTTTATCACAAATTTTTTTTTTTTTTTTTTTTAAATTGAAACAAATAGATTTCAAACATCATGTCGTATTTCCTTTTTTTCTTCATTTCTTTTGTAAACAAATAGATTTCATATTTATTTCCTAAAACTAGTCAATTAAATGGTTAACATTTTCATTCAATCTTTTTCTCTTACAATGGTATAAAGTGGTTAATTTTATTAACATTTGAAAGTCTTTTTCAATAGTGTTTCTTTGGATATGCTCACTCAGTAGTGATAGCACTTAAAAAATGGAACAATTTAGCTGCAGTTCCACGGTGTGAAGATGAAACCAAAAAATGTCGGTTTTTCAGTTCAACTGCGCATCTTTAATGAACAGGGTTTTTTCTTTTCTTTTTGTTTTGCTTTTGGAAGTCACCTTGCATGACCACAACATAGTGTTTACAATATGTTGATTTCTGAAGCTTTTTTGGGACTTCCACTATACAATATATTTTAGCCATTGTCTTTTTTTTTTTTTTGTTTTGTTTCTAATGCAGGAAGGTTTTGGAAGCACCTAAAACTTTATTTTGAAATTTGAATATTTTTAAGATCCCCTAATTATTGTTTATCTTTCCAGGTCCACAAAATAATGAAACTTTGTCCATCAGAGAGTAGCCATGGTACGCTCAAGTTGGATATTCGCTCACAAGATGCAGTGCTTGCTCTGGGAATCTATTTACTGGAGTCTGGACTGCAGGTAAGCACAACAACATGACTAATTTTTATCTTCTCTTTTTGTAATAATCTGGTTGGAATGGTAATTACCTTGAGATGAAAAACTAGGTAATTTGGAAATTACTAGTATAGCAAAAGAGTGGATGTGTGGGGGTCTAAGGGAAAGTAGGTCAGGATGAGAAATCAGAAAGCTAAGTTCAAATTCCAGTCGAGGTCATTACATTCACTTACACACAAATACAAATTATGAAATGGACAAAGTCCGACAATTATTTTTATGTTTATACATTCTTAAAAAATAGTTGTCAGACTTGTCCATTTCATAATGTGTGACGTCATTTGTTTACATTTGGATACGCTTTGAGCAGATATGAATGTGCATGAGAGGATCATGAAAGATTGTAGTTTAAAAGCAGTAAAATCGACCTTGCTAACCGAACGCTCCTCTGTGGCCAAATCGGTTAAAGGCATGTCAGGCTATATGACGGTTCCGTATAGGATACAGGTTCGATTCCTGTTGGAGAACAAATTTTTTTTATGAAAATTTCTCGGAAAATTCAGGCAGGTAAATGTTGTTTAATACTGTTTATTATAAAACAGAGCATTTACTTAAATATTTGTATCTATAAAAAGAATGTCAAACATAAAAATGACTTAACAAATACAAATGTTAAATAAATTTACTCTTTAATATTTTGAGATATTTTTATGTTTTTTATGTAATTTTGGTAAATATATCTGTTAAAATGATATGTCGGTGTGATTTTCATTTTGGCGTAATTTAGATGACAATTTATCCAAGGCACCCTGTATATACATATATGACATTTTTATAGATTGAAGTATATCTTTTAAAGACTTGATTCGTTATATTTCATGCTATTTTTCAAAGGTTAGCTGTTTTATTTTATTGCTGGCATCATTCAACATTCGTATTGGCCACCATTTTTCTGCTGTGATCTCCTGACCTCTCATGGTCCATAAGAGATTTGCACATGATATCGTGTATATCTGCTAGAAAATATAACGGTTCACATACTTGCCTTTTATGCCGAAATGTTTACTCAAGGTATTTAAGAAACTGTTCCTTTTTTTTGTTTTTAATTTAATCATTTCACTCGAAGCAAGGCAATAAAGCCACTAGGATGCAAGAGTTTACAGAATGTTAAAGAATATGAGAACAACTACTATTAAGGAAAGCGAGCAATAAAAGAATAAGACAAGATAATGATTGATATTGCATTTAAATTTTTGAAAATCAAAGTTGACTGTTATAGCGAAGAAAGCGGCGACTTACCTCGTCAAACCAAGCGAATGTGCATTGCGTGTATCCTACGACGGAAAATGGGGCGAAAAAGAAAATTACTTACCAAAAAAAAAAGGGGGCACGTATTCTGCATTACGTGCTGAAGACGGAATATGTAAATTAAAAAACAAGTCCGTCGCAGGAGTTGCTGTAAAGGTATTTTGATATGCAATAATTGGGCGTCCTCTCCCAGTTGTCAAAGAATGGAAAAAATGCTCAGCCGATAAAAGCAGTTGGTGTTCTCGAATTGGGGAGGAAAATTGGTGTATATTTCTCCAAGTATGTTTTTCTGGGATTCACAGTAATTAGTTTTTATACTACAGGTGTCCAATATTATTAATAAGCGATGTGGGATTTAAACTTTAACTCGTTAAGATTAATGTAAATTAGTTGAATTATAGATTGTGGGTAATACCAGAGCACCCAGTGGAATAAATCATGCTGTCCAATACAATTATATGCATACATATCTCCATACATACATATATGTACATTTACATGTCCATACATATATGTCACTATACATACACATACACCCCACATACATACACATGTATTCTCATGTAATTTTGAATCTGTCTACATTTCATGATTAGTTCTCACTGTTGATTTAATAGTTTGCATTGATCTTTATATTTTATTATCCTGATGATAGCCACGTACAGAACAGCTTGAAATAGACTATCCCATGTTGAGGTAATTTTTTTTTTTTTGGCTGTAAAAAATACATATGCTCTGTTATAATAAATACATCAAGCTCTCTGTGGATCAGTTTTAATAATTAGTATTACTAGGATTCGCCCGGATTATATACCAACAGATTGATCACCTATATATATATATATATATATAAATACATGTTTCATTAAATAATATAGATAAGTGTTGTCTATATATTTTATGTAAGTTTTTTTCATATAGTCTGATAATCTTAATAACATTATCATTAAACAATGAAAGAAAATCACAATATTGATACATACTTTTTTTTAATCCTATCTAAGCTTTCGGCTTACATAAGCCATTATCAAAGATGACAATTACACAATATATTTATGCAATACACGAACAAGAAATTGATGATAGTATTATTTGTTTACATTGATGATTTCCAAGCAACGATAAACACGTGCATATAAAACGCTGAAAGCGAAAATCGCACAACAGCTCTTGACGTCACACATGACCACGCGAGAGTGAATCCGATGAGTATTGAGTATGGAAAGCCGTTGGTATGAACCAATGACTTCTGTTACTAATTATAGGCATTTAAGGATATTTTTGGAGATTTCATAGTTTATTTTGTTCAGGTTAGGTTTCAACTGTTTTATATATATAGCTTCAAGAATTTTTAGTTTTTGTTTATTGTTTTCATGTTTAAGTATAGTTGTATTTTCGACGAGGATTTTCCGGAATTGTGTATGCGGCCAGGCATGTTGTTTTAAATGCCTAAAAATGTTAGTTATCATTCAAATATAGTGTCAAGCGTCGTGAAAGCGAGTTTGTGGTGTGACCAACATAGATATTATTTAGTTCGTTGGAGATACAATCTCCCAAAGGGCACCTGAATTTGTAAACTATGTTGGTTTTTTTCAGATCGCTAACCGGGGGAGAAGAATCATTGCGAATAATTGAGTTGGATATTTTAGATTTAGTGTAGTATATAATTAACTTAATTTTTTTGCTAGGATCTGTTGTAGATATGTTAGTATTTACTAATTTTTTTAGTATATTTTAGTATATCTATGTTGGTCACACCACAAACTCGCTTTCACGACTTTCATAAGGAGGTATATATGCGAATAAGCGAATATATGGTGCTAACTGAAATTGTCAGCCATGCATGTTATGGATTTTTTATTATTTTTGTTATGCTTTTTGTTATGCTTTTTATTATGTCGTTTACTTCTTTATACTAGTGATATGTCTATGATGACTCTCCTTGTTGCAGTGTATGTATTATGGATGAAGAAAGAATGTATATGTATGTATATATATATGTATGTATATATTCATTTTTGGCCAAGTTGGATGCTACGTGGTAATTGGGTTTTAAATTAATGTGGAATACGTCTTTAACTAAACTCATAAACTTAATAGATATACACTAGAGGATTAACCCCGATCTAAATTAACCTTAGATTAAAGTTCATTCATATCCTGCTAAATCTTAATAAATACATTTAGGACATAAAAGTTCAGGATTCTAGGTATTTAATCTATATAAATATGTTTCTCTGAATTAAGAATCGTTTAATTCAAATCTCTTAGGTTTTTAACTTAAATTGTTTGGTTGATTATATAAAAAACTTATACTAAGTTACATTTAATTTTTTTTTTTTAAATTTTTTTCACTAATTTCAAAAAACCTTTTAAAAATATTGTCAAACCAGACACTTTTTTAATATTATTTACAGAGAATTTGTTGAATGAAATACAGGGAATTAACCCCGATATAACTTTTCCTTAGTTTAAAGTACATTCATATTCTGTTAAATATTTATAAATACATCTAAGATGCTCTAGATATAAACATCCAATTGCCTCAACCCAGGATCGAAAGCCTGACTAATTTGATATCAGTTGGAGAATCTACCTCTAAGCCATTAGCACATGACAGGGATGAAGGTGAATTTAAACATATTTATTTTTAGATAAACATGCCAATGACTGGGAGAACTCAGTTCGCTTTATTGAAGAGTCTGACATTAGCAGCAGTAATAGTTACTGTTTACAAACTCACTTTTCCTCCTTGAGAGCTCAACCAAAATAATTTTTTTCCAGAGCATGTGTGTGAGTATATATATATATATATATATATATATATAGACACACACACACACAATGGACTCTCCCATCGAATTTAACGTATTTTATGTTTGTATCGTATGTGACACTTCAGTCCCGCTAGTGACCTGCATATGAGTCCACATATTGTGCAACAGTGAGGATCTTGGGACATAGCAACAGGGGTGGGGGATTTGCTGATGCTTTTCGCTGTTGTCTTTTGTCTTTGAGCTGGTTAAGACAACTCATTTCAAAATTTCTGATACCACTCTGGCACAAATATCTCCAGTTATTTCTACCCCAGGGCAACTCACTTGAAGTTAGTATGAGGCACATTGACAGCTGAGGGGTTATTCTTTATCTTGTCTTTATACGTGAGCATCAGCTGTCTAACATTCCTTTGTCTGCTGTCAAGCTGGCTCTAAATGAGGACCTTAGGTATTCAGTCGTTACTCATACTTGCAACATAACCAGCCCAGTGATGTCATGTCTGTATCAGGAAGGTCACAATTCCACCAATGTTGCATCATACAAGAAGATCAGTATTGGATCTATCGTCAAAAGTATAGCCACAAATCTCATGTAGATAACTTTTATGGAATACATTTAGCTGATTGATATGGGACCTATGTGGGGGTCCACGATTCTGAGGCCTACAACAGTGTGGTCAAAACCCCCACTCTATAAACCTATATTTTGGTGTTCTGTTTGATAATTCTCTCATTTCATAGGCAGTGACAAAGTCTCCCAAACACACCTGTAGCTTTGGTAATCCGACTTGTTATTTCATCATCAAGGGATGCACTCCCATTCATCTTATTTCCTAAATATGTATATGTAAATGACTCCACACACACATACTTACATACACATACATACATACATACATACATACATATATATATATATATATATATATATATATATATATATATATATATAGTAAGGTAAAAAATTCATTGGTATATAATCCACATGGATCCTATTAATATAAAAATATTAGAACTGATCCACAAAAAGAGCTCAATGTATTTTATTTAATTTATACAGAGCAATATAATTAATAATTAAAGAAATCCTTTTACCTCAAATGGAGAATAGGCTATTTCAGCAGACGAAATGTCTGTCTTTTCAACCCCAGTGTGGTATGAAATGAAGTTCATGCCCTGTTCCTATTCCCCATATGAAGTAAAAGGATTTGTTTGATTATTAATTGTATGTATGCACATATATATATATATATATATATATATATATATATGTGTGTGTGTGTGTATATATATATATATATATATATATATATATATATATATATATATATATATAGAGAGAGAGAGAGAGAGGGAGAGAACAATGTCAGGCAATTGTTGGAAAAATTTGGTATAACACATTTCATTCTTTAGAAGAATTACATTCTTTAGTTCAATGTTGTCCTTCCAGAGGATGAAACATGTTAGAATTTTTCCAATTTGTCATTGTATTGCCTAATATCAAAATATGTTTACTGTTTTGTTTTTATTTTAAGATTGCAGTTGTAAATTTTTTTTTACTCTGTCCCTTAAGTTTACCAACTTTGATTTTGGTGAACCAGTCTTGTCTTTCAGGATAGGAGGTAGTTTCCAGATATTAAAAATTTACTAAAATAAAGTCTAAGTGTAATTTTTTTTCTTTTTTAAGTACAAGGACAAAATCCTTCCTTATTTGCTGAGTGTTCTTCGGGACCTACCAAAAGCCCAATGGATTGATGGACCAAAAGGGACACAAAAACACAGTGAGTACAGCTGTCCACTCTGTCTGTTAATATCATTATTATTAGTTGGCATATTCTCAGTTTTACACATTTGCACTTTGTCTTATTTGACTGTATTATTATGGCCAGATGGAATTATGCATGATACAATAGTTTTGTGTAATATTTTGAGGTAATAAGAGACAAAAGATGTAGACGTATCTCAAGTAGCACCCAAAGGTGAGACAGTAATACAATAACTGGTACACTATTAGTAAATATTAAAAAAAAAAGAAAAAGTTGTTCACCTCTTAATTTCTTGAAAAGTATATTTAAATTATTCTTTGACCAAATATATTTGTTAGTTTAGTTTGGCCAAATCTCTGCTCGCAACATCACAACATGTTGTTGCCAATTGTTCCATTCCATCATTGCTGTTTTGGGCACATTGCATGTTTTCCTTGACAGTATTTTGCATAAGTACAGTGTGGTGCAGCAAAATCTGACACTTGACAAAAAGAAAATGAAATAGGCAATAAAAACAAAAGTCATATATGCAGAGACCCGACAATTTATTTAGCAACAGTTAGAGGTACATACTACATTATTTTTCAATGTAACCGTCGCCGGCAGCGACAACCATCTCAAGGCGGGTACGAAATGAGTTGTATGCTTTGGCGTCCATAGCAGTGAATGCCTCTGCGATGGCAGCCTTCACAGAGTCAACCATGTTGTGGGTGTGCTTGTTGGTCTTGGCCTCGATCACGCCCCAGAAGAAATAGTCAAGGAGATTGCAGTCGGGTGAGGAGGGTGGCCAGTGGTGAAGAACATTGTTGAACAGCAACGCCTGGGTCGTCTTGGCCTTGTGCGCGGAGTCCTGCTGGAAGACGTATGGGCGTCCGGCGGCGATCTCGTACATCCAGGGCTTCACCACGCTCCTCATCACCTCCTGGTAGATCTCAATGGGGACTCTCAGGCCCTTTTGAAAGAAGAACGGAGGCATGACGTGTCCCCCTCGTTGGAGATGACGCCAAGGACCATGACGAAGGAGGGAAACTTTGTATGCTTCTTGACGGGAACCGCCTCGATGTCTTTTCAGATCCACCTGTTGTTCTGCCTGTTGCTTATCTGGTCCTGGATGAAATTCTTTTCATCAGAGAAGAACCTCAGCATCCCAGCAGACCCGTGCTTGAGCTCGTTCAACAAAGCTGCTGCTTTGACCTTCCTCGACTCCTTGGAAGCATTTGTGATAAGCATGCAGTGAGACTTGCGGTAGGAGGAGTAACCAATGTCCTTCTTGATCGTCTGGCAGATTGCCGACTTGTGACAGCCCATGTCAGCGGCAATCTTGGTAGCTCTGACTTCCATCATTGTCAACTCTCTTCTTGACGGCGGTGATGAACTCGTTGGTCCTAACGGCCGAAGAACGAATGTTGTGGGCCTTTTGTTTGGCAGTAAACTTATCCTTGTTCTCACATGCCTTCCACTTCCTCCAAATGTCCATGACCATGGTCCTCTTGAACCCAAACCAGGCCATCACTTCTGCAGGCTTCTTTCAGATGCGAAAAGAAGCTACTACCGCTGCTCTGCGCTCATATCCCATTCTGGAAAAGGGTAGAGAGAAAAACGTTCAATAGTTGTCAAACTGTCGGGTCTCTGCATATACAACTTTTGTTTTTATTGCCTATTTCATTTTCTTTTCGTCAAGTGTCAGATTTTGCTGCAACACCCTGTATATCTGGGAACACTACTTGCCAGCTGATGTGCTTTCGTCCTGTAGATGGTTGCCATAAAATAAGTTTTGATGCAATTTCTTCTTTATGGCATAAACTTTCCATAGAGTTGCTTGTTGTTAGTTTGACACTTCAGTGTATATTAAGTGCCTTTTGTAACATTTTAATGTAGTATCCATCTAGCCGCTTGCAGGAAACACAAGACCAAGTGTATACCTTAGACGGTTTGGTTTGGATGACTTTGTTTAGTGGCACATCAACACCTCTATGGGTTATTTAATGCCAAAATCTGAATATTTTGAACACAGTTTTATGGCTTCAGCTAAATATATTTTGAACACAAGCCTTAGACAGCATGCTGATTAAAATTGTTGAAGACTTCAAATACCTTGGTTCTTGGATGTCCAATTTGTTCAAGTACTTTGAAGTGAAAAGAGCTCTAGCTTTGTCAGTCTGCACTAAGCTGTCAAAAGTATGGAAACTAAAACTCAGCTGCAACATGAAGATACATCTTCCTGTCAATCCTCCTATATGGAAGCGAAACATAGAGCACCAACAAAACCTTCTGCAAGAATAGATTGGTAGGGTTTCATGTTGGATCCTTTGTGGAAATTCTGTTTGTATTTTTCCAATCTTGGATTTTGTCTTTCTCAAAAATAGAAATTTAATATTGCTGGGTAAAAGGTTAAATTTTATTGAATGAGCAATGCCTGAAGGTTATTAGTTGGTGGTGATGTCATTAAAGCATAAAAAAGTTTTGAAACCACAAATCAACCCTCAGTTATTATGGAATGTTATTGCAATGTTGCAGATAAATTGTATTGTGGTTTGACGACATGTGATGATGTTACTGTAACACTGCAATGAACTATTTTCCTGACCCAAACTGACTGCTCATCCCAAACGTTGTCAAAATGTTATAGTAAGAATGCAAAATGTCTTAACTAATAAATTCCTCACTGATCAATTATGGCATCAGAATATTTTTGCTTTACTTAACAATGTGGAAAGAAAGTATAAAATTTCTTACTGTATTTTTTTTAAGTGACAATCACTAATTTAGATTTTTTTTTAATAATTTCACATCAAGAAAGGTAATAAAGTCACTAAGATGCAAGGAATTACTGAGAGTGAGAGAATATGAGGAAAAAATTATTAGAGAGATTAAGAAGACAGAAGATAACAATTGACATTGCATTTAAATTTTGAAGATCAAAGTTGACTGGAAAGCAAGAAGCTGGAAAAGAGTTCCACAAGTGAGAAGTGCGAGAGAAGAAACTGTTAGCATAGAACTTAGGGTTACATTGAGCAATTTCCACTGTAAAATGATAAGACCCTGCCACCAATCTAGTACTGCACTTAAATTCATAAAGTCTGGGTATCATAGAGAGAAGTTCATCAGAACAATTACCGTGAAACTATTTATAGAAAAGGTGCAGGGAAACTGTTACAAAGGTGGGAAAGTAACTGAAGCCTAGATGCCTGGTCAGGACCAATAATATTGAATATTCTTCTTTGGATTTTATCAAGACTCTCTAAATACATGGAAGAAGCACCAGACCAGATGTGGCAGCAATATTCAATGCATTATGAATTAGATTATGAAATTAACATTCTAAAATCTTCCTTGAATTTATTATCTATTTTCTGTTAATGTAACATTAACAAGCAATGGATTTGCAACATTGCAAGGTAACCATTCAGTCATGTCTTGGGGAGTCTAAAAAAACAAAAAAAACTTCTATCTAATGTTGCAGAAATGTCATTTTGTTAACTGGGAAACTACTGAAGTGGAAATTGAAGTGTATTCAGTTGTGGGGAGGTGTATCAGCATCTTATCAACAGTGATTGGGTCAACTGGGAAGTGGGTTTCATGTTGAAAGACTCAAACCCTCCTGATGATCCCACATATAAAACATCATTAACAACGTCCCCCCCCCCTCCTCTGCGCATTGGAAAAAGTAGTTTGTGAACTTTTATTGTTGTTGGTAAACATTTAACTGAAGGTGAGAATGCATACTTCTATCTTGCCTGCTTTAGAAAAAGATAGATTTATTTTGATAAATGGTTGTTTATTTCAAATTCAGACTTTCTTGGAGATATATTATTAATAGAATTTAATTTTTAAACTCCTCAGTAAGTTTTCAATTGGTTTTGGTTATAAAACAAATAACTGGAAGCAAGGAATAAAAGTCGTGAAGGACTTGAACTTCGCTTTCTAATGGAATCACTATGTCCATTGTTGCTTATTTGACATGGGAATGCCTAGCAATTTCAAAATCAAATGTTATTTGCTGATCCACCATCTTTGTTGGTTGTAATTTCAAGTTCTGTCCACGGCTTATTCTTTACTTACATTTATGCGTGATAGTCACGCTTGCTAGAGTTAATAATGACTGCACAATTAATCAACTGTAGATTTATTTCAGTTTTAATGTCTTATTTTCTTCTTTTTTTAAAAAATTTCTTTAATTTTTTTTTCAAATCTTGAATGTTTTTTTTTTTTTATCTACTTTTATTATTCTAATTATTTTAGTTTTTATATTTGTTTGTTTTGTTTTTAAGTTTGTTTCCATATTCATTTGTTACTCCCTAATTTTGTCATATTTTATCCCCACCACTGACACTTTCATGCTCACCACTGTTGTTCTTTCAACCAGTTCATTTTTAGTATCATCAGCAGAGATACCATTATAACCATTTCTTAGCAGCACTCCCATCTTCTTCTTTCACCTCCCCACCATCAGAGATATTATTTCTAACAAATACTATTTTTTCTATTTCATATATTTTTCAGGCCATTATCTTTGCTTTTTCACATATTTCAGCCAATACATTCTTCGGCCTGCATTTAAGTATTTGTCGCATGTTAAGATGATGTTTCATACTTTTTTTTTATTTCCTTCTTTTCATCATTCAGCTAGGAATGTTTTAATTAGAGTTAAGATTTCTTGTTGATTACATCAATGTAGATAATGACGTTAGAATCTAGTGGACTCTTCTCATTGCAATCATTAGCAGAAACAGAACAACAGCGTCATGTCTCCAAAGTGCCAAAGAATATGATCCAACATTCCATAGAACTGAGGTAGAGAAACCAATTGACTTCAAAATGTCAAATCTGAGGAACATTAAAAAGCCATTATTTAATATGAAACAACTAAATATGGTTTGGAAGATCATGTGTGAAAATAATGAGGGAGCTCACTGTCTTCTAGAATAAGGATAGACATAGATTTGTAAAATGAACACAATTGTATATATGTGTTTAAAAAGAAAAAGGATGAAGCATATAAACAGTGTAGATTTTAACATTAGATGGAAACCAATACTCAGAAAAAAATTCAGCAGACAATTTAAAGAATGTTAGTGAAAGCAATTTGAAGCTGTTACTGATTCTACAACAGGAGACTATCAGAGGACAGATTCCAATCTCTCCTGTTTTCATGCAGATACAATCAACATGAGAGGTTTTAGTACAAATTCTGTTAACTGATGAGGGTCTCTCTGAGAAGGCAAAAAATAAAACAAGACTAATTTGGACATTCTGATGAACACATTTGTATAAAGCCAATTTCTGTATTGGTCAAAAAAGAAAAGCCTGAAAGCCTAAAATAATGAAAATATTTTAGAAAGCAATAATTGATATTTGCCATAATTTCTGAAGAGAATCTCAATTGTCTTTGGGAATGAAGTCCTGAATGCCCCAAGTATAACCAATTTAATATGTCAGTTAAGGTGTTGTTGATGAAATAAAGACCAAAAATATTTGCACATGTTCTTGTTGATCGTTTTTGCCAAATTCTTTAATTCTTTGTTCATTCTACTTTCTGGAGATACAAAGTTTATAAGTTTTATTACTGGAAACTTTTAATGCTATGTCTCTTCGAGACACAAGTATGGCTCTCCATACATTCTTTTTCCTTATCTGTGAATTGCCATTACTTTTTGAGAAAGATAGTGGAGTGATTTCCAGCTGCCTTCTCCACTGTTTTGAATTTAGAGTAGACGACCACTCTACTCTGCTATTTAACCCATAGCTGGGTGGGAAAGAGATTCGTTCATGCCTTTCCCCAGAGCATTAGTATGAAGTAAATGTAACCAATAAGGCTAGAACTTGAACTTGACAATTTCACTTTCTTGCTGAGTAACCAATACATTATGCACATGTCTCAATAATTTCATTACAAATTGTGTGTGATATGAAAAGGTTTTGCTATAAAGAATGGTATTTCTTTGCAATTTCTTCTAAATTAGATTTATTTGTTTATTAGTTAATATCTTGTAACTACTTCTCTGTTCATGTGGCTTTGAATCTCAGATTTTTACTCCAGCCAGGAACACCTCTCTTTAATTTCCTCAAATAAAATGAATTTTTTTTTCTTTTCCTAAGATTACATCTGCCTTTTATCAGAAATCATTTTTCCGCCAATCTTTGAAGGAATTAAAATCTTGATACAATTTTGATTCCTGAAACTTAAAAATCTCCAAATTAAAAATGAAAACCTGGCTGTTATGTTCTAATCATATCTTGACATGTTTGACTTTTCTTCTTCTTTTTTTTTTTTTTCAATAATTTTATCATTGACTTAATAACAAATGTTAATTTGCTTGGGTTGATTGCTGTAATTATAAAAGGTTTCTTCAATGCGCACACTTATGGGATTGTTTTGTAATTCCACAAATAAATGCATTTCTGAACCAATGGACAGAAAGAAATGAGAGAAAAGCTATATATTGTACAGGAACTAATTCGGAAGATGCAATTGTTTTTGAGATTTAAATAAAAGATTTTAAAGAAAAATCTCTACAACTAAATTCATGCTTAAGTCTATCAAATGAAGAGGCAAATTACATTTTGAAGTGAATTTGAAGTCTGTTTATTATCCAAAAGTTCTCTGACATATCATTTGGACTTCTTCTTTTCAATGCAAAGAACTTATGAGCAGTGGTGAAATGCTACTGGTTCATGTAAACTAAGTCTTAAAATTATAAAAGCTTAGTGAACCAGTTGTTGGATTATCTGAAAATAATCTTATATACTAATAGCTGGTAGATAATAGCTAAAAATATAATTAATACAAGTTCTGTGGAGGCTGGAAGAGGGTTTCTGGTGATGAACATTATTTATTCTGACAAAAGAAATCGTCTTAAAGTTAAAAATATGGCAAATCTTCTAGTCATAAATTTGATAGGTCTTCCATTGGCTCTTTGGGAGTGCACTGATTCAGTTCGAATGTGGCTAAGAAACCATAACACAACTGATGTTAAAAAAAGCATCATAATTCTGAACAGAAATATGATGAGAACAGAATTTCAATCTGGAAATATCTTAACAAATAAATATTTTCTATTAAATTATCAAAATGGTTTAATTCTCTTTGATACTATGAAGGGATTTGTTTCCGTTCTCAGATTGAAAAGAAAATAAGCAGAATAGTTCCCCAAAGATTACTTTTCTTTATAGAACTGGTTCCTGGAAGTTTGGGATGCCATTATTGATTATGACTATATTTAAATCTTTATTAAGAAACTGAAATTATCGACACTATAAATTACTAACAAAAAGTTCAATTTCAAAAGAGAAGAAAAAGTTAATCAGGAATCAGGATGTGTATCCAATGATTTGCTTATTTACACTATTTACATTTTGTTCAGACTGTTGTCCTTTTCTGCATTGCCATTTACAATCTATCTTGGCAGATAAAGTAAAGGGGGTTCATTTTAAAATTCCAATCACTTGAAGAAGGCTGGAGCATACAACATCCGAAACATGAATGAGGACAACGAAGATGAGGACAACAGTCTGAACAGTGTAGATAGTGTGTAAATCATCACCTCATCTCAAAAGTATAGACATATATTAATTTATATATAAAAAAAAAAAATGAAATGGTGCTCAGTAATAATTTTAGGGGACATGTTTCCAATGTTCTTGGTTAAAAATCACTGACTTAACTAAAATATTTTGTCTGTGTCTCATCATTTGTTTAGGTTAGTAAAATTTGACATTTCTTTCTTAGCATACGTTCACTCCCACTCCTCCTCCTCCTCATTTGCTGATAATGCACTTATCTGCAATTGACTCACCTGCAATGTTCATCCTAAAGGCAACGATATCTGCTTATAGAAAAGTTCAAAATCACTCCAATCACGGCTTTATTTCTTGTTGTCTTCTCCCTCTCCTCCTTCATTTAACTGGATGAGTTTAACCAACTCTAACATCCTTGATGATGATAATAATAATAATAATAATAATAATAATAATAATAATGATAGCTTATCTTGGTGCTGACCACCTCAACAATTATAAAGATATTTAATTCATAAAACATCCTTGTATGCTATTATTAATTTTTGACTTGTATTTACTCTCTGCTTAATCATCATTATTATTATTTTGTTGCTTTTAGAGCAACTCCTCCCCGACCCCAGGCTGTTGGTGCAAGATGAGGATAAAATGCTAATGACATTCTGACTCGTGTCCATTTCTGCCTCCGAGGGAGCCTCGTTGAAAGCGGCCGTTTTAATTTCTGTTTGAATTTCTGGAATAAGGAGTTACTATTATTCTCATTTATTTAAATTCAGACTTTGCTGTTTATCACAATGTTTTGACCGTGATGTTCTCCGGTCTTCTTCAGGTGCTTGTTGGTCCAGGTAACCCTTGGGGAATTTCAAACTGAACCCTTCATTGGAGCCATTCATTAACAAAGAGAAATGTCAACAAGGCAAAAGTGGCAAAATATCAGTGCAGTGACTAAAATAGGTTTAATTCCCCAAATTTAAAACTCTGTATTGTCCCACATGACAACAGCCTAGTGGATTAAAGCATTAGTTTTGAAATTTGCTGACATAGTCAGTGTGAGTTCAATCTTTGGCTTGGGTAGTGCAGACTTAGGGAACGGGGTAAGCAATAACCTAGTAATATTAACAAACAAGATGGCATATCTGCAGACCTGGACATCAGATCGAGAACAATCTACCCCTTGTAGTATTAAGTAAAGGGTTCAGTTTGAAATTCCTTGAAGGTTACCCAGATCAAGAAGCACCTGAAGAAGGCCAGAAGGTGCAATGTCTGAAACATCGTGATAACACCAAAGATGAGGATAATAGTCCGAATGTAAATAATGTAAACTGCTAAGTTATGACAAATTGACAGCTTTGTAGAAGATCTAATCTATAACTCATCACTTGGTATCTCTTGGTGTCATATTTATTTTTATGCTGTCAGTAATTGATTTCCAATCATGTACTGTGCACTCACAGCTATAGATTGATGGAGATTAGGCAAAAGATGCAATAAAAAGCAATGAAACAAGTAAAAATGGATGATTTTGTTAAGAATGCTTAATGTTGTGAAAGATGAAAATAATACTTCTGCCAATAATTTTAGCATCAAATATTTGGCTAAGTTTAACAAATGTACCCACAAAAAATAGTATCTCAAAAGGATATTTTTTGTTTTTTTTCTCTTGACTCTGTATCATTTTTATTGTTTTAAAAAACTATTTTTAGAATTCTAATTAAACCCAAATACATGGAGGCGGATTTATACGTTTTTTTTTTTTCCTTCTCAAGAAATGACAACAAAAATGTTAAACACTATAATTTGTTTTCATAGTTATTTCCTGTCCTGGGCATGATGATAAACTACATCTGGCAGCAAGGCCTCTGGAAGGTTTTGAGGAGCGTGGAACCACCTCTAAACTGGGGTCAAAAAACTATGAAAGTATAGAAATATATTTTTATAGTAAAAAATACCAGCAATATATTTTTGAAAAAAAAAAAAAAAAGTAACCTACAATAGCAACTTAAAAAAAAAGAAAGAAATTACAAGCAATACATTTGACTCTCGACAAAAACCCTCTTTACAAAAATACATCAATGAAACCTGATTTATAAACTGATTTCTCACAAAGAATACATATTCTATTCATAAAACCTATCCTAAAAATCTTGTCAGCATTAAATAGCCCATTGAAGTTGATATGTTATAAAAACAAAATAAACCATAGTTATTTCTTCATAATAGGATAAATCTATATAATAAATGCAAATGTCAGTGTGTGACACTTTTTGAATTTTACTCAGAGAGGGCGTAGCCCAACATATACAATTTTGGAATCAGGTTGACTCTATGAACAAATTAAAAACATTCTGGATTAGATCTGTACCCGCAATTTTGATTTTTTTTTTTTTTTTTTTTTTTTTTTCTTTAAACATGATTTTTTGTGAAAAAATTTCTTTGTGCAATATCACTTGGAAATAAATTTGGAAATAATTAAATTAACTGCGAAATGCCAGTGAAAGTCACTCATGAAATTGTATGGAAAGTAAGGACCTACATACATCAAAATCTTTAAATTAAGTGGCAGCAGAATAATTATCATTGCACTTTTAAAAGGTAAGCTTAAGTATTAATGCAGTACTTAAATGCAATGATCAATTTTGAGTTCTTCTGTAGTTTGTTGCCTATCACATATGGCAGCATTATGCCTTGCAAAAGGAAATCCCCGCCAAAAGAGGGCCAGATTGCAATCAAGAGCTAAGGCTGCAGCGAAGAAAAGAAAGTCCCATGTAAATGAAGACCCAGATCAAACAGCAGCCAGAAGAGCTTTCAGTGTTGAGAATATGCAAAGACTTAGGGACTCTCAAACTCCTGAACAAGCCAAAGGCTCAATCACGACCCCTCTGCAGGAGCTAGTTTAACTGCTGCCTTATAGGGTGACTTTTAAGCTGGTAATTAATATTTCATTAGAGTTGGTTCACATATTTTTATAATCTTGTAAATACCAAATTATTCCCCAATATAAATAGCCTAATAATGTTTTTAACAATTTGTCAATTCCTGAGAAAAAATATATGACTCCAGATACTATCAATTCATTTTGGGGATTTTTTTTTTTTTACTTTTTTTTTTGTTTTGTTTTGTTTTGTTGTCCAACAACAAATGTAAGAAATTTATTTTTTTAAATGTATAATTACAGTTACTTGTCGTTTATTTAAATTTTCTTGTTTGCTTGTTCAGATATTTTTATAAATTTATAAATAAAAATTTTGTTTTATTTTTACTTTCTAATATGGTAAATAATAAATATTGCATTAGTTCACATAATTTTATAATTTTGTAAATATAAAATTATTCTTGCAAATAATCTAATAAATAAATAAATAACCATTTTTTTTTTTTTTTTTTTTTTTTTAAGCAATTCTCAAGTCAAAAATAGGATGTATATATCCATTTCCATATGTTTGGATTTTGATAAAACTTCTAAAAATAGCTTTTTAAAAATAGAAAAAGTACTGAAGGAGTTTACAGTATTAGCAAATATCAAAACCATCTTTTTAACACCATTTTTTTTTTTTTTTTACAGGTACATTTGTTAAATATTTCCATATATTCAATGTGAATAATTCAATCATAAAAATAAACTCTTAAGACTTAAAATGAAGCCAACATTTTGTTTTTTCCATTCCAAGAACCCTTACTTGAATTACTATTTGGACTAGTATCATCATCTTTGTGGTTTGCTGAAATTACTATCCTAAAGCTAAATTATGGTAATTTGATAAAAATATAATTTTTCCAATATCCTAATTATTTCATATTTAATGTGAAACAAAGTTCATCAAATTTTTAAAAAATGAATGAACAATATAAACTTAATAAAACTACATACATGCTACATACCAACTTTATCACAACTATAATTAAAAAGAATTATCTAAACTTAACATAACCTTTGTTATAAATACTTTTAAAACAGTACTTAATACAACACAAAATAATAACAAACTAAAACCTGAAGCAAGAATTTACAGTTTAGCCTGTAATGATTGTCACAAAAAATATATAGGAGAGACTTTAAGGGATTTCAATAAAAGATTATATGAACACAAAGATCTTTTACAAAACAACACACTCAGTATGTTAATCTTTCATTATAATGATTGGCCATAATTTTGATTTTAAAAAAAATACAGCTTTAATTAAGGCATTAATTTACTAAAGCAAAAATGTATAGAAAGTGCACTGATTTCTGAGTCTTCGAAGACAAATTTATGTCCAGGTTCTTAAAGCCTATTGCCTATCTTGCCAAATCATGTAATGTGGGATATTGACAGCAATAAAATCAAAATCATTGAAAAATCAAATGAGATTGGCTGATCTGTGTGCGTCTAGGCACATTAGGCACGAGAAATTTTAAAATTTAATGTTCGTACATCTTCAGCCTTTTCAATTGGTGTATGATTATAGCCAACATTTACGTTTATATTCACCTCACACTAAATATACATAATTCTATCAATAAAAATAATACTTTAGTCTGAAATACATTTCGAGGCTTAAACATGTTACATAGAATTACATTTTATCCTTCTGGAGGCTACATAGTCTTCTTTAATAAGATTTCTCAAATATTCAGACCAGTAGATGTAAACAAATAAATATGCTGTTTAATAAATGGACCATATTTAAATGTGGGTATGCACTAAAAGTAACATTAAATAATAAAATCTGTTGGATTAATAGATAAAAATCCATCACTTCTTTAGGAATAGAAATGTATATTAAAAAAAATTTTAAAATTTAATTAATCTAATTTAAATTTAAAAAAAAATCAAATTACAAAAAAAAAAAAACAACAAAATTCAATTAAAAAGGAATATATAGTCCAAACGTCTGACAATTGCAATGATCCCAGTCATTGCAATGATGTAAACATTCATTAAAAAAAACAAAATGTTTTTTTAATAATGCTAAGAAATCATAATTATAATCTTTCTGTCACTAATGGCAGCAATCAATACAATTTGATCTCTCATCTGGTAAAATGACTTTAAAACGATTTTTAAATTTTGGTCCTAACTTCACAGACACTTTAATGACACTTGGTGATGCTATCTTTTGATATTTATTGTCATGGCAACAACAGTGATCTTTGTCACTTATGATACTAATCCATTCACAAATACACAATGACTAAAATCAAAGTGTGTTTTTATTCTGAAACATTATTTGTAATCCTAATAAAGGTCTTTAACAATCATAAACCCTGGAATCGCAAAGTTAACTTCTCTGGAGACCCTAATTCCCACCATGCTTATCATGATCATCATAATCTTCCACAGTGATGATCCCTAACATTTGATTTGTACACCAAATCACACCCAATAAACTTTCACCACAATGGTTCACTTTGTAATGAGAACAATTTACCCACCATTGGATTTCATAATGCCTTTCATTTACTTCTGTCTGACTTTTCAGGAATTAAAAAATCTGCAGGTGACGTGGTATTGACAGGTTAGTTTACTTAATGTCCCACGATATTGCTGGGTCTCTCTCTTTCTCTCTCTCTCCTTCTCTCTCTGTCTCTCCTTACATGTGCTCTGTGAGTGTGACCTTGTAATTATGTGACCTGCTGCAGCTAACTGGACTAGAGCTGACGATCTGGTCTCATTTCTGCTGCTGCTGCCAGTGCTTGTACTGTCTTCTGTCATTCCATCAATTCACCTTTCCTAGGGATGATTAGCTTCGTCCATCTCCCTCTTCTGCTGCCATTCAGTGTTTTTCATTGTCATCATCGTCATCTTCATCTTATTTCCAAGATGTCATTAATCATTCTGTTTGCATGATGCATGCTATTGTTTAGTCTTTACTTGATCAGCATCCAAACTCTTGTGTTTCACATGTGAATATTACGATGAAAACAATGATAATGGGTGTGAGTGCAATATGTACAAAGGTGGTGCTGAAATGTCTGTAGAAGAAATAACACAGGATTCCAAAACAAATCATGATCTTTGGCCAGATTTGGGGAAGCAGGTTGAGTTGAAATTTTTTAGCACCCCTTTGTATATAAGGTTGAATGTAACTGGTAAAAACATTTGTGTAATCAATAATTTCACTGATATTTATTCGCAAAATGGTGAATAAAGAATGAACACATGTTAATATTCAAAAGATTAACCTTTTTTTATTAATCAAATATTGATGACCGATCAATGTATTTATTAGAATTTGTCTTTTCTGTCTTGCAGCAGTTATTTGGATTGTCCAACTTATTGTTGGAATTTGACAGACCCTTTTTAGTTTTTCCGTTCCTTTATTACCAGAAATTATTTAGAAAAATAAAATTGCACATTATCTTTTTTTATGGGTTGAGGGTTAGGCATTATATGAGTTAAAGATCAAACACAGATTGGAATCCAACAGGTTGATAAGATAAAGAACAAATAGGAAATGTATATCAATTTAACATGTTTCACTTTTTCATCAGAAAATGAGAGAAAAAAAAAACAAGCAAAAAGACAGAACTTTGTTTTGTTTTTTTTTCAATTTTGTTTGGGTTGATTCTCATTGGTCAGTCATGTATCATGTGCATTAAAACCATAGATAATTCTATATGTATGTAAATTTGTGTGTGTATCTGTGTGTGTGAAATAAAACAAGTGGAACATTTTTATGCCAATATATTTCATCCCTTGAGGAACTTTATAACTTTGATAAAGTTCCTCAAGGATCAAAATATGACATAAAACATGTTCCTCTTTTTTTTGTTTTTTTATTTATATTAGTTTTACAAATATATTTATTATTATTTAATAAATATATATTTATATTATCTTTACAGATATATTTTATTTATCTGAATTTTTACATACATACATACATACATACATCATATATATATATATATATATATATATATATATATTTTGTAGTGCGTATTCAATTTATGTAACATAAATCATTCAAACGAAAAACAAATACTGAAGCTAATTATATGGCGAGAATCACTCTCACAAACAATATTTACTAATAAAATACAATCAAATTCGAATCCGTTAATGAATGGTGCGATCACACCATTCATTAACGGATTCGAAGTTGATTGTATTTTATTAGTAAATATTGTTTGTGAGAGTGATTCTCGCCATATAATTAGCTTCAGTATTTGTTTTTCGTTTGAATGATTTACGTTACATATATATATATATATATATATATATATATATATATATATAATCAAAAATACTTTTGCAAACTTTGGAGGCAGATTCCTCACACTAAACAAGGTCAAAAGTCCATATAAACATGTCTGCAAATCCTTCCTTTATGAGTTATTAAGTTTAAAGAAAGTTTATGGTAGACGGCACAGTGTGTCTATGTGGACTAGGTTACATTTGTCATTCATGTATATTTGTGGCTAGTCTGTGTTCAACATTTAATGTGTGTAGTAGTGAGTTAACTGAGAAGTGTTCCGTTTAACAATGGCAGGACAGTCATATCATGAGCAGGCAGGATTTTTACATATGGCCACATGAACAGTAATGGATGCGAGGCTGTACAGCTGTATCAGATTGCATTTCCAGACTGAAGGCAGCCGAGTCATCCAATCTTTGCTGCTGTTCATTATTGTGTTGAGACAGGACCCGTGGCACCACAAACTATGGGGTAATAAGTATTTTTGGATTGTATCTTGGATTGTACATTTAACAGTGTCTACCGTAAACTTTAAACTTAATAACACAAAATTGAAGGATTTTCAGAAATATGTTTGTATGTACTTTTGTACTTGTTTAAATAACTTGCATCCCCAAGTTTGTAAAAGTATTTTTGATACACCCTATATATATATATATATATATATATATATATATATATATATATATATATAAAAGTTACATAAGAGACCAAATTATGTCATGGTGTAAGTCTTTGACACAAATTAAATTTATATTCAAGTTGGAATGTGAGATTTGACTCAAGATATGATCTCCTGGATTCCTATAAGCAAGGGTTGTCTGCAAGATGGGAACAGGGTACACAAAATACAATAATCAGTGAAAGAATAACAGCAAACACGTAGAGTCAAGAGTAATCTATTCCAGGCCTAGAAAGATCTCTCTCCTAATCATAATACCAGCACATTGGACGAAGTGTAATATTTGCATGTTTTTTTTTTTTTCTAATTGAAATGTGCATTTTATATATAAGAAAATAGAATGTATGTATGGCTGTGTTTATATGTAGAGAATGTGTGGTGCATGCATAGTCTAATATAAGCACAAATGTATATAAAGTAAGTAATTGGACATTTTGTAATTATAGCTGAAATAATGACAAAAAAAGTACGGCTTATCTGTTGAAGTGTTGAGTAATGCAATTTGTCCGTCTTCGTTGGAAATCTTTCTTGTTCTTTCTGTTAGATTTTGCATGGTACCTGACTGAAACAAAAATCAATGTCTATCTAATCAATACATTGATCAGTAAAATCCCAATAATAATGTTGTTTCAAGTTTTCAGACTGAATTTTCATGATTGCATGAATTAATCAGACTAATATCCTCATCCATACACTCGCAGCAGAAAATTTTGTCATTTGTCCGAATTGGCATCAATTATGTTTGCAGAAACGAAAATGCGAGGAAGATAAAGGTTTTCATTGAAGATTCCAATGAAAACCCGTCTGCTCAATTTGACATCGACTCGAAAGAAGGTTGTAGAGTGAATCAGTTGAAAATCTATTCAGAAACAATAAAGGTTTGAAGATTTGAGTTCATTTGATAGAAAACCACTTTTGCTTAATGCTTTTCTATCAGATTTCCTTTTGTGTTATTAGAAAATTTGTAAGGTGAATATTTCCAGTTGTTTCTTCTTTTAAAAATTGTGAAAACATTTAAACTTTTTTAATATTTAACAGCAAAATTGTTTAAAAAAAATAATTTCTTTATTTAAAGTGGCATAATATAAATTTTAATATGAGCATTTGTGTGTACACCAGAGAGAAATGTTATCCATTTTTTTTTTTTTCCTGCTCCTAACTTAATCCACGTCATACTTTTTAACTGTCCACTTTTTCATCGTCCTTTGCCTTTTCTTCTTCAAGTTTCATTTTGTTTTTATGTTCAACTTTTGCTCTTTCAGACTCCTTATGCTTAAAAAGAAAAGAGTTGATTGAAAGTCATTTTGGTTACAATTGATGTTGTAGTTTTTATATAATATATAGATAGATTTTTGCCCACCAATAGCATTACTCTGGGTTTCAGGCACCATGCAATCCTCAGCACCTGCTAATGGTGAGGGAAAAAAAATGTATATTTATTAATATATAATTTATAGTTCTATTACATCAAGGACTATTAACACCAGCACGCACACACCCACACAATATATATATATATATATATATATATATATATATATAATCTCCAAACAAGTTTTTTTTATTAAATTCAACCAACAAGCTCTGGCTGTTTAGTTTTTGCTCAAGAGTATTTTTGATAGTCTAAAAAAGCAAAGGAAAAAAAGAAATGTCTAACATTTGCTGCATTGTTTCTGATGCAGTCTTGCTTCCTTCGACCATTACACATGACATCACTTTGGACAGTTTATCCACAACTTCAATCCTGATATACAACAACTTCTTCTAAAATTAGAAAAATACACTAAAATCTTAGTCAGCAGATCTTGTTGGTTGTATTTAACAAAACTAGTTTGGATGAATACTTGCTGCCTAAATATACCGTTTTACATAAATCTTTTTTTTTTTTCTTTTTCTATTTTTACAATACTGTTTTTTTTTAGTTTTTTCTTATTGATTATTGTGTTTTATATTTTGTGATCGTAGCTTCCTCCTATAAGGCTTTGATATCAATGTCATTTGAGTTTTGTTCAAAATTTACAACCAATTAGGATTCTAAAATAATCGCAGGTTTACTGATAAAAGTGACGGCTGGTGGTCATCTTAACCTTTTGGGATTTGGGCTTAAAGCCACATCATGTTGAAACACCAGTTCCCGCACAATCACTGAAGTTAAGCAACATTGAGATTAGTCAGCACCTAGATGGGTGACCACATGTGAATACCAGGGTGCTGTAAGCTTGAATGTGCTGTTGGTGTAATGGATAATAGCTCGGAATTGTTAATCGGAGAGCCGAGTTCCAGTTACTGCTGAGTTTGTTATATTCACTTATGTGTAAATACTCTTTGGAAAGGCATGAATCCACCACTTCTTCCGTCAGCTATGGGTTAATTAGTAAGACTAAAATCATTATCATCTCAAGAAAAAAAAATATTTTAAATTGTGAACAAAATATCTACATCTTAGCATTAAATAACCCATAGAGGTGTTGATATGCTGCTAAACAAAAAAACCAGCAACTGTTTGGGATTCACTTTTCGACAAGTCTTTAACTATGTGGGCATATCAAAATTGAATTGCTTTCTTCAGTAGACAATTGCAGTACATATATGTAGAGTCGAGAGGTTGGCAAAAAGTTTAATGGTTCTCCGTAATATAAGGAATAAGAGAAAATTCAATGAGGTCATGGCAAAAGTAAATATAAAGGCCTATGAGTAGGAATAAAGGGTTTCTTTTTATTTCAACTTGCAACATTTTTTTGAAGGTCTCATAAATTCATTAAAATATAAAAAAAATATACTTGCACTTCTTCTACTTCCAGATATGAGTTAAATAGTTAGACTTATATCAGAAAATCGTTATTATCTCCAATGAATTCTCACAATCCAACAAGGTTTCGGTTTTATATAATCTAAAAAAAAAAAGCCGTAAAAAATTCAATGAAAAAAAAAATAGTAAAAAAAATCTTTTGCCTAAAAGTTGGATCATAAAAACACAAATTGAAAAAAAATGTTTTGCTTCAGCATTAAGTTTATTGAATATTTTACTATTTTGTTTAATTTCCTTAAATCAACTTAATTCTATTCTCTCAGTATTTATTGTCTTTCTCAGTTCAAGGTGCCTTTTGCAGTCTTCCAGGGGATTGTTTTCACAAAGAGTTCAGTAAAGACCAGAATAAATATTACAAGGTATAATATCTGGTGTAACAATTTTCTTTTTTAGGCAATGAACGAAATATTTGGTTAAAATTATCCAGATGGAATATTAGGCTGTTTTCTTTTAACTAATTCTAGATGCTTTTATTCATTGCTACTTTCAATTTTGGTCAAATTTCAAACAGTACTCATTTGAATCAATGGTCTTTAGCTCTCCATGACAAGCAGTTCATAGTAGAGGACTCCTTTCCAATCCAGCTTTTATTGTATGAAGACTTGCTTTTAGTCAGATGAATAGAGGTTCATTTTGCAATGCTTGATTTGAATCACTGTGGGGGTGGGGATCTGCCTCGTCAGTCATGTATCAAAAGGTAGATGATCGCTTAAGTGTGTATCACGCATGGCACATGGCACCGACTGAGTTGAATCTGTGCTTTTTCTTCTGCATTGTATAATATTGATGATTCTCAAGTAATCTTTTCATCTCTTCACCTCCAAATGATCTATCATTTGAATAAGAAATTTCCAACATGAAATTTCAGCAAAAGCTTATACATTAGATCATTCACAGGATCTTCTCTATAAACTGAAAAACAAAAAACTTTTCAGTTTAGTAACATTTTCATTATTTTTTTTTTAAATAAAAAAGCATAATTTTTTGTTTATTATATTAAAATCAATAAAGAAAAATATTTTAAAAATATTGCACGTTAACCCATTGACCCCGAGCACCCAGTATATACTCCCTGTTGTGTGAAAGTGCATATACACAAGTGGCTGGCATAAGTCAGGGCTCAAAGGGTTAATACTGTGGTTGTCATGCTATAATCAAGTGTTCTTTTTAAATAAATTTAAAATGAATGCTCTTAATGTTATTGAAAGACAAAAATAAAACACTTTTTAAGCTTTCCAATATTTAACCTTTTAATCCAAGTCAGTCCACGAGAAGTTACTTTGCTTAATCAATCACATCATCTGCATTGTTATTTAAAATAAGTTTTCCTTGTTTATTTTAGAGAGTAAGAGACCTGTCAATTTGACCAAAAGAATATTTTATTTCTTTTTTTTGTGGTTAAAATTAAAGTTGTATTTACTGGCTTAAAATATTTACACTTAAACTCCTATCCTCATCTTTGTTGTTATTTTCATAATTACCAAGAGACAATGGCTTTGAGGATTAAAGTTATGGTTCCTGAATTTGGTAGCATAGTAATTTTGAGTTCAATCCCTAGGTTGGGTCTTACAGATTCAGACTGATTGAAAACAGGTTGAGCAATAACAAAGCTGTACAAAAAATGTATGTGAAAATATTCCTGAAGGTCTTAGGCTTTATTCCCAATTTGGAATATAACCCTATATTAGCAGAGCCTCATCATCATCATCCTTTGACCTCCCTAGGGTTGGTCAGAACTCCCTTTTCCAAACTATTCGGTCCTGTATTGCTGTCCCCGAAAACTCAATATTCAACCCTGAGTCCTGATCTCTGGTGTCAAGGAAAGCCAATTTTTGTGAGAAGCCACTTCCAGAAGTGGGATGTTAGGTGTCAATTCAAGAATAGACCTGACCCAATTATACTATTTGACTCGAGTGTAGACCAAGCCTATGTATTAATTGTGATTTTTTTTTTCTGTCTGAATGTCTGGGATAAGAAATGATCATTATATCCATGCAGATATTCTGGGATAAGAAGTGATCATTATATCCATGCAGATATTCTGGGATAAGAAGTGATCATTATATCCATGCAGATATTCTGGGATAAGAAATGATCATTATATCCATGCAGATATTCTGGGATAAGAAGTGATCATTATATCCATGCAGATATTCTGGGATAAGAAGTGATCATTATATCCATGCAGATATTCTGGGATAAGAAGTGATCATTATATCCATGCAGATATTCTGGGATAAGAAGTGATCATTATATCCATGCAGATATTCTGGGATAAGAAGTGATCATTATATCCATGCAGATATTCTGGGATAAGAAGTGATCATTATATCCATGCAGATATTCTGGGATAAGAAGTGATCATTATATCCATGCAGATATTCTGGGATAAGAAGTGATCATTATATCCATGCAGATATTCTACTGTTTGCAACTTTGTTGTTTGTTATCACAATATTTTGTCTGTTGTGCCTTCTGGCTTTCCTCAGGTGATTGTCAATCCATATTAACCTCCAGAGAAATCCAAAATGAATTTTGGATTGTTGCCATCCTTCTGACCGTGTGTCAGAAGGATCTCATGCCTAGTTATTATTTAGTACGGCTCAGTTATTTGCTCATCCTGTTTCTGCTTAATCCAAATACACTCTGGAAGCACGGTGCAGTAATGACTAGTGGCTCGGGTTGAGGAATTGGAGTTTGAATTTCATGACATTCGCTTATGTGCTAATACCTTTGGGAAGGGTATTAATCCATCTCTTCTCCCTCCAGCTATGAGTCAAAATAGCAGGACAGATTAGCTCTTTAGCAATGGTTGGCAACCAGCCTAGAAGGAAAACTCTGAATTCAAACCAGACTGAAAGTGCCCGAAGCACACTATCCTAAAGTGTGTATACATGTGGCGGGGGGGGGGGGCTGGTGAGTCAAAATTCCCACTGAAACATCTACTATGGATTTGCATGACCTTCAGGACACGTGGTAGATTCATTTGATGGAACAGGTTCAACTGATCCTGGACGAATGCTGTTTTTTAAAAAAAAAAAAAAGAAAAAAAAAGTACTCTTCCCAGACCAGGGATTGAACTCACAATTACTATGTTACCAGATTTGTGAACCATCACGTTAATCCACTAGGCTATTGTCCCATGGAACAATTCTGAGTGGATAATTCCGAGTTTTCAACCTGTCTGTTGATGAGTGGTGCTGCTACTTTGTAACATTTGACTGCACTCACAGAGGCTTCTCTTTTTACTGCAGATGCTGCTGCTGCTGCTGCTGCTGAAGCTTTGCTGTCATTTCTCTTTCTGTGTTTTTAATGGCTCTCATATCATATTTGTTTCTATGCTAGGCCTTTCTAAGTGTGTCCTCATTGCCAAGTATATGCACTGATTCTGTCAGACATCTGATTCTTTAGTTTTCCTCTCTAGTATTTTTACTTCATGAAATAAAATAATAAAATAAAAAGAATCACTGAATACAAGGCTTAAGAGCCACTCAAATGTTTACTGTATGTAAGTAGAAGGAAGTGAAGATTATGAGGATAAGTAGAATTGATAGTGATTGACCCATGACTTGATGAGGTTAATATGGTAGTCTTCAGGAAGCATTCTCATGGGAGTTTGTTCCATACTTTTTATTGAAAAATCTGGCTTTGCAGAATTTGCTCCTTACAAATGCAATAGAGAGGAAGTGTTTAATATTTTTGTTGCAAATTCTCAAGAACCAAAAAATGCATAAATTCACTTTCGTTCTATGTTTAGGTTTTTATTCCAATTCTAATCATTGCTTTTTAAAACTGAGGAGTGAAGGTAGTTAAAACAATAGCGGTGCCATGGGAAAAAATCGTCCTTTTGACACTGCATCTTATTGTGGGTATGTTTATCTGTTTGCCAAAATTACAGTAGACAATTTTTAGTTTTGAAAATCTTTATGAAATGCAATATTTGTTGTGAAAAATATTACCCCCCCCCCACTCATACTCTGATTTTATAGAAGCAGTATAAAGATTTTAAATACTGGTTCTGTCAACAATATTCCTACTGTATTAGCTTATTGTCATATTATAAATTTTCCATTATGACAGCAACACGAATGAATCCATAGGGAGTAAAGTAACTTATGCCAATAATAAATGTTTTGTAAGGATATACTAAAACTTGTCTACTTAATTTTCTTTTTTTTTTTTTTTTTTTTTTCTTTACTGATGTTATTGCAGGGAAATATTGAAATTTTGACATATACCATTTGTATGTTGTTAGGTATAAACAATCCTGTCAATATAGGGATATCTAATTTTCTGGGTGCCTGTTGGAAGCATAAATTATCTCAATTAGTAGCAAAGATTTGAACCATAACTGCTAATTTCACTTTTGCTTTAAGTTAATTGGGAAAAGCATGGACTAAATCTTTTCTGTGTCTGTAATTAAAAAAAAGACCAGAAAATTTCTATGGGTAAAAAGGGGTTTGTATTTTGCATATTCTGAAAACCAATAACCAAAAACTTTGCCAATGGACCATGAGAAATTTTTCAAATATTTCTAAGATTTTTTTTTTGTTCTGACAATTGAACTTGATGTTGCTCTTATTGTAATATTTTGACCAATCCATTTTCTATCTTTTGACTATTTTTTTGTATGGATTCTACACCTGAGGAAGGTCAGAGAATAGATTGGTTAAAATGTGAAATCAAGAAAAGCAGTAAAAAGTCAGAAAATTCTTGGAATGATAATGACTTTTTAAAAAAATTACAGATGGAATCTCAACTGACCATAAAACCAAAGTTTCAGTAACTGTGAAATTGAAAGTTTTCAATCAAAGATGAGATAACAAATGATGAAGATTCTGCTGACTGATGTGAATGCATGGATATCTAACTAAATTTCATCATTTCTCTTTATCTTTGCTCCTTATCTTTTTTTCTTCTTCTTCTCTTCTTTTGACTTTTTTAATTTATTGTATGTTTTGGGAATGACCCCATTTTATGCATGACCTTTTTTTTTGTCTTTTTGTTGCATAACAGTTGAAATTTTTATTTATTTATATATTTTTTTTCCAATTTTTCCATGTTTTTATGTTTTTGTTTATTTAATAAAATGCTTTCAGAATTTTGTGTTTTGATGTTAAATGTCACTTTTTAAATCATCCAGTCATATCACAAGTCTGTGTTTTTGTTTTAAACAGGGGCCATGAGTTTGCTGTTTGATTGTACACTTGTCACATTTACTCATAGTTTTAAGAATATTTATTTGCATTTTTCTTTCTGGCATTTATTCATAAATCTTAAAGAAATTTATGAAAGACAATTTGAGGATGATCTTTTATTTTACGTTATGGCAAAATCAGCTTTAAGATTGAGAAAGTAATGTACAAATTTCATGCATGATGAACAACAGAAACACTTGAGTATAAAACACTTGAGTGAATACCAGTGAAAATTTGTTGCTCTTATTCAGAAAAGAATTTAAAAAAAAAAATTAAAAAAGTGCTGCTTTTATTTTTTAGTATATAATTAGTTTTTTTTTTTTTTTTTCTGGGATCAATGGAGGATATATTAGTACTTATGAGTTTTTTTACATCTTGTTTGTAGTTAGTGTATTTGATTGCAGTGTAGTAAGTTGATACGTTTACAGTTATTTGAGGAATATGTTCTTTTTGATTTATGTTAATATTTCTAATAGCTCGTTTAGTTTGTTCATCAACAATGTAATTAGGAAAGTCATTATTAATAAGAGTTTAATGTTTTTTAATTCTGCGTAGAAAATCTTTTTCATGGTTTATTAAATTTTGTATCATTGCTGTTTTGTAATAATCAGAATATTCACTTTTATAGTTGAGAGGGCACATGTTTATTGCTAACAAATAAATAGTAAATAAAATTTGAGTTTAAGCAGAGATTTTAGAAGTATAGAGTTGAAGTGGACTTTAGAAGGGATTGGAAACCCAATCTCCTTGACAAGAAATGAGGATAAACTTCTACTCCTGTTCAAAAGACTTGGGAGGTGTGTAATAAGCGATCATTTTTACCAGAGAGGATATAACAATAAATGTAAGTTAAATTTAAAAACTAAATCTTATCAAAAATGTAATCCCCTTCATTTTCAATTATTGTAGTCCAACGAGAAAACCAAATTTGGAATTCTAAATTATATTTCAAAATGTTTGAAAAATCGTTTGCAACTTTTTCTTTGTGAATTTTCTGCCGCTCATGGAATGTTCTAGTGATTGAAACAAATGAAAAGTCTGCTGGCGCAACCTCTGGTAAGTATTAATGATGTGGGAAAACTTCCTGTCCGATTGGTCTTACTTTTACTTGGGTTCATTTTGCAATGTGTCTCCTTGCATTATCATGCTGGAGTTTAACACCATTACTGTTTACCAAAGCAGGACATTTTCAATGTCATGCTTCATTTACACAATCAAGTTCAAGTTACTGGCTAGTCCTGAGTTTGACAATACACTACATCCGACAGCAAGACCTCTGGTCAAGAGATTGGAGGTTTTAAGGTGCGTCTCCCCCCAACCTTCTTAATTGCTGTTGTTCCTAGGTCAACTCTGACCTGGCACGTGTTAGGGTACCAGTTATGGGCAAATAGTAAACATCCAAACAAAACACTATGAAAATATAAAAATACATTTTTATAGTAAAAATACCTGTAATGCATTTTTATATATATATAAAAAAAATGACCAATAATACATTTTATCTGTAGTTGAAGCCATAAAACTGTAAAAAAAAAAAAATTTAAATTTCCGCATTAAATAACCCATAGAGATGTTGATATGCCACTAAATAAAATCAAACAACCAACCAAACAACCAACATGAAAGAACTTTCTTTTAATCCATGTAATATATGACAACTTCGTAAATCAAGCTGTATTCCAATATAAAACCCACATATCACTGCCACTAGTAACTATGTCCACACAAACAAGTATATGCACAAAAGCTGAGTATCATCTACCATGTATTTATTTACATTATTCACATTGTTTAGACTGTTGTCCTCAACTTTATTGTCATGTTCACGATGTTTCAGCCATTGTATGCACCGACCTTCTTCAGGTGATTGTAATTTTGGACTGAACGCTTTATTTTTCGTCCACTGGGGTAGATTGTTCTAGTTCCATGCCTCTTCTGGATATCTCAGTTATCTTTCTTTAACTCGGCTCACCAAGTTTTTTGTTCACCACTGCTGTAGCCAGGTATTGAACCTGGACAAAAATAAAGGGTTCAGTTTGAAATTCCAATCACCTGAAGTAGGCTACAGTGTACAATGGCTGAAACGTTGTGAACATGACGATAAAGATGAAGACAACAGTCAGAATAATGTAAATTATTACAATACCTCATCTCAGAAATATAGATATACCATGTATTCAATTGTGAAGGCAGAATAACATATCATTTTTATTACTCTAAAGCTCCCAAGAAAATTAAATTTTGATATTAAATGACCCATAAGTTGATGTCATTAAGCAAACAAGTTATTGACAATAAACATTTAAAATGATGGTCCTTCCATGTTCCAGAAACTTGTGATGGATGACACCTTTCATTGTCCACCAGACACAAAGCAAGGATTTCTCTAAACAACTGAGTCCTGATTTTGGTGTTGGCACTGGGTTCTGATTTTTGATAACCACTGTCTTTTTTATTTTCTGTTGACATGCAAAATACATTTTTCATCACCTGTTGCAATGCAAAGCATAAGTGGAAGGTTAGCTTTTGCTCGTTAAGACTGCAACAGATGTTGTAACTTTGTTTGGCTCTCAAGTGAAAGCGCTTATGATGAACAAATTCTCTCTTCACAAGTTTTCCCAATTTAACCCTGAAATACACTACAAATGACACACACTGTCACATAGAAGATATGATAAAGAAATTTTGATGCAGTTTCCTACCATTCAACTTTGGTTTTGTCTTAGGTTTAATAATTCATATCGGTGAAATATGTAATTATTTGCTAAACATCGTAAAATATATTGTGAGCTAAGAAGAAAGCGTTTATCTTTGCTAAGCTGTTAATGGAACACTTTCTATGATAAAGACTATGGCTTTTATAGGTTGTGTTAGTAGTATTAGTAAGTGGGGATAGTGGGGAGAGTAGAATAGTAGTCACCACAACATTCTCCCCCAGTGACTAAGAACAGTGCTTGGTGTTATTAAGATCAGGTCAAATTGTTTTATTCAAAATAATCTTGTAAGTACTGGGGTCTTTGTTTGATATTTGTAGACTGGAGAAGAAGGCTGGGCTATGTCTTTGCTTTGTTCAGGCAAAGGGTTCTTTTGAATTTCAGGTATTTTCATTATTGCATACATCTGGTCAGCATCGGCATTCTTGCTCGGGCACCAGGTTGAACCCGCCAGTAGAATTTTGATCTGTTAACAATAAATGATATGAGAATAGCAAGAAAGTTTGAGTTGTCATTTTGTAATCTTTCATTTTTTTATTTTTATTTTCCTGCTTGTTCTAGCATACCCATGGACAATAATTGGTATGTCCCCATTCACATAAATACAGTAGTAAATAATGTATGTTAGTCGGCAGTTGGAGATTCATTGTGGAATTCACTTGACTTACTTCTAGTTGACTACTTCTACGCACAGCTGGCAAATCTTATATGTGTTGTTCTTGTCTTAAATATTATCATTCATTACTAACCTTTGTTCGATTATTCTATTCAGTAACCTTCCTTAGGTTACAACACTGCTCTTCTTCCATCAAATATAAATGATACAAATTTTTGATTTGTTATTAGTTGAAAACGCTTTCCCAGCATATAATGTTGCCACTTATGCAAAGGCTCTATGTATGCCTCTTTTTCGATAGATGAATGTTTATGTTCAGTGACTATTAATGTCCTAGAAAAAAGGCTATCAGTTTTCCATTTTGGCTGAGTGTTGCGGCGATAACTTGTTCTGAGGCGTCAGTTTCAACAACAAAAGGTATATTATTTTCAATGGTAAAGACCACAGTGTTTATGAGGTCTTGCTTAATGTTTTTAAAACCCTCAGCAGTGGATTGTTCTAATGGAAACTTTTGAATTATTACTAGTGGATGCATTTTCTGGGAAAATTGGTATACACAATTACAGTAATGGGAGAACAAACTGATTGCTCGGCATAAGGAAGCTTTCTTAGATGGAACCTCTTAAGCTTAGGAGACATTGCAAACATTCTGGATCGGGTTTTATCATACCACTTGAAATGGTGTAACCCAGAAGCTTAATGGAATTTTAACAAAATATGCTTTTATCTTGATTGAAGGTTAAATTAAGGTATTTGGCAACTAAATAAATTTACGTAAATTATCATCATGCTCAGATTGAGTTCGGTCATATATTGTTATATTGTCAATGTAATCGTAAGTGTCTTTAATGTTGTTATCCCTAATTATTTGATTAATAACCTTTGAAAATCTGTGACCCCATTTGTAACCTTGAAAGGGACCCGGCAGAACTGATAAAGTTTTCCATTTGCTTCAAAAGCTGTAAACGGTTTATCTTGTTTTATCCGGAGTTGGTGGTATACAGGGCACAGATCAACTGAACTAAACATTCGATACTTGGATATCTTCTATTAAATCATAGAGGATAAGCATCTAGCAAAGTAAATCAGAATGTCATGCCTATTTATTACATCAGCACATAAGTTATCAAGAATAATTAGTTGTACTTTCTTATATGTATGATTGCCAATGATAACATCTGCTGTGTAGTGTCCTGCTACTTTACACTGTAAATTGGTAGCTGCCATAGAGATAACTTTGTTAGAGTGGAGAGGTTCTCACCTATACCTTTTCACTAGTGAATGACTTATAAAATGGTAGAACAGTTTTCAACAAATTAAGGGGTATGGTTGCCAATGCATGCAGATAGTTGCTGAAGAAGTAGAGCGAGAAGACTTGGTTTTAGACCTACAGGCTTTAGCATAGTGTCTGACCGTACCACAGGATTTGCCTCCCTGAGTGGGCGCTGTGTTTGAGGAAAGAATACTTAGCCTTTAAAGCGGATGCAATGGTTTGGTCAGAAGAGGTACCGTTAATAATAGTATCGAGGGGGGGGGTGAAGCTGCATTAATGGTAGAGTCAAACTTTGTATAAGTGTCTAAACTTCTTTTAAGCTTCCTCCAAGGAATGTGCCTGTTCAAATGCTATCTCCGAGTCTAAGGTTTTGTTCTCCAATAGACGTTGGCAAATGTAGCTGGAATATATCCCATTAATAAAGGTGTTCGTTTTTGCACTCCTCAGCAGTATAAGATTGAAAATTGTACTCCCGAGTTAAAAGCCTTAGATTTTTGAGGTACTGATTCAGGCTTTTGTTTAGATTTCGTTTGCAGTTGGAGAGCAAATGTTCTTAGGCTTAATGTAGAGCTTTCTGAGCATTTCCACAGCTGTCTTGTAAGAGGTTGATTATTTAACATGTTTGTAAATTGCCAGGGGGCGGAAAGTTAATAAGTACATATAATAAGGTTGTCCCAACAGGGTTGATAGCGTCAATAAAATAACTGAAAGTTTTAAACCAACCAATGGTGCCATTGCTCAGCAGTGTCACTCTCATTAGGGTCTGCCTCAAAATGACAGGGTTTCAGATATCTTTCCATAGTTTATGTTAAATAAATTGTGAGCTAAGAAGAAAGTGTCTAACTTTATTCAACATAGAATGTTGCGAGGTTCTTAACAGAACTCTTCTATGATTAGACTATGGCTTTTATGGATTGTGTTAGGAGTAGTAGCAGTAAGTGGAGGTGGCAGTGAGAGTAGAATAGTAATCACTGTGACAAATATATGCACAAACAAATGATATATATTCATATCACTTTAATATTGATAACTGTTGCTGATGTGAATCTTTTTACAGGACTACCCATGGGAGAGTGCTTCAGTTTCTGTCTGAATACAATTCTCAGTGATGTAGCTCACACTGATGGAGATGTTCGAGATCAGGTAACTCCTTATCTTTTTGTCACCCCTCTCTCCCCATGCAGCTAAATATATTTTTTTCTTGTACGCTCTCAGAGCCAAATTACTAAAAATACTTGACATAGATTCGGGTTACTATTACACCTATTAACCAATGATTATTGGTAACTTGATTATCTTCTCTCAGATGAGCTTTTTGCAAGCCATCATTCACACAACTTGACTCTGATTTAAAAGCACACACACGCACACACACACAAAAGACATGATAATTAGCACATGTCGTTACTTTTGTTTATGTTTCTATGTCTGTAAGTCTAGCAAAGCTTGGATTACTTTAAAAAATTAAAATATGCAAAAATAGGTTACATTTTATTTTCAGTAAACAAGTAAAGCTGCTTTAATTCACACAATATTTTGACTGAAACCGAAAACTTCTTGTACTTACTTGACAGAGGCATTCAAAAAGTGACTTGAGTCGTGAAAATATGACTTGCCATCTTCCAAATGTTAAGGATGAACATTTTGTCGGGTGTTTTGCCACCCCACAATACAAAAAGAGGGTTAACAGTGTGCTTTCTCAAGAGACTGTGACATCATACATCACAACCAAATGGGATATACCCTTATAATGTTGTGAAAAAGTGATGATAATAACATTGTATCAAGAAAGAGCACAGATCATTTCATTAAAGTTCATCTCATTAGTGTCAACATCAGGGAAAATCTTGGACCAAGTCTGTAAATCAATTTTCAAGAACCAGTTTAGGTGGAAAAATAAAATAAACAATATTTCAGTACCCAGGACTGTCAACATAATTTGTCAACGTATGCTACCAGTTAGAAAACAAAAAAAACACAAGCCATTTCAGATTGGATAATCTGTAAGGAATTAATGGATTTTATTTTTAATCCAACATTATTTCTTATTAATCTGAATGCTGTTTTTGTGGATACACCTGTTTTTATTTTAAACAGTGTGAATTATGTCTAACAGCCTGTGTATTTGAGAGACTTAATAAAGAAAATGTGACCTCTGTCAGGGTTTGTACCAGCATCCCACTTTTTAAGTCTCTAGGTGTATGCAATCTTAACATTATAAGATATGCAGATGGCACTGTGTTGATGGTAGACAGAAGGAAACGATCTCCAAGACAAAATGTAGTAAAAGAAAGTGAGATGAAAGGACTAACCATCAGTTGTAAGAAGAGAGAATGTCTGGTTGTCAGCAAAGACGAACATCCCAAGATGAGAGCTATGAATTGGAGATGTGTTGTAACTTTTATTTTTAATTGAGTGAAAAATGTTCAAATCGGCATTCTGAACTGATTCGCCCTAATCACGTAGCCTTTTAGCTGTTATAACTGGGGAATGGTGGTTAGATCAAAAGCATCAGAAAGAAGATCGAACAGAATAGATGAAGTGCTTGCGGGAATGTTTTCCTTTGTGTGTCGGTGATATAATTGATCTTTGTATCACAGCCATAAAATTTGTTGCCATCTTTTTTTCACGTGTGCTTGTGTTTAATGTCAGCAATAAAAACGGGTACCCAGTTTGTATAACCTAATTGATAGTCTCTGGCAAACACAGGCAAGTTGATTAAAAAACGTATTTCATCAAGGTTTTTCTGAGGGCAATTCTTAATGCTTTTGTTGTTGCGATTGCATGACGGTTGCGACCCATGAGTGCCTCTGCAAGGGATAAATTATTTTTTATCACTTTGCAGTACATTGTCACGAGGAATGTTGGTACTTTTTAACATAGTCGACTAGGTCTCTGACTGATACATGGGAAACATTTCTGGCCATTTGGAATATATCTGCTCAACTGCAAATTAACTAATGTCATTGGTAGGGCCTGTAAAATCCACATGTATTCATGAGCATAGGCATACTGGATATGGCAAATGAGAATTATCAAGGTGTGATGAATTTTTTGTGCATTCACATTGAAACACTGGTTTCTGTATGATTATGAAAGTTAAGCAATGTCAAGCCTGGTCAGTACCTAGTAAACACTTGTAAACACTTGGTGCTGTAAGCTTGGATGTGGCAGTGGTATAATGGATAATGGCTCAGAATTGTTAATCAGAGAGCCAAGTTCCAATTCCTGTTGGGTTCATTATATTCACTTATGTGCAAATACCCTTGAGGAAAGGTATGGATCCACCTCTTCTCTCTCCAGCTATGGGTTAATTAGACTTGAATTACTAAATCATCATCTCAAAAAAAAAATTCTTACAATCTAGAAATATTTTCTGCCTTTAAATAACTTAAGCTGTAAAAAATGAATGAATCAATCAATCAATTGGCCAGGTATTTTGAAAGTAATGGTTTGTGGTCTGTCAGTAGAATGATGTGTCATCCATATAACATTTTAAGAAATTTTTTTTTATGTCAGAAATTTGTGCAAGGGTCTGCTTTTCCATGTGACTATAATTATATTTTGATGGAGTCAGTTCTAGATGTGTGCAATAATGGCTTTTCTGTACCATTAGCAAAATAACATAACCCACTTAGTACTTGAACGCACATCTGCTACTACAACTATTTCCTTGGTCAGACCAAAGTGTGACAAGTAAACCAGAACTGAACAAGGATTTGAGTTTTTTTTCTTATTTTGATTTTTTAAAAAAGATTGCTTACAGATATCTGCCAGGACCATTTGGTATCTTTTGCTAACAGTCTATTGGGGGAGGGTATTTTCATTTGGTAGAATGATGGAAGGGATGTTTCAAAATGATTAACCAAACCGTGAAGATGGTGGCGGCATGTGTTGAATAGTTTCAATATTCTCTTGTTGACGATCTTCTTGGTCCAATATGAATTTGAGATATTTTATTGAAGTCAAGAAAAAATGGCATTCTTTAAGTCAAAGATGGAAACTGAATTCTGTGATAATAGTCAAAATGTTTGTAATCCGTTTGGTCAACTTGTTTTATTGATAATTATTATATCTGAATAATCAATTGCACTGTCCGTGTCAGTTAACATAGTGTCCATGATCTTTTACTTTATCCTGGAGCAATATGAATAAAAGACTTACAATAATTTTATTGAAGAAGCAGATTTAAGCTAGAGTTTTTCCTTTACTCATTTAAATATGAAGAAAAACAGGGAAATCATATTAACAAAAGAAAAAGGTGTCTGCAGGATTTGAAACCTAAAATCCATGCACTCAAATATAATAACTTAATTTATCTGGGGTTTATGGTTCTAATTTTATCAGTTCTGTGGGTCCAAACTCATCCAATTTTACTTTTGGTCAAGTTTACTCACAAAGTAGATGTGTGAGTGGTATAATTGATAGCAGCTTGGAATGAGGCATCTCAGAGCCAAGTTCAAATTCCAGTCCAGTCTGTTATATTCAGTTATGTGGAAATATCCTTGGGAAAGGTATGAATCCTTCTCCTCACCTGAGCTATGGGTTAAATAAAAGTCTGGAAAAATTATTATTTTATAAAAAATTGTTAATGTAATATTTACATACATACACAAATCATTTTTACAATCCAAAATGTTTTGGCTTAATTAAAGGGTTGATAAGCCATAAAAAATCAAATCAATCTTTTAGAAATCAGCCATTTTTAAGTTTATAAGTGTAGAAACTTATCTATAATTTTGTTCCTTTCAAATCCCCTTTGATCAATTTGTTTTTCCTTTTTCAGATTCTGTCAGCTCAATTAGACACAATGGTTGTACTGACCACACTTTGTCAAGGGACACATGACATACCTAAAGGTAAATGTTTTTTACTGATCTTTGAATATTTCTTGTAGAATGGGAGTTAGAGCTGTGCTTAAAGTGGACTAACTGTTCTTTTTGGTAAAACCTTTTGAAAAATTATTTTAAAGAAAAGGAAATAATTCTAATTTACTTTGAATAGTTCTTTTATATATTCTTGTATAAACAAGATAATTGGTTCTTCTGTGACTAATTAAACTAATAGAGGTGAGTTTTAGTAATTGTGAATTCTTTTTTCCCTCTTTTATTTAATACACTTAAATAATAATGAGCTTGTTACTAAAATATGAACAAACCTGAACTGATTTATTTCCCTTGGACATCATTCAGAAGATTATTTTTGCTTCATCATATAAGCAATTATAATGTAACACTAGAATTAGTGAATGAAATTTGCCATGTATGTTAGAACATATAGCATATATCTTGCTTTCACATGAAGAACAAAAGTTTATGGAGAGAAAATTGGTAATGAGGATTGGTACAGGGATGATTGTATTCATGCCTTTTCCAAGGAGAATTTAAATTAAGTTTTTTACATGTACCAAAGTTCTAGTGACAACATTAAGAGGGATCATTAGTTTGTTGCCCAGTCCAGTTATTAGCTGAATTCTGATATGAAATTTTCATTGTATAATGTTCCCTACTTGTTATTTGTATGGGCTTTTGAAAAATAAGATTTTTTAAAAAATTATTTTCTTTTTATACTAAAGTTCATCCAATACAAGGCTCAATAGCCACTCAAGGTAGAGGGTTACTGTGTGGTGTTGTATGTGCATAAGAGAAGGCAAGAGATTCATGAGTTTAGGAAAGATAATGGTTAATCCTAGATTTAAGATTGTACTGACTGGAAAGCATCCTCTTGGGAGTCTGTTCCACAAAGCAGCAGTCTCTGGGAAGAAACTGTCTCAGTGGAACTTTCTTTTTTACCATGAGGCTATGGATTTTATTTAACTATGTAGTTTGTTTTTCTTTCTTTTTTTCAATGGGCTTAGTCTGATAAATTTTTGGGTGTCTTTTTCTTTTTCTACTTGATTATTCTACTCCCTAGGGCTCCCCACTCCTTTTTAATTGATTTATTTGTCAGTTCTTGTGACTTTCATTTCTTCTTGAAATTTTTACTTATTGGTAATTTTGACCCCCAAATCTTGGTTAATTATCAGCCAGCAAAACCAATCTCACTTCTACCATCTACTCTGGTATGACAACAATTCTAATATAATCCATCCCATTTCAACACTTGGCCTATCCTGGTTCGACTCTTAGTCAGCTTTGCCTATTTCCCACACCCTTGACAAATATGTCATTCAGAAAAGATGAATGAAAATCATTTTATTAGTGTGATTTTTTTTTTTTTTAATGTTCTCTTTGTCCTGCTAAATTAGGCTTACATATAACAGGAAATGAATAAACACAGCCTCCATTTAGATAATCAATAGATTTTTTTTCTGGTTGTGCAATTTCGTAACGATTAATAAATTAATATTCTGAATCTGTTTTGATAGATACAATATTAAATTAAATTATTTTCAATTTCTTTTGCATTTTACAGTTAAAAAAAAACAAACTTCTTGGCCTATTTCAAGTTGTCTAACCCAGTTCTTCTGTGTTGATTTTATCTGAAACAGAAATTTTTGACCTATGATATAATTGATATAGACCTCTGACCTCTCTGCTCTTTCTTTCTCTACACTTTTCTATGAGTTGCTTTGAGACATAATAACCTGGTGATTGGAAATGCAGACATGTGTCTTCTCTACACTGCTTCTCTGCTGTAGGAAGATGGCTAGGATCAAGTGTATGTCCTAATGTCAGCTGATCCTTGAATTGGGAGACAATTGCATAAAAATCACTGCATTTCGCATGACTAGGCATACATAAATACTGTCTGCCTTGTGCTCTTTTGGCACATATATATATATATATATATATATAATATACACACACACTAAGAATAAATATGCATTTGTTCCTCACTGTTTGGTACACAAGTGCACACATATATGCACATATTTATATACATACACACACACACACACAAGGAGAGGGTGCAATGGGTAAATTGTCAGCATTTTATATTTTTAATTTTGTGCATGTATGTGGTTTGTTTTAAATTTTGTTGACTACCCAGTATAGTAGGGTTAGTTGGGCACTGCCTGTGAGAAAAAAAGCACCATGACTCAATTCACTCTGCCAGAAATTTGGAAATGGCATGCTGTACTGCTTTGCATTTGCACCAAAAGCTCCAATACAAACATTTCAGAGTGTTTGGGTGTCAATCTGAGGACAGTACAGAGGATTTGGAAAGAATTGGATGAGTCTAATGGTGATTACAAAGTTAAGGCAGCTTGGAAAACTTGCTGATCATTTTGATAAGAAAAGAACTCCTGAATTCGTTGGTGAGGGCCTCAGACTCAACACGGAGGCCTACATTAAATGCCTTGAGGAGGTAGTGCTACCCTGGGTCAAGAGCGTGGCTGCTGGAAGACCCTATGTCTGGCAACAGGACTCTGCAGCATGCCACACAAGCAGGAGAACCCAGTCATGGCTGTCAGAATTTCTGTGACCATATCACCCCTTTTATCTGGCCACCTAACTTCCCAGACTTGCAACCCCCTTGATTATTGTTATGTGTGGGGTGCAGTTGAGCGAGGGACCAACAAAACTCTTTGTAACACCAAAGATGAACTGAAGGCAAAGATTGTGGCAGCATTCAGCAACTTAAACAAAGAGACTGTCCAGAAGAGTTGCAGGAGAATCTGAAATCGTCTGGAGGCCATGGTTGAAACCAATGGCGATTTTATTGGATAAATTTACTCCTTGGTATTTTTAAAATGAGATGTCAGTGTTATTTTCATTCTTGCATTATTTAGATGACAATTTATCCATCACACACACACACACACACACACACACACACACATACATACATACATGTACATATATATATATATATATATATATATATATGCACATACACTAAGTGTCATGCATGTACTAATCATCATGTACAAAGTAAAAATGGACTGTTAGAAAATTTTTATATTACTATTTATAAGCTGTTAAGATAAGTATGCAGTCAATATTGTTAAAAATGTATAAAATACAAAAAAAATAGATTGTAAAAAGATACTTACATATGGCCGATTTATGTACTACCAAACAGCAAATGTGCATAGACTTGCAATGATGTTCACCCTGTTCATAGAAAAATGTCTTAAAATAATTGTAGGACTTTTTCCATTTCATAATGTGTGACATCATTCGTTTACATTTGGATAAGCATTGAGCAGATATGAATGTAGATGAGAGAATCATGGAAGATTGTAGTTTAAGGGCAGTAAAATCGACGTTGCTAACCGAACAATCCTCTGTGGCTCAATCGGTTAAGGCATGTCAGGCTATATGACAGTTCTGTATAGGATACAGGTTCGATTCCTGTCAGAGGACAAATATTTTCTATGAAAATTTCTCAGACATTCAGGCCGGTAAATATTATTAATACTGTTTATTATAAAACAGAGCATTTGCTTAAATATTTGTATCTATAAAAAGAATGTTAAACATAAAAATGTCTTAAAATAATTGTCATACTTTGTCCATTTCATAATATATATATATATATATATATATATGGTGTCATGAGGTTAATAATTGAATTTATTTTAATAAAACCTCTTCCCTTTAAAACAGATAATTTCCACCCTCCTCTGACCCGTGTCTTTCGTCTGACTGAAACATTAAAATGACTAAATTTTGTATTAGATATTTTCGGCAAATTGTATTTATTAGCTTTCACACTTAAATTCTACTTCCTGCCTCATCTAACTTTATAGACATGAACTCATTCCACACTGGGGTTGATAAGACAGACGACTAATATCTTTGCTGAAATAGGCTATTCCCCATCTGAGGTAATTTTGGGTTTATTTGCTTATTAATTATAAATAATCTTAAACCTTGATTCTGAGTGATTGGATTGGGGGTGGGTAACACTTGTTATTATTTTTGTCTTTTTTTTTTTTTTACAGAAACTTTGTGCACTTCCATTGTTCCAACTTTGATTGGAATGGCACGGGCTATTGGCCGTTCCTCTGATGACAGGACACCACTTATCAATCTGCTGTTTCCTCTACCAAGCCAGTGTTTCGCTACAGTCGAATCCCCTGAAGATACAAATTCCCCACCTAAGCGGCCATTTACCAAATTTCGCTCCATCTTTCCTCGGACGCTGTCCTCACATGTAATAACCCCAGAAAGCCCCACCAGTCCTACCCCGGGAACAACAGAGAATCCAGCTGATTTCCGTCGAGAACGGTCACCTTCTCCTATGGCACCGACTCAGCAGAAGATTGGCTCTGCAGATGATATGCTTGATCCTACAGTTCGCTATTTCAACAAAGTTGGCTCCAGCTTTACCAGAACGAAACCCTGGGGTTTTGAAATTATTCCAGAGGAAGATCATCTGAAATTTTCTAGTTCACAGCTTCAAACACTCGTCAGTGTGGTAAGAATCATTTTATTCACTTTTTGGGGCCGGATTTTGGCCTATGTTGAAATCTGTCACTGAAACTTGCAATTACAAAAAATCCCACCCAATTAAGTCCGTCAGTCTTGCACCAGCCTTTTGCAGTGATGACAAACAAGTTATTAAAATGATAAATTATTTTATTAAACAAACCAAATTTTGAGTGTTTCAATCCGGCAATTTTAATAAATAATTAGTACACAGCAAAAAGAGTGAAATGCAAAGTGTGGAGTAATTGGCAAAAAAAAAAATTTCTTCTATTGCACTTCTCGCTTGTGGAATTCTCTGCTTTTTGCTCAAAAATTTAAATGCATTGTCATTCGTCATCTTCTGTCTTAATTCTTTTTGTTTTATTGTCCATCCTAGTGATTTTTTGTTTCATATTCTCTAACCCTCAGTAACCCCTTGCATCTTAGTGGTGTTATTGTCTTGCTTGGAGTGAAATGATTAAAAAAGAAATGGTCAACAAATGGAATTGACAAAGTTTCCAATAAACAGCAATAAAAAGAACAGGGCAAATAATACTAAGTAAACATATATATGTGAGGCAAAAATAGGCAAAGAAAAAAGTAATGAGGCAAAATAATACTAAGTAAACATATATATGTGAGGCAAAAATAGGCAAAGAAAAAAGTAATGAGGCAAAATAATACTAAGTAAACATATATATGTGAGGCAAAAATAGGCAAAGAAAAAAGTAATGAGGCAAAATAATACTAAGTAAACATATATATGTGAGGCAAAAATAGGCAAAGAAAAAAGTAATGAGGCAAAATAATACTAAGTAAACATATATATGTGAGGCAAAAATAGGCAAAGAAAAAAGTAATGAGGCAAAAAGTTCACAATATAAGAATTTTATTCACACACACAAAAGGGATACAGTCAAGTGATTATAATGTTCTGACTTCAAGTCAAGAAAAAACAAAAATACGATGGATGAGACTGAGAATTGTTTAATTTCTTCTTGTCAGGAAGAAATCCCAGCATGCATCTGCAGGATTTGTCTATAAATTTGGGGAAGGAATGTTCTTGGCAATGATTCCTACATTAAATTTTAGTTCCCATTTTAACCCTTGCAATACCATGAACTTAAACCCTAACAAAAAGGTTTAAGTTCATGGTATGGCAAGGGTTAAAATGGGAACTAAAATTTACCCAATTGTGAGTCTATGAATTATTCACCTGTTTCTGTGATAGCTCATGCACATTTCAACATGGGCAAGTTTTAAGATTACCTGGCATTGCCTGCTTTTAAAATGTATGTAAAAATCACCATATTGTTAATTTAGTTTGGTTAATTCAATTGATAAAATTTAAGGTTCATCAGTTTAGCATTTAACAAACCTGAACACACTTATCAGAAATGAGTCTTTCTACCTCCTCACTCTCTCTCTCCTCCTTGCTCTCTCTCTCCTCCTTGCTCTCTCTCTCCTCCTTGCTCTCTCACTCTCCTCCTTTCTCACGCACTCTCCTCCTTTCTCACTCACTCTCCTCCTTTCTCACTCACTCTCCTCCTTTCTCACTCACTCTCCTCCATGCTCACTCACTCTCCTCCATGCTCTCTCTCTCACTCTCCTCCATGCTCTCTCTCTCACTCTCCTCCATGCTCTCTCTCTCACTCTCCTCCATGCTCTCTCTCTCACTCTCCTCCATGCTCTCTCTCTCACTCTCCTCCATGCTCTCTCTCTCACTCTCCTCCATGCTCTCTCTCTCACTCTCCTCCATGCTCTCTCTCTCACTCTCCTCCATGCTCTCTCTCTCACTCTCCTCCATGCTCTCTCTCTCACTCTCCTCCATGCTCTCACTCTCCTCCATGCTCTCTCTCTCCTCCATGCTCTCTCTCTCCTCCATGCTCTCTCTCTCCTCCATGCTCTCTCTCTCCTCCATGCTCTCTCTCTCCTCCATGCTCTCTCTCTCCTCCATGCTCTCTCTCTCCTCCATGCTCTCTCTCTCTCTCTCACTCTCCTCCATGCTCTCTCTCTCTCTCACTCTCCTCCATGCTCTCTCTCTCTCTCTCACTCTCCTCCATGCTCTCTCTCTCTCTCTCACTCTCCTCCATGCTCTCTCTCTCTCTCTCACTCTCCTCCATGCTCTCTCTCTCTCTCATTCTCCTCCATGCTCTCTCTCTCTCTCATTCTCCTCCATGCTCTCTCTCTCTCACTCTCCTCCATGCTCTCTCTCACTCTCCTCCATGCTCTCTCTCACTCTCCTCCATGCTCTCTCTCACTCTCCTCCATGCTCTCTCTCACTCTCCTCCATGCTCTCTCTCACTCTCCTCCATGCTCTCTCTCTCTCTCCTCCATGCTCTCTCACTCTCCTCCATGCTCTCTCACTCTCCTCCATGCTCTCTCACTCTCCTCCATGCTCTCTCACTCTCCTCCATGCTCTCTCACTCTCCTCCATGCTCTCTCACTCTCCTCCATGCTCTCTCACTCTCCTCCATGCTCTCTCACTCTCCTCCATGCTCTCTCACTCTCCTCCATGCTCTCTCACTCTCCTCCATGCTCTCTCACTCTCCTCCATGCTCTCTCACTCTCCTCCATGCTCTCTCTCTCTCTCACTCTCCTCCATGCTCTCTCTCACTCTCCTCCATGCTCTCTCTCACTCTCCTCCATGCTCTCTCTCTCTCTCACTCTCCTCCATGCTCTCTCTCTCTCTCACTCTCCTCCATGCTCTCTCTCTCTCTCACTCTCCTCCATGCTCTCTCTCTCTCACTCCCCTCCTTGCTCTCTCACTCTCCTCCATGCTCTCTCTCTCACTCACTCTCCTCCATGCTCTCTCTCTCACTCACTCTCCTCCATGCTCTCTCTCTCACTCACTCTCCTCCATGCTCTCTCTCCCTCACTCTTTCTCACTCTCCTCCTCGCTCTTTCTCACTCTCCTCCTCGCTCTTTCTCACTCTCCTCCTCGCTCTTTCTCACTCTCCCCCTCGCTCTTTCTCACTCTCTCTCCTCCCTGCTCTCTCTCTCTCTCCCCCTTGCTCTCTACCCCCAATGTATTATGCTGCTCCTTTTCCAGCATTGCAGATTTGTCAACAGCAGTTATTATTTCATGTGCATCAAATGCCTTTAAAGATTTGTGATCATTTCAACGATTCATACATTCAGAATGATGCCATTTGTTATCAGACAGAATGTTCATAATTACTATAATTGCCATCGTCCACAATTGACCTGATTTGGGCTTAAAAAAAAAAAGCCAAGCCAATAAAACTAGTTTTTCTTCTGTTTCTGTTGCATATAACCAATCAATCTTGTTCAGATTATCCGATTTGAAACAAAACCTGTTTACTTTACTTTTCAGTAAACCAAACATGATAATTTCTAACTTTTTAGCAATATTCCTCGGCCTAAGCAATTTTTTTTTTCATGGAGCTAAAATTACATCCTGTCTACATTAAGAATAAATTGATGTTTATTTGATCCACCGTCTGAGTGCATTGTTTCACAACAAGGAATGAATAACACTTTTGAAATATTCATTTTATTTTAATAATTTGTGACATTAATTTAAAAATATTTGAAAAAAAGATTTGGTCCACTCCTTATTGCATAAATGCAAATGATACAAACAACTTTGTAGTGGACCGAAGAGCCAACGAGTGGCATGCGTAATATGTAAGCAGAATAGTGGACGCTTACGCAAATGTAGCAACAGTTCCTGGAAAAATGAAATACTGGATGAACGAGGAAAGAATCAAAATGTCGGCACCTATGTTTTATGACAGGTGGTCTCGGATGACTAATGCAAAATCTTGTTGTCTAGTGATTCGTATGTAAATTAAGGTCAGGCCTCGGCTGTATAAAGCGAGCCGTTTTTTTTGGGAGAGACAGACGCGTCTTTGTTGGTGAGAAGTGAAGGTTGGACGTGTAACCCCATTTTGTTGTTTCTATGTTGGTTGTTGGACTGTTACGTCGGACTATCGTTTTAACTGTGATTTGGCTACAAGTGTTGCGGTCGAGAGACAGAAGAAATCTATTGCAGACATTTGTTGCCACTTTAAGTTGACAGTTTTTTGCGGGTTTTCTTCTTTTTTTTTACTACTACAAGTATCCTTAACAGAAAATGATATTTATTGGTAAATGCAAAGAAGAATTGAATTCCTATGATTGGGAAAGGAATATGTCCAAAGTGATTGATATTTCAAATTGTTGATTCCAATCTTGATAGGAAATGACTGCAAAATACTTTTCTCTCCCCAATTTAGAGGCAGAAGCTCACAAATGCATGCTGGGATTTGTTCCTAGCCAATAAAACAGGTTGGTTCTTGGTTTCATATGACTCAGTACCAGTCTGTCTCATCTTGAAGAAAGAACGCTACGTTCAATTATCCAAACTTGCTCTTGTGTGCTAACCTTAATTCTTAGTTTGTGAATCTTTTGCCGTTGCCTTGCCTTGCATATATTGTTTGCTTGCTTTAAATTATTTTTTGCCCAGTTCTTTTCTTTCCCTTCTTATTGCTAACTTTGTCAATTCTGTTGGGTTGTTCTGCCGTTTATTTTACATTTAACCATGGCCACTCATTTTACAATTGCATAAATGCTCCAGTAAAAAAAAAAGGTCTCCTTAGAATAAAAGATACAATTTTATAATTGGTGAAATTACTTAAATTTATAAGAAATTTGAAATGCAAAAAATATGTGTTTTGTTGATAAGAAAAAAGTAACATTAATGGCAGAAATATGGAATGATGTGGACAAACCTCAGTTGAGTGAAATAAAGTTTAAAAGGACAATTCTCCGAGAAGAGGATTGACGTCTTCCTTGATGTCTCTGATGTGTTATGGCTGCTAATTGTCTTAATCAAATGATGGTCTAAAATTTTTAACTTTTAATCTATGGTGTTTCAAACTTTCTTACTTGCGACTTCTTTTTAGTAAGAAAATTTATTTTGTAGCTCCTTACTGTTCTGAAACTAATAATACTAACAGTTCCATTATGTGACTTTTTAGTCATGATCTTACAATAAGAAAGAAAGAAAACTGAACAAATTTAACATTCACAACATAAAATTTAATTTAAAACCATTAGCGATCATTAAAATTACTTTAGAAAAATAAATCTCTAACAACAGGAAACAAAATTTAATTTGAAAAAGATTTGTGTAGTATTGAGCCTTTTTATAATAAACACCAGAAGGTAAGGATATTTTTGTCTTGAGGCAGGTGAGAAGGGGTAAATTTTGCCAACTGAGCAAGTTGCACATTTAGTAGTACTTTTGTGGACATCTCTTGTGTGACCCAAAAAGGTTGGAAACAATAGTTATATACCTATTTCTCAAAACCTATTTCCAAATTGGAAACTTTTTTTTTCTTTTGTGTAAAGAGAATTTGGTTTAATTTTTGAGTTATCAAAATCTGTATTTATCTAGGAATTGGTAATTGGACAATTTGGCTTTACTGACCAACTTAAATTTTAACAGTTGGATTAAATTGAATGAAAAATGGCAACTCTAAGTGGAATAAAAGCCATGAAACAATCTAATATTATCCTGTGGTATGTAAAAATATGATGGAATAAAATCCCAACTCTGGTCTCTGGATATGATTTAATGTCTGCGTTTGTGTTTAATTTGGGACAAAATCCACTGATTTAAGTCAAATAGTTAATAAATTATTTAATTAATATAAATATGTTTAAAAATTTGATTAAATAAAAAATGTTTGATTTTGTGATGTTTCTTGACTATCACAACACTAGTTAGTTATCTCTTTTGTGAACATACCAAGGAAACCAATTTTTTATATATATTAGTAACATTTTAATTCATTCTATTTATAGTAAAAAAATAATTTAAAGAAATAAATAACATTTTAATGAAGTAAATATAATTGAAATCATAATTTATTACATTGTTACTTGTCATACATGAAATATAACTTCCTTTATATAAATCTATATAATAAATGCGAATGTCAGTGTGTCACACTTTTTCAACTTTACTCCTAGAAGCTGTAGCCCAACATATCATACCATCTTGGAATCAGGCTGACTCCGTGAGCAAATTAAAAACATTTTGGGCAGGGTTTGGACCCCCCTCTCCACAATCCTGGAATTTTGGATTCATAAGTTTCCATTACTGGGATTGTTTTTGGCGATGTTTATGTTATTTTGTTTTTTTGTGACAAACTGTTTTTAAATGGTAACAAGTTTTATAAGTTGGAAATATATTTGGGCATAATCAAAATTTATTGCAAAATCCAGAGAAAATCACTCATGAAATAAAAATAATTGTTTGTACAGAAAGTAAGCGTCTATGTACATCAAATTGTCTTTAAATTAAGTGATGACAGAAGAATTATTGTTTAAATTTTTAAAAGGTAAGCTTAAATATTAATGCAATACTTAAATGCAGCCATCAATTTTGAGTTCTTCTGTAGTTTATTGTTGCATATCGCCTCTACTCCTCCCTATCTATTGTGATGAAGGCCCAATGAAGAGCTCTCCACAGGAGCTGGCTTAAATGCTGCCTAATAGGGCCTCTTTTAAGCTTATATAGATGTGTGTATTTCTAGTGCACCTTAAAGTTTCATGGTTTCATGATTCATCAGGCACATATGGTGATTCAACTGCTTATTTACTTTTAGTATTATTTTTCCTAATATATATATATATATATAAGTAAGAATAATACTAAAAATATTCCACAAAAATTGTCACTGATTGACTAAAGAGAAGGCTAAAAATGGGAAACAGTTGTTTGATAAGGTTTATTGTTCAGGCTTAATGCAACAAGGTGCTAAAGACCATGTATGAAGTTTTATTGGTGCATAAAAGTTACAAATGGTGACTTTTGGCAGAGAAATGGTTAAGCTAACAGATTAAGTAGAAATTTAATTAAAGCGTGGATCAATGGGAAGCTGAAATAAAATAAGACCCTTTCAAAAATATTCATTTGAACCATAAAATACGGATTAAAGAGTGCACCAGAATGGTTTGAAGTTGAGACATTGAGTTTACATTGCTAGAAGTCTACTTAATAGTTTGGGCAGAAATTTGTTAATGATTCTTATGTTAGAACGACGAAGGAAAGCTTGTTTACTAGAGTTTCATTGGATCTGAATTGAATTTGCCTGATTTAGCATCAACAATTTTTGTTTATATAACATGGTTTTGATTATGAACAGTGAATTTATTTTAGTCAATTGAAGTTATGAGGTTGAAACAAATTTATATTCCTTGAAAAATAGTTATTCCGAAATGTTTTTATTCTTAGTTTCCCGAAATTTGTTGCTCCTCATCATAAATTATGACGAGTCCCAAATATTCTGTTGTACTGAGACATTGCTTGTTATGTTGAAGTCAACTAGAGAGAGTTTGGTTATCTTTGACCAAGTCAACCAATTTCCCAAACCTGTATTGCTTAATTTCTGTTTGTATATTTACAGGCAAAACGATTGCTCAGTAAAGATATTTTGAAAAATTTGGACAATATGGCATATGAAGTTTACACGGTAAAAGTTTCTTTTAATATTTTTTTTATCTCAACTTTTCTGTATGAATCTCTTTTCATCTGCATGATTCTTTTACTCTCTCACAAAATCATTTTCTATTGATAGATTTATTAAGAGTTTGTACATTCTGTTTGGCGTATTGCAGGAATGATCAGTTTAGGGAATATTAAAGAATACAAATCTTGCTACACTTTCCCTAAGATGCATTGACTTTACTGTTACAAATTATCTTGCTCTCCATAGTTCCAGCAATGTTTCTGTTTGAATGAAAACATTTTAAGTCATCTAAAGACAATAAATAAGGCCTAATAGAAACTATATCCAAATCAGCATTTTCCTTAATTAATGATTTGTTTTCTTCTTAATATATATTTCTGGCTTAACGTTCTAAAAAAAAAAAAAAAAAACTACTTTTGTTTTTTTCCAGACTGGAAACTTACAGCGGTTTCCCTACAAATCCTTCAGTGAAACTGTTACACTTGTTGTGGTAACTCTGCTTCGAGATGTTCTGGAGCAGGAAAAAGGTATTATTTTTCATCATCTGTTTTCCTTTACTTTCTTTTTTTTATTTTCACTTTCGGACTTTTCAGTTTGATTAAATCTCTAAGAATGAAAAGAGTAAGGTTATGAGAAAAATTGCCTAAGATTTTGACAGTAAAAAAAAAAGAAAAATGAAATTTATGAACAGTTTTTCAGATATTAATGCTAAATAAAAAGTATTATTCAATAAAGTAGGAATCTCAAAAGTGGAGATGTTGTGGAGTAAAGAGTACAGCCCCAGTGAACTCATCCAATACTATAAAGAGTTCCATGATATGAGGTTAGGAGTAGTCGTTTTGGAGTCGGGCAGTTTGCTGCCAGGCTCAGAACAGACTTGTCGAACTCTCTGCCTCTAGGCAGAGAGGAACCCAGATGAGGCTATGCTTACAGGCAGAGTCTTGTCTGGAGAGGTAGACAAACCTGACCCAGCAGGGTCTAAGGGGAATTTTTGCCTAAGCCTATGGGCTTGGAATGGCTCCACATGAAAACTGGCCTTGTGCCACATCCCTCTTTGATTGGGTAAATACCAGTTGTATTGGAGTCAGTCTTCATACTAACTATGCAGGTGTTATGGCAATAGCCTCCTAAGCATTACGTATAGTGAATACTTAATGAAATACAATATATACCAAGTATAAGTGTGCGTTATAACAATATCAGGTAAAGAGATTAAAAAATAACTTTTTTCTTTTTTGTTTTTGCTTGCTTATTGGAAAGAATTTCTAAAACCATTTTTATTTTTCCTTCTGCCTGTCTAGATTTGCCGTCATCATTCATGAAGGAAGTGCAAGATTTTGTAAAGTCTCTCTACCTGTCGGGCCAAACAGAGCTGCAGAGCAAGCAACAGCGCAGTCCCGCAGAGGTGCGGCACATGCAGTTTGACCCTTATGAGTTAATGGTCTGCAGCAATGCGGCCTGTGTTGACCTGCTCTTTTGGGCCGTCAGGGATGAATCTGGTAAGCACATGATTGATATCTTAAAGAAAATATAGTTTTGCAAAGGTCAAAGCAGTGTTAAGCCATAGTCCATTATTTTAGGAAAATAAAATTCTCAGAATCCCCTTACAGTTGTTTTTGAAGAATGGCTTTATTTTGGGACCCTTTTTAACTGAAAATCCTGAGAACTTAAGTGCTGCTAGTTTTAAGTTTTCAAGAACTTACAAGATGCTGAAAATTTTTTGACCTAACCAAAATGGGGATTTTTGTTCAAATTTTAATGTTGGGTTGTTTTGTCAGATTTTGGGAAGAAGGGTTGGGCTAGGACTTTTCAGCATACCATCTTGCTATCAATTGCTAAAATGTCATTAAATATAACCATTTGAGATAACATTTTTCTCTCTGAAATTTCATTTGCATCCCTCTCTTTCTGATTGTTATCACCAGTTTCTATGTATTTCCAGTTGCCCTTAGGACTTCCTCATTTATCACATGCTCCATCTATGGTGTCTTTACCTTGCAAATGTTTCCTTCAATGCATACTACGTGCATTGAAGAAATGATCCCTGTTATGGTCACCCATCTGAATGTGCTCAACGAAAACATTGGATATTATTTTCTGTCTTTGAGCACAAAAGAGTATGATGGGATTCGAAATCCCTTCATAAATGTTCCTTCTTAAATTGGACTTCATTTATGTGAAGAAGGAGAATTGGCCACCATTTCTTGTGATCGAGGGCTCAAAATAAAACATTCAACAGTACCCATTTATACATTTTGGATTTCAATACGAAAGGCTTTATCAGTTTTATTGCATTTTTCTACTTCTTATTTATGTGAATTAGGCTCCTTAACCCTAAATAATATCAAAAAGAAGAAGCAAGAAAGACTATCCTTAATTGAAGTAGAAATGAGGGTCTGCTTATCGCACATTTGACCAAACATTGAAGAAATCATGAAAAAACTCCAGGCATAGGTTTCACACAAAATAAGCTTCACAAATAGTTGAACAGAAACATTGAAATAAAGTAAGTTCATATTTGTGTATTTTTTAAAAAAATCTATGGTTTTATTTCATAACTTTTAACTGTATACCCTTTAAAAATTTTGCTAAGTGTGCCATGATATTTTCATTTGCTTAAAAAGGTTGAGAAAAACTGTCTTATAGGTTTTCTGAATTCATTACTCATTTGTGTGAGACAATGAAATATTGTTTTATGTTCTCTGATAGGGCATATGTCAGTTTACTGCAGATGGGCAATGTCATGCTGAAACAGTAGTTCTTGTATGATCACTGAAGTTAAGCAGTGTCAAGCCTGCTCAGTACATATGGGTGACCTCTTGGGAATACCAGGTGCTTTAAGCTTGGATGTGTAGGTGGTGTAAACGATCATGGCTCGGAATTGAAAATTGAAGAGACAATTTCCAATTTCATTTGTGTTCGTTATATTAACTTACCCTTGGGTAAGGTACAAATCTACCTCTTCTCCCTCCAGCTATGGGTTAATTAGTAGGACTTGTATCACTAAATTATTATTATCTCTTACAATCTAAAAATATTTTCTGGTTTTAAATAACATGCAAAGGGTTGATAGTCTGTAAAAAATCAGACTTTGTTGAGAAATAAATAAAAATAATTGATTTAAAAAAATCTTTTAATTCTTTGCATTGTTTGTATTCTTTTTGTTTTCTATTTTATCAACAGAGGCAGAAAACTTGTGTTTACGGCTTACTGAGAAAATAAATTCTCTAACAGACAAGAAATTATTGCTTCTTCATACGCCTTTGCAAATGGTTTCTTTGGAAGTGAGTACACCTTTGTCAAATGGTTTACTTGATTCTTTAGGTTGAAAAGTCTCAAGAAATTTTTATTTTTATTTTTTTCTGTTAATGTCCTTTTGTGCTGACACTCTTCAGAAAAAGACATGAACATAAAAATTTGTCTTCATCATGTTCAATGCTCTGTGAGAAAAAGAGCACCATGACGCAATTCACTCTGCCAGAAATTTAGAAAAGTCATGCTGTACTGCTTGGCAATTGTACCGGAAGCTCCAATGCAAACCCTTCAGTGTTTGGGTGTCAATCTGAAGACTGCAAAGGATTCGGAAAGAGTTGGATGAGTCTAATGGTGATTATGAAGATACAGCAGCTCGGAAAATTCACTCTGATCATTCTGATAAGAAAAGATCTCTTGAATTTGTTGGTGAGGGCCTCAGACCTGCATCAAATGCATTGAGGAGGTAGTGCTGCCCTGGGTCAAGATGTTGGCTGCTGGAAGACCCTATGTCTGCTAACAAGACTCTGCACCATGCCACACAAGCAGGAGACCCCAGCCATGGCTGTCAGACAATTCCTGTGACCACATCACACGTTACATCTATCTAGCTAATTCTCCAGACTGCAACCCCCTTGATTGTTATGTGTGGGGTGCAGTTGAGTGAGAGACCAACAAAACTCTTTGTAACACCAAAGATGAACTGAAGGCAAGGATTATGGCAGCATTCACCAACTTAAGCAAGGAGACCGTCCAGAAGAGCTGCAGGAGATTCTGAAGTCATCCTGCAGGCTGTGGTTGAAGCCAACAGCAATTTTATTGAATAAATCTATTCTTTAGTATTACAAGATACTTTTGTGTAATTTTGGTAAATATCTGTTAAAATGAGATGTCAACGTTATTTTAATTTTAGCATCATTTGGAATACAATTTATTCGTTGCAACCTGTGTGTGTGTCTGTAATATATATCTATGTTGTGGAAAGCTAGCATCATATGAAATAACTGGGAAAGCCTAACTCTAGATTGTTCATAAGGGTTTTGATATTAACTTTACTGAGAATTTTGGCATAGATTTTGATCTAACATATAATCAATTGTGTGTCTGTCTAATTAAAACAGGACTCAAAACTTATCAAATACACACCACTCAGAGAAGGAAGTCATTCACAGCATTTCTACTTGCAGTATAAACAACAATGTGCCTCAGTTGGTGGACTAAAATGTCATATAAAAATTCAACAGAATATTAATGTAACAGCTACTGCAAGAGGCACCAACATTGACACGTCTGTACTAAAGAATGTAAGACCCTAGCAGGACGAAAAATTCCATCCGTCCTGCCTATATTTGAGGATAAAATAAGTGATGGCATTATTTCAAATTGAGTCATAGCCATTGTGTATGTATATATATTTTACTTGAAATAAAGAGTTCATATTGCCACATCTGTACAAGAGAATGTCAGACCTTAGCAGGACAAAAAAGCCATATTTGTGCTGCCAATGTTTGAGGATAAAATAAATGGATAGCATTACTTGAAATAGTTATAAACATTGTGTATGTATGTAAATTTGGTTTTAAATAAAGAGTTTGTATTGAAAGTGTTGGTTAAACAACTAACTCTTCAAAATTTCAGTAAATAGTGTTCAAAATAAAACTAACCTGATAAGAAATGTAATAATGGTGATGTGTTGGTGTTCCTCAACCCTTGTCAACACCAGTTCCTGTATGATCACCAAAGTTAACCTGCAAAGGGTCAATAAGTCATAGAAAACAAACAAACAAACAAATCAATCAAACATCAATCCTTGCCAGCCGTTGAATGAAAAATCTGAAGTAATCACAGGATACTAGTATACTAAGAATTATTTATTAATTAACATGGCACCTGACTGAGACGGGTGATAGCAGCTGTTAGGGTCCCAATTATGGGCAAATAGTGAACTCCCAAACAATAACAATACACTATGAAAGTATAAAAATATATATTTATATGAAAAAATTAGCAACAATACAATTTTAAAGCAAAATGATGCACAATACATTTTATCTATAGTTGAAGGTATATAATTATATTCAAAATATTTACATTTCAGCATTAAATAACCCATAGAGATGTTGATATACCACTAAAAAAAATCAACCAACCAACCTGGCTGTGAAAAGCATCAGGGTTCACAGATTGGATTTTCATGGTATTTATTGAATATATGATTTGTTCACAGTCTGATGAGCAACAAGTTGGATGAAATTTAAGTAGCATGTGAGCAAGAACCTTTTGTATATTTATTACATTTCTTATCTAAATAATAATGATTGTCTTGTTTGTTTTCATCTTTGCAGGCCCTTGGGAAATTGGCCACTAAATTCCCAATTCTGGCCAGTACGATGCTTGCCTCACTCCGGGAATATCTTGTGACCCCTTCACCTGTGCTCAGTAAACTTAGCAAATACGCCACCCAAGATGGTAATATCAAGATCACCATTACAGATGAGAGTCGCGTTCAAAAACGACAGGGCAACCAGCGTGACCCCAAGAACAAACTGCTGGCCACCCTGGAAAACTTGAGGGACACAGCTGTTACCAATGTATGCAGGTTGGTCTCAACTGGTTATTAATTCCTGTTACATCACCAAAAACAACAAAATTTACTTACTATTGGTACGATTTTCTTAGGATTTAGTTCCATCATGAATATCTGCCAAACCCACTTAAACAAAGTTATCATCATCGTCTCCCAAAACTGCCATCATTTTGTTCACATAATTGTTATAATCAATAATCAAGATTTACCACCCTACAGCTTTTTTTTTTTTTTTAGGGTTAGCCAGAGATTTATCTGGGAAATGTTTTAACAGATGATGGAAAATGTGACACTAAAATCAAAAGGTGCATCGAGATAGCGAAAGTTGCCTTCCAAAAACTCAGCAAAGTATCAAGAAACAGGAAAATTCTGTTAGAAGCAAAAAAGAAAGAGTACTGAACAGCTATGTAATATCATTTGTCTTTTATGACACAGAATGCTGGATAATTTACCCACAGATGACGAGGACACAGCAGAGATGGGATTCTACAGGAGGATGCTGACAATACCGCCTAGAGTGTGAAAGATGTCTTAAGGAAAATAGAAGTAAAAAGGACATTTATACTCAGAATCAGAAACAAACAGGTGAAATTTCTTGGACACATAATGAGGGAAGAGGGCTTGGAGAATTTGACACTCACAGGAAGACAAGAAGAGCAGAGGGAAATAGTGTTGACCATGTTCACCATAATCTATGAATATAGAATCCAGCGCAGTACGTAATCTGTTCAATGAAACAACGTTAAAGATTAACACTTACGGGTCAGACACTCTACTGGATCTGACTATATCGCCAATACCACCAGCAGCTGTTCTGTAATTCTTCAGTCTTCGATATCAAAGACTGGCAGTGCATATTCATGGCTGGATTTTTTTACACGTCGTATTGAATATTTTGAGCCTTCTGATTGGTTAACTCTTCTATTGGTGAACTATAAAATGAGTCGGCTCATTTTGGCTGGCTCACTAGTATACCAGGGTACCCAAAAACTCCAACAAATAGTAACCTAACTAATGAGCTTGTTGGTGGGAAGGATTGTAAAAAGAAATATTGCTAAGAGCTACATTGGATAGGAAGTTGAGGAGAGCCATATTCACTCATGTCCTGAAGGGATATGTCACATAAAATTGTAATATAGCTCTAATTATCATACAGGTGCAGGTGTGATGATTTGTGATTTTGATTATGATGATTATATAGACAAAAATGATGGCAATTTCGGATGATAATGACAAACTTTTTAAACTGGGTCCAGAAGACACTTATGGATTATTATCCATTGATTGTATTAAATTTTTTGCTGGCTGTTATTAAGAAGGGACATATTAACATGTAAATGCTTCATAAACTTACATATCTGTTTATTTGTTCTATTACAGGTATTGATCAATTTTTGATGATTTTATTACCTTTTCATTGAAGTAAAGTGCTTTTCTGGTCTTGCATAATAACTTCAGGCTGCAACTTGAAACTACCTAAAAATTCATCTTCAATTTTGTTTTGAAGTTGATATGCCGTAAAACTCGGTCAATCAACAATTATGTTTCAATGTCTAAATTAATCATTGATCAAATCTGAGTTATTGAGGTTTATATAATTTGCATAAGAAGTTCAGACACTGTAACAGTAATTTTAGGCTGTGCAATAGGCCGAGGCCTGACCTTTTAGGTTGGCGTGTCTTCTTTTTAGAACACCTTTGAACAACTGAAGGATGTCAAGCGATTTAAGTAATATACGTGCTACAAAAAAAGCATATTGATGCACAGAAACACCTGCCTGTCTCTAATAGAACAATTTTTTTTAATATGGTAATGTTCACCTTGTACAAGGCCTGGGCGCCACTCAAGGTAGAGGGTTACATTAAGCTGTAGTTTATATGGATAGGAGGGGACGATAATGGTTGCTAGACTTGAACAGGTTAAGATTGTAGTCATCAGGGAAACATCCTTTTGTGAGTCTGTTCCACAGAGCAGTGGTTTGCAGGAAGAAACTGAGTAGAACTTACTTTTCACTGATGGAATATGGAGGAAATGTGGGTGGTTTGTTACTGTGTAAGTGGCATGGCGGATTAGATCTGGCAGAAGCAAGGAATGTAGCTCATTTGAGCACTTTCCATGGAACAGTGAGAGACTCGCCAAACCCCACCTGTTAGGGAGAGAGGTTGGAGGGTGGAAAATAATTCTTCTCCAACAAGGACTCAGGGACGCTTTTGGACTCTATCAAGACAGGATGGTGAGGACTGGGCTGTTCCCACCTGTAGATATGGCAACAGTACTTCATTCTCAGCCTAGTCTGTATTTTATAATACTAGAGAAAAGCATTCGACTGCTTAACGAATGCAACCAAAAATGATCTATATTATTATTAGATATAAAACAGTTCAAACCAAGCATCAACCTTATTTTATTTAACAATAGTTGGTTATGTTCTTCTAAGGCACGTCAGCATAAAGTCATGCCACATCTGTTCGTGCGGCCTAAGGTTACTACTATCTCTTCACAGGACACCGTAGAACACAAACATGGAAGAATATTAGGTGTATACATATTTTTCTTTTATTATTAGTTTTCCTTCATCTTGCTTTTTATGCTAGAAATTCTGGCAAGATATGATTGGCATTATTATAAGTCAGAAATTCTGGCAAGATATGATTGGCATTATTATAAGTCAGAAATTCTGGCAAGATATGATTGGCATTATTATAAGTCAGAAATTCTGGCAAGATATGATTGGCATTATTATAAGTCAGAAATTCTGGCAAGATATGATTGGCATTATTATAAGTCAGAAATTCTGGCAAGATATGATTGGCATTATTATAAGTCAGAAATTCTGGCAAGATATGATTGGCATTATTATAAGTCAGAAATTCTGGCAAGATATGATTGGCATTATTATAAGTCAGAAATTCTGGCAAGATATGATTGGCATTATTATAAGTCAGAAATTCTGGCAAGATATGATTGGCATTATTATAAGTCAGAAATGACGTTACACATGAAAGGGACACAATCTGGCAGGATGACACAAATCATGCCAACAGACCTTGCTAGTGTAAGGGAGATAATTGTTGTATAGCAAAAGGCACAGACCTTGCAAAGAATATGTAGCCTATTATAGTAATTATTACCAGCTGTGTGTGTGTAAGTGATAATATAGGTAGGATTTATTAACCAAATATGCGAAAGATTTAATTCACTCTGATGATTACAGTGATAATCATATTATTTATATTTTAATTTATATGATATAATGTTTTGATAATATAATAATTCGCATCTTCTCTCCCCAGCTATGACCCAGAATGTTGGGATAAAAATCAATAATAAATGAAATAAACTAGTAATGTAATAATACTTGTATTGACTCAGAGTTTTGAGATAAAGAGCAACAATAATAAGATGGAATCAAACTAGTTATAAAATAATAGTAATAATGAAGAGAAAATTAGGCAGGGTGTTTAAAAAAAGCAATGATGATGATATATAAAAAAGTATCTTGAGGCAAAATTTTCAGTATAAATAGCTACGAATGAAAATAATACGAATAATAATAATACGAATATCAAGAATGAGTAATATGAATGAAAATACTTCTTAGAAATGATAATCACAGTTTTTGTCCAAGCTTTCATATCTCTCTTGCTTTTTGTGGTTATTTTAATAGAAGCAATTGGAGCCTGGAAAATGAATGTAATGTCTACAAATATCTAGAAATATAGACTTTGAAAAAGAATTGTTTTTGTGTGTTTATGTCAGGAGCGAAATGGGGCTGAAAAGTGAATGACCATTCATACACATATGGACACTATCAGAATCCATTGACTTAGCATATATTGTTTTTGTCTTCTTGTTTTTCAGGTGTTTGAAGGCTGGCTTACTTGTGGACCCAGACATTGTACAAGCTTTCTTGGCATCCGTATCCAACAGACTTTATCGAACAGAAACCAGTGACAGGTAGGGGGAGTGCCAAAAACACTTTAAAAATCTTTTTTTCTTTTATGATAATTTTGGTCTTTTAAGTTAGATATAAACTTGCTCCCCTTTAAATGAAAGAAGAATTTTAATGTAAGGGAGAAAAATCATTTTTAGAAAAAAGTCCTTTTGTATCAAAGAATAGATAGAAGCTACTATTATAAGTATTATTTTGTCATTCACGTTTGTAGAAAAAATAATTTTTTGTTTTATTTCACGAAAAGAAAAATATTAAATATATATATAATAAAATAAATGGTACAAAATAGTGTTTTTTATCTTTCTTATTTATTATCAGAGATGTTTTGGTTTTGAAGGCACACTGTAAATCAGTGTGATTTCTAATTTGCAGTAACTCTATAAATAACTTTTATCATTCCTCTCTGAATAACCCTGTCCGGCACTGACTCATGAAAGTGCTGCAAGTCGTTACTTCTGTGGAAAATGCTTGGAAGAAATGCATTCCTTAGTTCCGCCAGGTCTAACCTTCACGGCTAGGACCCACCATACAACTTACATTGTAGCAAACCACCTACATACCCTCCTTATTCCATCGATGAGAAGTTTCACTCAAACAGCTTCTTCCCATGAACCACTGCTCTGTAAAGCAGACTCCCAAGAGGATGTTTCTCCTGATCCCTGCAATCTTAACCTGTTCATGTCTAGAGTTAACCATTATCTTCTCTCCCTCCTATCCATATAAACTACAGATTAACGTAACCCTCTACCTCAAGTGGGCCAAGTACAGAGTGAACCTTACTGTAAAAAAAAAAAAAAGAAAAAAAAGGGTTCCCAGGTTTTTTATGGGGATTAATGGAATTTTATTGATAATTTTTTTAATCTTTTTCAATATGTATACTGTCATTGTTCATTCAATGCCTATGGTTGATGTACTTTCATTTAATATTGATGACAAAACCATTTCCATAATCTTTACTGTTTCCAAAGCTACTAACTCCAACATTAATATAAAGTTCTTTGATTTTGGTTTCTTCAAAGATAATATGCTTTGATGTCCCGAATCAATAATTCCTGCTTTTTTTTCTTTTCTTTTTAACAAGTCCTCTAACATTTAATGTCTCATTGCTAATATCTTTATATGCAACCGAAGAAATTTAGAAAGTTTTAATAAGAAGTTGCCAATGTTTAACTTCTTGACAAAGAAAAATATCAGTACAAAATAATTTAAATAGCAAGCATCCATTTTGTTTAAGGCAAAGAGAGAAAACCCTTTTTCAGAAAATGTTGCATGCAGGACCGTATTAAGTGGCAGTTTGAAACACTTGTCTCTAAAAGTATTTTATAATTACTGTGAAAAAACATTCTGCTGAAAAAGTTTTGTTTTCTCACTTAAGAATTAAGGAATTCAAAATGCATAAATTGTGAATTGTATTTTATACAGTTAGGATAATGTTATCTATTTTTATCTTTTATCTTTTATATTAGGTTGGTGCAAAAATAATGTCGTTTTCTCACATGAAGTTGAACGTAAAAAAACGACATTATTTTTGCACCAACCTAATATGATAACAAGATGGCTCCTGAAAAAATAAAATTCTGTGATTTTTCTTCATCAGGGGGTATCGTTTTTTTAATTTTTTTTTTATTGAGGGGCAGCAAAAATAAGAAATTTATTTTCTCTTGTATTTTCCTGGAGAATGCATTGGATAGATAAACAAGCTGAATATTGTCTTAAGTGCTATATAGTGTAAGAAAGGATGAAACATCCATGAAGGATTTCTATCTTCCATGCAATGAATATTGCTACCATATATGGTCTAGTGCTCTTATTATATATCTTGAGTTTCTTGACAAAGTCCAATTGAAGGGTCTGCAATATAATCGATCCTGACCTAGCATCTCAACTTCAGTCACTTTTCCAATACCATAACATGGCTTCCCTCTGTCTTTACTATAAACATTCTCATGGCAATTGTTCTGATGACTTTTCCTCATGGTACTTTGACCTCTTGAATTCAAACGTGCTACTAGATTGGCAACTAGGTCTCACCATTTTACTAGCTCCTTTCTGATTGCTTGCTTCCCTGCCACCTACAACCTTCATCAATTTAAATGCAATGTCAATTACCATCTTCTGTCTTCCTGAAACCTGTTCTTTTATTGTCCTTTCTCTTCACTAAAGACTTCTCATTCTCTTTCACACTCACTATAATCCTGGGTATGATGATAAACTAAAGCAAAGCGTCCAATTGGGAGATTGGAGGTTTTGAGGAGCATGGAACCACCACTTAATTGCTGCACCCTGACCCAGTGTGGTAGCACCTATTAGGGCCCAAGCTATGGGAAAATAGGGACCCCCCCCCCAAACAAAAACAAAACACTATGAAAGTATAAAAATACCAGCAAATACATTTTTATAGTAAAAATAGCAGCAATACTTTTTATATAAAAAATTAACAACAATAGTTAATTATATATGTATTGTTAGCAGTTTTAGTATAAATAGTAAAATGACCAACAATACATTTTATCGGTAGTTGAAGATTTCAGCATTAATTAATCCATAACATTGATATGCTGCAAAAAAAAAAAAAGTCAGCCAACCAAAATTCACTCTCAGTAACTCCTATTGTCTTAGTGGCATTATTGCCTTGCTTGGGATGAATTGATTAAAAAAAAACAAACAAAATGTGATACTGTCACAGTTTCTTTGGGAATTATAACACATCTGTGGATCTTTTTGGAGCTGGATAATTATTTTCTCTTTCTTATTGATGACTGCATTGCTGTGGTAGGAATTTTTAAGGGAGACATATTTGTGAAAAAGAATAAAAACATAAATAACAAACAGCTGATGGGTAAGGAAATCTGAAAACTGCATTGGGTTTAACATCGCAAAAGCAGCAAGGTCAAGTGGATGAGTCCAAAGATCATGTAGCCACTTGTAGAGCAACGTCTTTCAAACTGGTATATGCGAGTATAGTGAATTTGAACATTCTCCATTGTATCTTTATGCCAAACTAAAATCAGTAAAGCTGTTCAAATCGTCCAAGGAATTATTATTTTTGGTTCTAGTTTGTTATAAGAAATTGTTCCTTTATATTAACGTCATGATTATTTGCATTTTTTGCTCTTTATTGAGAGTGTGCTGACATATGGGGTACGTTAGCTGTTCAACATAGGACAAGAGAACCCTCAAGAGAATTATAGATGCTGCCCAGAAAATAATCAGTTGCTTGCTGTTCTTCTTGGAGGATATTTCTAATTTTCATTGACATGGCGGAGAAGAAAACATAATGAAAAACAGCAGGTATCCTGGGTACCACTTGTTTGATCAGTTACCTTCAGGGTGTCATTTTAGATCCATTACTTGTGGGACAAAGCATTTAAGGGACTGCTTTTATACTCGGGGTGGGGAGAGGGTCCTGTGTAAAATGAATGCTGCTGATGCTGCTGCATGCTGACAATTTTAAATGTATTTTAAACATTATTACTTTCTTCATCTGAAGCTTTGTGTTTGTTTCACCTGCTTTGAGCGGGGCTTTTTTTTTTGTGCACCTGGGACCTGCTGTCCAAATTCATCTGTAATATGACCATAATTTCACTTGGTACAATTTTTCATTGTATTGGTCAGCTGATACTGTTTTAGTGGTGCTAGTAGCAGCAGCAGTTGTTAGCTCAATCTTAAAAATAGGTTCCTGTTTGATTTTTTTCTGCATTCAAGTTGATTTCATAGATTGATGCATTTCTCAGAAAATGTAAAATGGTGTCGTTCATAACTGTAACAGAAGAGAGCCAAGGGTGAAAGGATTATTCTCTCATTTACATTTCCCCCATTGTGGGCATTATTATATCTATATATTGCACCGCCATAGTGCATGGAGGAACGGAATGGCAAACATGCTTTGTTCTTAGAGAGACTTTTATACCACTAAAACATACACAAAATTTTATATACTTATATACATGTGTCCCACGCAGAGAAAAATATATTACATATATCTACACAACAAGCAGAGTGTAAGGAGAAACAAAAATGAAGGGTTTTACATATAATATGGAGATACTCCTGTGTCTGGAGAAGCTGTTTAGGACTCCAGATTCAAACAGGACCGAATTCATCTACTATGATCCAGGTGAGGACATATTCCATGAAGGGGAAATGGCAAGTCTTGGGTTTTTCCAAATTGAGGACTGTGACTGGAATTTCTTTCTATATCTGGTAAAGGGAAACTGCACCATGAATTTGTAAGCTGTAGTATTTGCTGGAGGAAGCAGATTTAGCCTCAACCCCGACCCCTTGGCCCAGGCTAAAAAAAACTAATGCTCAGTTTGGCTGCTGTAAACAAACTGAAATTGACTACCACTTTAAGCAGCTGTCGCATGACCCATCCATCTCCACGAAAGGGAAAAATAATCACCGTCTTTATCCCTACACATAGATGAAATAATGACATAATGAAGCTATTGGACTTAAGAAACCTATTTTCCTGAAGAATTGTTTTAAAAGAAAGATTTTATAAATTCAACCAACAGTAGTACTGGTAATATAGAAAGGAGGAAGTAATATGTTCAATTCCAAGAATGGACACTTCTTCACTTTAAGTGCCATGTCCTGTCAGGATGCAAACGATCATTGGTCTCCACAACTTCCATTTTTCTTTTTCTTCTTAGTATGTGTTACCATGATTGTTCTTGGAAAAGATATTAGTGTGGTTTCCTGTTGCCAGTTTTATAGATTTTGCCTTCTGAGTTTGCTTTCTCCTAGACTGGTTCCAATCAGAGCCAACTCTGTCTAGCTATTTAACCCATAGCCAGGGAAAGAAATGTGCCTTTTCCAAGGGCTTTAGTAGAAAGTAATCACAAACTGTCCCATCTGGAATTTGAACACTGCTTGCCAGCTCCAATTTCTGTTAATCGCACCAGTACTATCACAGAAAGGATAGTGAATGTGACAAAAACAAAGTATGAAAAAAAATGTATATATCTTTCTGGACCAAATTAATGGCCGTATTTTAATTTTCTTTATGGTTACTGGATGCAACATGAATTTGAGGAAGGCCAGAGAATAGAGGGATAGAAGCAAAGATAAAGAAAGAAAAATAAAGGAGGAGTTTGGGAGGAAAAAGAAAAAAAATCATTGTCTGATATGAAATTGGAATTTGAAAAATTATCGTTGTTTATTTGTTGTATAATTTTCAGAAGAGGGCTTATCAATTTGGAAATTGTCGCCGACTATTTGTTCTTATTTATTTTCATCACATCTTACATGATCCATTTTATAGTGTACATACATATCATATGGAAATAGAAGGTGGGCAGGATTGGTCACTCTCTTTTCTCTCTCTCTCTCTCCTTTTTTCTCTCTCTCTCCTTTTTTCTCTCTCTCCTTTTTTCTCTCTCTCCTTTTTTCTCTCTCTCCTTTTTTCTCTCTCTCCTTTTTTCTCTCTCTCCTTTTTTCTCTCTCTCCTTTTTTCTCTCTCTCCTTTTTTTCTCTCTCTCTCCTTTTTTCTCTCTCTCTCTCTCTCTCCTTTTTTCTCTCTCTCTCTCTCTCCTTTTTTCTCTCTCTCTCTCCTTTTTTTCTCTCTCTCTCTCCTTTTTTTCTCTCTCTCTCTCCTTTTTTTTCTCTCTCTCTCTCTCTCCTTTTTTCTCTCTCTCTCTCCTTTTTTCTCTCTCTCTCTCCTTTTTTTCTCTCTCTCTCCTTTTCTCTCTCTCTCCTTTTCTCTCTCTCTCCTTTTCTCTCTCTCTCCTTTTCTCTCTCTCTCCTTTTCTCTCTCTCTCCTTTTCTCTCTCTCTCTCCCTCTCCTCTCTTTTCTCTCTCTCCCTCTCCTCTCTTTTCTCTCTCTCCCTCTCCTCTCTTTTCTCTCTCTCCCTCTCCTCTCTTTTCTCTCTCTCTTCTCTCCCCCCCCCCTCTCTCTCTATATATATATGCTGAATATCTGAGGAAGGATGTAAAATAGATTGGTCAAAACAATTAAATTGCTCTCCCAACTGACTTGAAATCTGTTAAATAATTTAAAGACTAAAATGGAGAAGTAATGTAATTTTCCAAGGTCCATCTCTCTCTCTCTCTCTCTCTCAAATGATGAGCTTGGGAAATTTTGGTTAAAGCTTGAACAAAATGTTAAAGAAAATTCACCTGCCTTTCAATGAAATTTGGATATTAGAATAAAAACAAAGTCAGAACGGTTTTGTCAAAACAGACGCGTTTTTTCTCCCCCCCCTCGTCTGTCTTGGTAAATATGTGTCTTTAACATCAAATGCCTGAATGTGTTTGTCTCTTGATTTCTGTTGCGATGATTGCATGCCTTGTTTTTGCATGTTCCTCACAGGAAAAAGACTGCTGAAATCCTTCAGCTGGACCGACGTCTCCAGCATGTGGTTGACTGCGAAAGACACCCGGGGGGTAGACGTTGCCGAAAACACAAATCCCCTGCCAACATCTTGAGGCAATTCCCACCTTGTAACTTTCGGCTTCACATTATTTTTTCCTTCAGCAATTTTTTTTTTTTTTCCTTTTTAAGATTTGGTTTATGTAAAGTCAAAAAAAAAACTGCAGTACATCTTGAAATTAAGTCTTATTTTTTAACTCTCCTTTTTTTTTTGTTTTTTGTTCCTGCACTGCTCTCTCCTTAACAGTTTCCTGCTTTCTGTCTTCCTATTCTTCTCTAGCATTTTCTTCTCTGCCTTTTATCTTTTTCTTTGCTTCTTTTTTCTTACTACAGTCTGAAGATGACCAGCACATATTGATTTGTGCTGCCCATTTTTCATTTTCAAATTTGATAGCATATTACACCCATCTCTTCCAGTCAAATATTAGGATTTCATAAATTTTTTAATAAAGGTACAAAAAGAACCTTGTTTGGAAATGGGCAAAAGAGATGAAGTTCCAGTAACATTAGATTTACCATGCAATAATTCATTCTGTTGAAATGGTAGCGGTTAAATATATCACTCCTTTGGCATCTCTAATTGTGAATAAAATTACATAAAAGACATATAAATTCATATTTATATAAAAATTTTCCTAGACTTTAAGCACACTACTAGATTTGCAACAAGGTCTAATCATTTTACAGTTCAAATAGGTAGATGTAACCCTATGCTAACAATTTCTTCTCTCGCACTTCTCACTTGTGGAACTTGCTGCTGGCTTCTTGCTTTTTTGATCTACCAAAATTTAAATGCAATGTAAATTGTTATCATCTTTCTTGATTCCTGTTCTTTGATTGCCCCCTCTCCATTTTTCTTTTTCTCATATTCTTTCGCACTTGGTAACATCTCATGTTTTAGTGGCTTAGAAAAAGAAAAATATTATTAAAGAGAGAGATTAATAAAAATAATTTACCAAAGTGGCTCCAAAATTTTGCCTGTCAGTGTACTACTGAATAATTTTGCATCAAGATTCACGCAAATAGCAATTGTCATTTGGGAACTGCCTGATTGTTGCTTTTTCTCTACTGATTTTTAAACATCTGGGGATGTTATTTACATTTTAAGAAAATTGTTTGCAATGTCAATTATTGACAAATATTTCTATCATCTTATTTCTGTTGCTTTTTATTGCTGGCCATTCCTTTATTTCTAAGCTGCCTTTCTTCCTAAGGATCTGCAGGTAGTGTAATGGATATGGATGCAGAAAGTGGAGTTGAGGAGTTAAGTTCAAATCCTGAGTTAATTTGTCTCAGTGAAGGAAAATTCTGAAATTTCAAAATTTGGAGAAGGCAACAGGAAACCACTCCACTATCTTTCCTGAGACCCCATAACAATTTATGGATAATAAAGAAAAGGAACCTGTGGAGGGCCATGATTGCCTACATCCTGAAGGAGCATGGCATTAAAAAGACAACTGCTAATACTGGTAGAATAATAGTTTTAGAGTTGAAATAAAAAGCAACAGAAATAAGAAATTTCTTTCTGAATTTCTGGAATGTGGAGTTACCATTATTTACACACAGGCTAATGCTCCCTGCCATTGTTGTTGTTGTTGTTGTTGTTGTGACCGGCAGCATTCTTCAGGGCTCAAAAGCCAAAATGTTGTGATAACAGCAACAAAGATGGGTGACAATTGTCCACATGGAAATAATGGAAATAAGAAAGAGTATTGAAAAAAATAATTGATATCTAGGGGAGTGGGGGTGTTGATACTGTGGGTTTGTATATGAAACGACAAATTGTTTTGGGTCACACTTAGGCCATTCTTTATTTTTTTTTCTTTAAATCAATTTCATGGCATTGCGACATAAGGGGGTCACATGTTGTGAAAGAGTTAGAAACAGAAACATTGCTAAGGAGTGAGAACAAAAGAAGAGTAATCTGGAGGAGGGGGACAGTAGATAGCGATTGAAATGTCAGTCCAGGGGTCAATCAGCATGCTGCTAACAGAAAAAGGGTCTTATGTGTAGGAAGTTCCTGTTTAATAGATAATTCGAGTGTCTTTTTTTCTTTTTTTTTCTCAATAGAGTTCACCCCAAGAAAGGTAATAAAGCCACTGAGACACAACAAGTTACATGTTGTGAAAGAGTTAGAAACAGAAACATTGCTAAGGAGTGAGAACAAAAGAAGAGTAATCTGGAGGAGGGGGACAGTAGATAGCGATTGAAATGTCAGTCCAGGGGTCAATCAGCATGCTGCTAACAGAAAAAGGGTCTTATGTGTAGGAAGTTCCTGTTTAATAGATAATTCGAGTGTCTTTTTTTCTTTTTTTTTCTCAATAGAGTTCACCCCAAGAAAGGCAATAAAGCCACTGAGACACAACAAGTTACATGTTGTGAAAGAGTTAGAAACAGAAACATTGCTAAGGAGTGAGAACAAAAGAGGAGTAATCTGGAGGAGGGGGACAGTAGATAGCGATTGAAATGTCAGTCCAGGGGTCAATCAGCATGCTGCTAACAGAAAAAGGGTCTTATGTGTAGGAAGTTCCTGTTTAATAGATAATTCGAGTGTCTTTTTTTCTTTTTTTTTCTCAATAGAGTTCACCCCAAGAAAGGCAATAAAGCCACTGAGACACAACAAGTTACATGTTGTGAAAGAGTTAGAAACAGACACATTGCTAAGGAGTGAGAACAAAAGAAGAGTAATCTGGGGGAGGGGGACAGTAGATAGCGATTGAAATGTCAGTCCAGGGGTCAATCAGCATGCTGCTAACAGAAAAAGGGTCTTATGTGTAGGAAGTTCCTGTTTAATAGATAATTCGAGTGTCTTTTTTTCTTTTTTTTTCTCAATAGAGTTCACCCTAAGAAAGGCAATAAAGCCACTGAGACACAACAAGTTACATGTTGTGAAAGAGTTAGAAACAGAAACATTGCTAAGGAGTGAGAACAAAAGAAGAGTAATCTGGAGGAGGGGGACAGTAGATAGCGATTGAAATGTCAGTCCAGGGGTCAATCAGCATGCTGCTAACAGAAAAAGGGTCTTATGTGTAGGAAGTTCCTGTTTAATAGATAATTCGAGTGTCTTTTTTTCTTTTTTTTTCTCAATAGAGTTCACCCCAAGAAAGGCAATAAAGCCACTGAGACACAACAAGTTACATGTTGTGAAAGAGTTAGAAACAGAAACATTGCTAAGGAGTGAGAACAAAAGAAGAGTAATCTGGAGGAGGGGACAGTAGATAGTGATTGAAATGTCAGTCCAGGGGTCAATCAGCATGCTGCTAACAGAAAAAGGGTCTTATGTGTAGGAAGTTCCTGTTTAATAGACAATTCGAGTCTTTTTTTTTTTTTTTTTTTTATTAAAACCATCCTTATACAAATTAAAAAAAAAAAAAAACATGTCTGGATGTATTGCAGTTTTTGGTGAATTTTCTTCCCCCCCCCCCATTCAAAAGGACCTCTTTTTTATTTTATTTTTTTCCCCCTCATTATTTGGCAAATTCATAATTTCATTTTACCTACAAAATTTTGTCTGTTTTAATTTCTGCTTTTACCTTTTTGCACATTGTGTACCTGTTTTTTATTATATATGGTGTGTGTATGTGTAAATTGATGGATTCGCATTGGTATCGCAACTGTAGCTGTCAACACCGCTTTTTCAGTGTGAGGGGGTGGCATTGAAAAGTTCTCGGTCAAATCCACTTCCCAAGATATGGCCAAAGGACAGGATTATAGTCTTAATCGAGCTGACAGTTTTTCCAGCACCCCCTTTTCTATACTCACCTTCATGTGTACACGCGCACACACAATCATTGAAAGAAAATTAGTCATTGTTATAGAAATTAAATAACCATTGAATCTGAAACATTTTAAATTTAAACATCCCTGCATCTTTTACCCTTCTTGATTTTTATATCTTGTCATGCATTTAGCATAGAATAAATTTGAATTAGGGGGGGGGATTATATATATAAAGTAGACGATTGCATTCAAGCATGAAAAAGACTGTTGGTGCTTGGTGTTGACCTCAATATTCACTTTTATATTTACATACTCTCTATCCCTGACACTGAGCATTTCTTACCCATAAATATAGCACAACTTACAACTATATTTCTATCCTATTTATCACCTGAAGAAGGCTGGAGTATACAACAGCCAAAACATTGTGAATATGCCAATAAAGATGAGGACAACAGTCTGGATAGTGTAAATAATTACAATACCTCATCTCAGAAATAGAGACAGATATGTTTTTATCATATTTTATACATACATACATACATACATACATACATATATATATATATATATATATATATATATATATATATATATATATATAAAATTCAAAGTATTAAAATAATTAAACTATATAATAATTTTAAATTTACTTTTTAAAGAAATCACAACTACTTCATTCAGATTTTCTTGGAAGCCCATATCGGATTTATTTTTATTTCTTCAAACATTTATGGGCTTTCAGGAAAAATCTACGCTCTGCTGGAGAGCACATTTGCTTTATTAAATTTCCTTGAGTTTTGAAGGCCACTAGATGTAATACACATAAAATAAGACAATTCACTAAATCTATTCTATTTTAGTTTTTTTTTTTTTAAGAGCAGAACCTATTTAGGGATATTTATTTGAACATTGCAAACCATGACGATCATAGTAAGTAAAAATATCTCATAAGCGTGACAATCTTTTTTCATGAATAGAAACTGAAGATGATGAAAATATAAAGAAAAAAGAAAAATGCCCAAAAGTATGGTGAAACTAGAATATTGACATTTGACCTCTATTTTTATTTTATTTTTATGTGATTTGTTGAGGTGAGACTGACTTTTTAGAGGATAGTTTGAAAGTTGCCAGTTTTGGATTCTAGTCACAAAAGATATACAATTTATGGTAGTTTAGTTTTAAAGATTTATTTTGCAGATCAACATTTCCTATGTTATTTTCAATAGAATTTTTAGATGCCACTTTTCCTGAATTTCAAAGAAGAACAATTGTAATGTCAAAAGAAAAAGTACTACAGTGGCAGAATGAATACATATATAGAGTTCTTCTTTGACAACAGAAGGAAGGAACTTCCAGTTTATGAAGACCTGGAAAGAACCATCGTATTAAAATCCAATGATAGGTCAGCACTGGTCATAATGAAGCAGAACAAAACAATTCTTAAAATTTTTTTCTGGTCTTACAATTTTTTTATTGGAGAAGGTCAATCATTATCTATCTGGCGTATGCCTGTAATAATCTTCACTTCCTACTCTTATGAGCTTACAGCTTTGAACACATTGGTTCCCATATCATCACCAAAGTTGAGCAATGTCATGCCTGGTCAGTACCAAGAGGAGTGACCACTTGGGGATACCAGGTGCTGTAAGCTTGGATGTGCAAGTGGTGCAGGAATTAAAAATTGGAGAGCCAAGTTTCAATTCCAGTTGTATTCATTATATTCACTTATGAGCAAATATCCTTCGGAAAGGTATTAATCTTACATCTTCTCTTTTCAGCTATGGGTTAATTAGTAGGATTTGTATCAATAAATAATTTTTATCTTCAAAAATATTCTTCTTACAGTCTACAAATATTTACTGGCTTTAAATAATCTGCAAAAAGTTGATAAGCCATAAAAAAAAACAACTCGGTCACTTACTCTTATGTTCATATCATTTACCTCATTTGGTAACCCTCTACCTTGAGTGGCTCTTGGGTCTTGTATAGAGGCGAACTTTACTTAAAAAGTGCTGAAATAAGCCAAATGTCTTCAGAAATATTCTTTCGTTGTTTATTTAGAAAATCTTATGTTCATCTCATGAAATATTGAATTTTTAAGAAGCAAGTAGGAAAAATTCATTATTTATGGAATATTTTAAAATTATAAAGGCTTTTAGTTTACTTGAATTTCCATCTTACTAAGTTGGTTTTCAGATTTGATTTCTTTTATTTAAAAAAAAAAAGAAAATAGAAAACATTTAGAAAAGTCACTTTCTTGCTTTCTTTTTCACCACAACTGCATTTTTTTTTAGTTGATTTTTATTTAATTTTTTAAAATTTAGTTTGCGTCATTGTTGCTTTCTTTTATTTTAATGCTTAGATTTGAATTTTTTATAAAACTAAACATTTTTCTTTTAAATCATTTAAGATATTTTTTTACAAAATTAAAAAGTACATTTTAATTAGTATGAAAAAATACAATACTTTTCTCTTTTATTTTAAAACGTTAATTCAATCTAGTTTTTTTCATTAATTTAAAATACAAAAAAGTTTTATTTAAAAATATTAAAATATTTTAAAATTATTGTATTTAAGATACATTGATATATATTAACATGTAAGTTTAAAATGTTAAAATAATATTTCTGCATTAATGTTTTTTTAATAATTCTTTTCCCCTATTAAATCGTATTTTAGTTCATGTTTTAAAGTTTAATCTCGAGTATATTTTATCTCACCTCATACTCTAAAAGAAAAATTTAAATCATCTTTCAAGGTTGTAGAATTCAAATATTTTAAAAATTGTTTATAAGTATTTTTAAAGTGTAAATTGCAGACACAGATACACGTGTGTGTGTGTGTATATATATATATATATATATATATATATATATATATATAATGGACTCTCCATCAGTTTCGACGTATGAGGATCTGACAACTTAACCAATTGATTCAGTTATGAATTTTGTGCGATAATCTTAAGTGGCAGTTAAGACCTAAAAGTCATTTGCAAAGGAGGCTGCATATGGAGCAAAAGAGAAGATTGTGGAATGAGGTCACTGTTAGATTGGCTGACCTTTTAGATTTTGCTCTCACTTCTTGGAGACTATTCAGACTAGCAGATTGGAAACCACTAAAACATGTTGATCTCTGCTCCAAGGCAGAGCACTCAAGGGTGTTATGAGGTATATTGACAGCTGACAAGTTGCTCTTCAGCTTATCTTTGTATCTAAGTCATGGGCATCCTACATTCCTGTGGCCCTATATGTGTGGTTTATGTATGATTGACTATCCCATCTAGTAAAAATTATAGCTATATGACCCTGTTGCTGTGTGCTTCACTGTATGCCACTCTTACTCTGGGGTCTGTATTTGTTGGTCTGTCCTTGGCAAGCCCCACCCTGCACCAATCCTGTGCCCCCACCATGTTGTGTTACAGTGTTATTGGTGAGGACTGTCGAAGATCAGACTTGACTCCTCTCTTCCCTGGCAATGCTTGTGAAAGATCAAAGTCACCGGTGTTGCCAGTAAACATAATTAACTTCAACAGCACTCATTAACAAGTGTAAAAATACCAACTTTTATTTATGGTACTATGATCAATATCATGAATACATAAACAAAAGGAATTTGAAGAAGTCCCCCCCCCCCATGTAAGAAATTCTTAAGTTGAGAGGAAGAGGCTGACTGGCAGTTACAGTTATGGCTAAACAGCCCAGTGTTGTTCAACTATTTAAATGAAGGCAGTTGATTGAGGAAATGAAAAAAGAAAAAGAAAGCAGCACATAAAACAGGCCTTTAGCTGATTGAGACACCATGGTCATCCATCAGGGAGAGTGTTGGTCTACTAGCAAATAAGGCCAGCTCGATCTTACTTCTCTGCTCTTTTGGTGACTGCTTTTATGGAGGTGCAAACCCCAATTGCACTGCTCTGATTGGCCAGCCAATAATAATACTTAACCAGTGGTCTTGTGCCATGTGCTTTGAAGGGGAGGAAGGAAAGTTTGGTGGTGCAGTCAAAATAATGACCCTGTGTGGTAAGTATTGGAGGGGAGACAAGAAGCTCCATCACAACCCTTCTCTCACTGACGGGCCAATCAAAAATGGTGGCTTTATATCACCCATATCCACCTTCAGTGGAACATTTTACATGTTCTAGAATCTTGCCCTCATTTGACCTGATTATCACAGGTGTCATCATCAGTTCTATCTGAAAGTGCGTTATATTCCTGATCAACACAATCCTGATCTAATAAAGATCTGCTTTGTGTCACTTCTTCCAACGAACAATTCCTTTATCAAAATTAAAACTTGAGTTACACAGACCTAAAACTGTACCCAAGGACCAATCCCACTGAAGCTTACAATTTCACCTCTCCCACTATAAGTCTCCATAAGTGACACAAATCAGAGAATTCATGGTATTGCATTCTTTTAACATGAAAATATTTTTCTTTTTTTAGAAATAAAAAGTAGATCACCCAGTCAACCTTTAACACCAGTCATGGTGCCATATTTAGATGGGAGAGTTCATCATATATGAAATAGGCAGTTACTTTTCAATCGCTTCGTATATAAAGCTGAAAAAATTAATCAGTTGCCGATGAGAAAGAGTGAAAATATGAACCCATGAAGTCATAGAAATTTTGTTACTTTGGAAAAATGGATAAAAATTTCTTTTTCTCTTATATTTGAATTTTTGAGATGAGGAATTGTTATCATTATTCTGTTTTATTTTTTGTTTTGTTTTTTCTCTTTCATTGCTATTTAATACAGAAAATTAAGTTTAAGGCTTCAAAATGGATGGCTGGATTGTCCAAGAGGCACATGGCTTAGCGGATTAAAGAAGTGATTCAAATAGAAAGTCATACACTAGTGTTTTTCTTTAGTCATTCTTAACATTTCTCAGATGTTATTTGTTTTCTATGACCTTGAAAAATTTCTCTGTTTTAAATCATTAATGGAAAAAGTATCTCGGAAATTTTAAAAATGCATAAATTTTCTTTTTCAGTCTTAAATTTTTTTTTCATTTTTTTTACTTTGAAATGCCTTCACTATTATTATTATTTTAACAACAAAAAGAAATTTTTTTTTTTTTTTTCATCTTCCTTTAATTCTGGCATTCATTTTGGTAATGTTAACTGAAAATGGAACATAAGAAATAATGATGATTAATTTTGTAATTTGCCTGCAGGGAATCAGCATTGATCTCAACCAACACTATCCTCACCCTGGGTCATGTAGCAGTTGCCCTGAAAGACACCCCCAAGACAGTAGAATCGGTGCTGCAGATATTCCAGCAACGGTTTTGTTCACCTCCATCTCATCTCGATGAACTCATTATTGACCAGCTTGGATGTATGATAATGGCTGGTTGTGTAAGTGAATTTTCCCCACTTCTCTTTTTTTTTTTTTTTTTTTTTTTACTCCTTTGCGTCTCCCCCTTCTGACTCTTCTCCAGCTTTTTCTCCCCCACCACTTCATTCTTTTTCTCTTTGCTCTCCTCCCCACTTCTCTCTCTCTCTCCGTTTTTTTTTATTTTGAGTCTACCTTTTTTCTCAATTTTTTCTTCTTTTTTAGACCCCTACCCCCCACCTCATTGCAATATTTAGTCTTTACTGGATGCAGCCAGCCAACATAAAAAGACCTAATTTAGTGGTCACATCGACTCATTTCTCTCTTTTTTTGTGGGGAGGGGGAATGAGATATTCCTGTAGCTGAAAAATTCTTTTCATTTTTCATTTTAAAACGAAAATGTACAGATCGTTTGCACTTATTTTTTAAATTTGTTTCAAATCAGCAAATGAACCATGTCTACTGAAAGTGTGGAATTTTCAAGTATTTAACTTTAGTCTGTCACGAAATTTCTGTTTGTGCAGAATGAAATGCCAAAGGAAATCCATGATTGTACGATGGCAGTTGTGTTTTGAGATGCACCCATCATACTCAATTTAGATGAAGTGGGTGTGTCAACATCTAGTTGGGTCATTTTGAGACTCTATATACAACATAGGGAGGCATGGTGGAGTAATGGATTGTCACTTGGATTGAGGAATCGTTCGAACTGAGTTTGAATTCCAGTCGAGTTTGTTAGATTCACTTATGCACAAATACGCTTGGGAAAGGTATGAACCTATCTCTTCTTCTATCAGCTATGGCTAAATAGCAGGACAGTCCGGGTTCTATAGCCTTGGGTGAACAACTTTGAATTCAAACCAACCTGAAAAGGGTTGGGTTCTGTCAGGCTATCTTGCCCAAGACTCTGCATTTCTACTGCTGCTGTAGTGCAAGTGGTGCCCCTACGACTCAAATGAGTTATGGGACCTGTGATTGTGATATACAGCATGAGCTTGGAGAGTTTCAACAGTGTCAACCTCTGAAGTTATTGATTCTATTTACGAGCCAATTTTAGTGGCATTTGAGTTCTTCCTTGTCACAGATTAAAGCTTAGGCTTTGGAGGAGGGGATGAAACATATTTTGGTAACTATTTCCAAAAAGAGCCAAACAGCTAATGCAAACTATAACCCCTACCATGTATTTGCTGTGTCCATTAAAAGAAGCCTTTGAAGGACAATGGTAAAGAAAGCTGTAGAAAAGTATTCTCTTTCTGTAAGACAATGGGCTGGCAAGATGTTTTGAAGATTTTGAGGTCTTGCTGCCTTGTCCTTCAGATAGGCCAGATATTACTCTGATGTGGCATTTCCTGTTTCCAGGCCATAAAAGATGTTTGAGAGTGGGAGATAGCAGTAGCAGCAGGAGTGGTATTTCAATGACCATACATCGAGGTTTTTGTCTGAAAGGGTTAATAAAACTTGAGAATGTGTTGGATTGTGGGTTGAACTTGTGGAAAATCTTGGATGTCATGTCTCATGGTTGACGAGCATTTCCTTCTTGATTGAGCCCCAAACTTTTTGGCATTCCACTGTATATTTAAATGATGTCATCAGTCGTATTGTATCTTCTTGAAACATTTTCTGTTTATTTATCTAGTCGAGCATTTATGGTGAAGTTATGAAGATGTTTTCTCAGATCAGCATAGAAAGTAGCTCCCCTTACGGTCGATACAATACAGAAGATAAGGTCAACAACTACAGGTCAGTAACTCTGGTTTCAAAAAGTTTTTTATTCTTGCTTTTTTTTTTCTTTTCCTGTTATTTATTTATTTAACATTTTTCTGCTTTTATTGTGGGGAAATAATAGTATTTATTCAAGCAAGGAGATTCATGAAAATTGTAATTGCAAATAAAAGATGACTTGTGTTACCAAATAGTTTGATGCCAATGGTGAGAAAACTTGTGTTAGCAGGTGGTCAGTTTCTGTCAATCACGAGATGACTTATGATAGCAAGTGGCCGGTTTACCTCTTAGAATGGATGTGTTATTCCTTTGCAAAATAGCGCATCTCTTTCTACAAAAAGGACACATCTCATTGGTTTTATCTTCTCAGGGATCCATTTAGTACTATTCATATTCTTTTAATTTGTGAATCTATCCCAGATCTGATGGGCAGTTATTCACTGACTGGTCAGCTTCTTTGATATTAAATGGTTCTATCTTCATTAGTGTCTGTGTGAACAAAACTGTGAAAACCCTGGTGTATAAGGCGCGATGGATAAATTGTCGTCCAAATGATGCAAAAAAAAAAGAAAATAATACTGACATCTCATTTTAACAGATATATTTACCAAATATACACAAAAATATCTCGGAATATGTTGGCTTCAACCACAGCCTCCAAATGACTTCAGAATCTTCTGCAAGCCTTCTGGGTGGTCTCCTTGTTTAAGTTAGTTAATGCTGCCATAATCCTTGCCTTCAGTTCATCTTTGGTGCTACAAGGAGTTAGTTTTGTTAGTCTCTCATTCAACTGCGCCCCCACATATAATAATAAAATGGGGTTGCAGTTTGGGGAGTTAGTTGGCTAGATGTAAGATGTGATGTGGTTGCAGAAATTGTCTAACAGCCATGACTGGGTTCTCCTACTTGTGTAGCATGGTGCAGAGTCTTCCATAGGGTCTTCCAGCAGTCACCCTCTTTACCCAGGGTAGCGCTACCTTCTCCATGCACGATGTTTGAGTCTGAGGCCTTCACCAACAAATTTCGGAGTTCTTTTCTTATCAGAATGATCAGAGTGAGTTTTCTAAGCTGCCATACCTTCATAATCACCATTAGACCCATGCAACTCTATCCAAATACCTCTGCACTGTTCTCAGATTGACATCCAACCACTCTGAAATGTTCGTATTGGAGCTTCTGGCGCAAATGCCAAGCACTAGAGCATGTGGTTTCCAAATTTCTGGCAGTGAATTGCATTATGGTTTTCTTTTTCTCGCAGACATGTAGAATCAAAATATGATACTCACCCTCACAAGGAAGTTCCAAACTAGCATCCAGTTGGCAGACAAAAAGAAGTTGACTGTAACTCATATAATCAATCACCCATAACAGTTTAATGATGGATATTTATTGATCACAGTATCTGCACCAAAGTCAACAGCCAATCAGAACCTAGCAACTAGTCATGCTCATGTAGCATAATGGAACATCTCAAGATGGTGCCCAACTGACCCTACTCTACTGTGTAGTTGACAAAAACAACGCACATGTGGGAAATTAAAAATATAAAATGGCGACAATTTACTCATCGCACCCTGTATAGTCAACAAAGAAACTGAAAGCGAGATCTTGCATGTGTTGAAAAGTCTCAAATACAACCGTCTCAAAATATCATCTTGGTGAGAAAAACAAAAAACGTCTGTTAATTCCATTAAACAGGCTTCTTTTTGCTGGACCAATTCACCTGGCATGGTCTTGGAGCTAGGTAGGTAACACTTGGGAACATCTTTGCTGTTTTTTCTCACATGTCAAGAAACTGTTGATTAATCTTGGTTTTTCTGTTAATGTTTCAGGCACGTGTCCTTATCTGTGATTAATGCATTTGCAAACATTTCGGCCAACATTCAAGGAGAAAATGAACAATTGGAATTGTTGGTGAGGTTGTTGGAATTGTTTGTTCAAATGGGATTGGAAGGAAAGCGGGCCAGTGAACGAGCACAGGGCGCTATGAAGGTAAAAATGTCAATCAGCTGTTATCACCTTGAAAAACAGGATTGTCTCATTGATGATCCAAAGTAATTATCTAATTGTTATGAATAAATCCACTAAATTCATTTTGAATATGCTCAATGACTTCAGTACAGCATGGATGTTGATCCGTGACCACACGGTGCATCTATATAAACATAATCTTTGAAACACAAAAATAAAACTCATTGATAATGGCTTATAAAAGCTGGAAGCAATCAAAATGATCACTGAAATCCAGAAAAATGGTCCAAACCGTAAATAAAATAAATAAAAATCCTCAAGAACTTTGGATAGTCTTCAACCCAACCTGAATAAGTGAAATAAAGTTGAGAAGAGTTTATTTATTCCCTCTATATGTCCAAATGCTTCCATGTGGGGCGCTGTCAAGTTTGGTATGCATTTTTATTGGATTTATGGGGAAGTTTTAATTTTAATAAATTTTTCCCCATGAAAACAATACAGCTGTATTTTATTTCTGTTACATGGAGTTAGCTTTTATAGTAACAATTACTATTTGGAACCATTTGGTGCAAGACTAGAATATTTTTTATTACTATCAAGATAGTAATGTGTGTGCTTTGAAGAAAAAAAAATAATCATAGAACACTCTCTCTCCAAAATATATTTTCTACTTTCATAGTTTTTTTTATTTTTATTTATTATGAATTTACTAAGAACAAATGTGTTTCTATCAGGCTGCCTATTGCAATTAGTCTAAACACAAGCATCACCCATATGCACAGTGTTAGTGAAAATAAACTTTGACAGATCTGGATAATGAAAATAAGATATGATTTTGGATCTCTTAAACAGCACAAACAGGTACCTCAGCTAGTTGTACGAGGTTTTGTTTTGTTGTCATTCGTACACTGAACAGTAGTATTGAGGATCTACACTTGCATGTTTGTGAGGAAACATTAATCCTGGTTATGATGATATACTACATCCAGCAGCAAGGCCTCTGGTTTGGAGATTGCAGGTTTTAAGGATCATGGAACCACCTCTTAATTGTTGCTGTTCCCAGATTCACCCTGACCCTGGATGCTAGCACCTGTTAGGGTCCCAGCTATGGGTAAATAGTGAACTCCCAAACAAAAATCAAAACATTTTTTTTATATAGTAAAAATACCACCAATACATTTTTATAAAAAATTACCAACAAGACATTTTTGTAGTGAAATAATATCTTTTAAGTAAAAAAAAATTATTACTAATAATAACTTTTTATAGCAAAATGACCAAAATATTTTATAATACAATGACCATAATAAAATGACCAACAATAGATTTTTATAGCAAAATGACAATGAATACAACAGTAAAAAAATATAAAAATACATTTTAATAGTGAAATTGTCAATGATACATTTTCTGATCTACAAACTACATATATTTAAAAAAACCCTTGAAATTTTGGCATAAAATAACCCATAGAGGTGTTGATAAGCCACTAAACAAAATCAACCAAACATAAAGTGTTATATATTGAAAGAATATCAACAAAATGTTCTTCATCATAGACTGGCATTCAAAATTGATGTCCACATTGGTGGGTTTCATCACAATATTTCTTGTACTGTTTGACCTTATTTGGATTTCTGTTCTATTTCGTAACAATCTTGGAATTTCGAGCTGATGTTGGAATTGCAATATGTAAATTCTCAGATATTGAAATAGATAATATCTTACATCTGTGAGAAGGTGTCTAATGGCTACCAACATTGTTGTTTGTGGCTGTATCTTCCGACTAATATCAGCTTCTGCCCCCAACTGGGGGGCAAAAAAGTATTGTTTCATCAAAAGAGAAATTCTACACATAATTAACTAAACTTTGTATATTAGAAAACGGAAAGAAAAAAGAAGAAAAAAAAGGAAAGCTGTTTATTAAAGGGGATTTTAATGCCACGGATCCTTTGATGGTAAGATGTCACCCCTTTGAAACAGAAGCCTTGAACAGCAATGGAGAACTCTCGTTCAAAAAGATATTCCATTCTTAACACAGGGTTTAACTATCCAATGAAACACTGTATCGCATGTCATAGTCCAGATAGCGTAACTAAAAAGGTTACGGGCTTCAGCATCTCAGGCTCTTGGATTAGGCGACAGACTAGTTGTGGGTAATTCAGTTCACCTGTCGTTTGTGATGACTGAAATGGATTAAAGTGCTTGCTTTCATCCAGTCCTCCGGTTTACCAACTGAGCTGTTGCTAGTGACTTCTTATTCTCTCGGTCTCATTAGTACGCACTTACGCCATCACGCCAACAATGCCCTCTGCCGTCTTCCTCCCAGACTCGCTATTTATGCCTGCATCAGGGGCAACTAAAATTTGCATACAAGACTTCTCATTCGCCCGAGACTTCCGGTTTTATAAATTCAAGCTGGTTTAAATTCTTAGTCTTTTTTCATTTTTTTTCCTTTACACATCTGCCCGCGATATGGGAATTTTGGAATAATCCATTCCTCTTTTAATGCCAGTCGCAATCTTTCAACAGGACCTGACACGCCAAGCAAATTCGCTTTGCAGGAGGTAAGTCTTCTTGTTCCTCACAAATCTGGCAACACCAGCCAACAATATAGCTTGCTTCCACCCACATAAACCACAAAATACACCAAGGTGTTACATTGAAGCTCTTAAAAATGGAAGAATAAGATTAGAATTCTGTAATAAAATAGAATCCAACTTGATGTCAATAAATCTTGATCAAAACAACATAGAGGAAATATCTAAACTGTCTGCTGAATGAAACCATTTTCTCAAACTGATGGTTAAAAATAGCTTTAGTCTCTTTCCTAGGTGGCACCTCCTTTCCATTGGTACACCAGAGTGTAGGGTAGCAAACACATTCTGACCCCACCAAGAAAAGGCCATGTTTGTACTGAGCAGATTCTAAATGACCATAAACATGTTTGTCAGCATAAAAAAAAAATTAATTTTTTCTCTGTTCAATTTTTTTGTTTATTTTTATTTTTGTAGACAGATTTCCTTGTGATAATAAATTTTCTATTTACCTTGTAGGCATCCAACAGTGCAGGAAATCTGGGTCTTCTCATTCCTGTCATTGCTGTGGTAAGAGACTTTGTTTCACAGACAAAATTGTCCCTTGGGATGCCTCATAGCATTCACACACTTTTTCCTGGCATTGTTATTTGTTTGTTTTTGCTTTTTTTTACAGTAAGGTTCACTCTGTACAAAGTCCGTGGGGCTGTTCTAGGTAGAGCATTATGTTAGGAGGCGGTTTATGTGAATAGGTGAGGAAGGTAATGTTTAACCATAAACATAAACAGGTTAAGATTGGAGTGATCGGTGGGAAGCATCCTCTTGGGAGTCAGTTCCACAGAGCAGCAGTTTGCAGGAAGAAGCTGTTTGAGTGGAACTTACTTTGTACTGATGGAATACGATGGGAATGTGGGTGGTTTTCTTACAATGTAAGTAGCCATGAAGGTGAGACCTGGCAGTTCCAAAGACTGTAGTTTGTTCAAAGCACATTCTATGAAAGTAGCAATAGAGCAGTGATAGGGATGCAACATCCCCGCCTATGAAAGAGAGGCTGGAAAATAATTTGTCACCTACAAGGGAGTACAGACGCTTTTGAACTCTATCAAGGCTGGAAAGTTCAGTCTCTTAAGCTCCTACTGACAACAATACTTCATTCTTGGCCTGATCTGGGCTTTGTAAAGTTAGAGGATAGCATGTGGAGTCAGGTACTTACTGGGTTGATATATCATCGTAACAGTTTTGGTTATGTATTTTTTTTTTCTTAATCCTTTCACCCCCAAGCAAGGCAATAAAGCCACTAAGACACAAGGGGGGAGTACTGAGTGTTAGAGAATATGAGGAAAAGAAAACATTATTAATAAGAGAGAACAATAAAAGAACAGGAATTAAGAAGACAAAAGATAATAATTGATATTGCATTTAAATTTTTGAAGATCAAAATTGACTGAGAAGCAAGAAGCTGGAAAAGAGTTCCACAAGTGAGAAGTGCAAGAGAAGAAACTGTTAGCATAGAACTTATGGTTCCATCAAGCAATTTCCCCTGTAAAATAGTGAGACCTAGCAGCCAATCTAGTATTGTGCTTAAATTCCTACAGTCTAGGTATCATAGAGGAAAGTTCATCAGAACAATTATAATAAAAGTATTTATAGAAAAGGCACAAGGAAGCTATGTTACAGTAGTGGGCAAGTGACTGAAGCTGATTTGCCAGGTCAGGATCAATAACATTCTTTGGATTTTTCCAAGAATCTCTAAATATATAGCAGGAGAATCAAATCAGATGTGGCAGCAATAGTCAAAGCAAGGACAAATGGTAGACTTATAAATATGTAAGATAGATTCTGGTGAGAAAAATTGTCTAGCATGACACAGTGAACTAACTTTCCTAGCTGCAGACTTAACAATTGATTCAATATAATCTTCCCACTTCATGTCAGCAGACATTTCAACAGTAAAATGATGAGACCTTGCAGCCAATCTAGTACTGTGCTTAAATTCATAAAATCTATGTACCAAAGAGGAAAGTTCATCAGAATAACTACCATGAAAATATTTATAGAAAAGACACAGGGTGGCTACATTAGGACAGTGGGAAAGAGACTGAAGCTGAGACGCCAGGTCAGGACCAATCACATTGCTGATTTCTCTTTGGATTTTATCTAGAATCTCTAAATATATAGCAGAAGCACCAGACTAGATGTAGCAGCAATATTCAATTCATGGATAAATGGTCAACTTATAAATTGCGTAAGATTTGATTCTTGGAGATGCAATGCACTACTCTAGATGTTTGGGCAAATTCTATGAATAATTAGATTTTCTTATCCGTTATCCAGTATGAAGGATCTTTTGCGTGACACCTTTGCAGATCACTGTTTTTGTTAGATGACTTCACCATAAACCTGACAGGGTTGGCTTTCAGGTGCTATACCTCGCCAAAGTGCAACCCATGATTTGGTTGTTAAAGTCTTGAATCCAGAGTTGTCCTAAACTGGTTGCCAATGATCGCTAGAGAGATCTGTCTGCCTGGAATTTGAATTCAGCTCTATAATTTCTTATTCATAGCTACTATCCATTAACCCCCCAAATTGTTTTTATTTTACCCATATCAATTAAAGTGTATTAAATCCTCTTCCCATTTGCTCATTTCTAAGAGGGTAACAAAGGGATAATTGGATGTGTAAAGGTTAGGGTTTGACATACATACATCACATTCATAGGCTTTCATCTCATGTCAAAAGCTTAGAATAATACAAAGTCATGTTTGAAATTTGTTTATCCCTTGACCTCACTTGAAAGACATCTTTACCATTCTCTCATCCATTTCTCTATGTCCTTTGCAACTCTCAGAGACCCTGCTTCTTTCATGCATGTCAATTCCTCTGAATTCTCTGGTCTTTTTCTTTGTCATTGTTTGTGAGTTCCTACAACTATTTCATGCAAAATGGATTTTGCAAGGTGTTTTAGCATCCGTGATTTTGATACTTGTGAAGAGATCCTCATAAGATTCACTTATTCTATGGATCTTTCTCTGGACTGCTTCATTTGTTCCATATTCAGCAAATGGGATCCTTAAGATCTTCCCTTAGCATTTCATCTCTCTTGCTAGAATTCTTCTTTGGAGTTTCATTATGTATGGGTCTATATTTCACAGATGAATAGGACCACTGACATGAAAATGGGCCATACTCAGTTTTATACTTACTGAAAAAAAAAAAAGTTAGTTTGTAATTTTTCACTGTTAAAAATCCATGACATTTTAATAATTTAGAAGGTTTTTTTTTTTTATTATCCAATAAGAAAATATTTGATAACACCAATTATTTATAAAGTAGGAAACCAGAATAACTTTTGTACCAAGCAAATAAAGCTGAACAATTTTTATTTTCTCAGCTTATGTTATTCTTCATATGAAATGAAATTTAAAAAAAAAAATGAAATCTTTACTAATCATTGCTTATCTTTTCTTCTCCCAGCTTGTTCGTCGCTTACCACCAATCCGAGATCCCAGGCAACGCCTGAACAAATTGTTCCGAGATTTTTGGCTCTATTGTGTTGTTATGGGATTTGCAGTGGAAGATTCAGGTAAGAACCAAGTGATTTTAGAAGCCTTTTTTTTTCTTTGTTGTCTTCAAATATATAAGAAAGGAAATAGAAGAAAACTTTAATGATTCTTTTTTTGCTGAATAAATTTTAATCTGGAAAGCTTCGGCAATTGTTTGTTTGATTTTTTTTGTTAATGCTGTTCACTGACTTTACCTCTACTCCACCTGTTTTCATTTTCTATCAATAGTTTTTCTGCAGTAATAAACTAAATAGTTCAATTAGTACAAGAAAAAAAAATAGTGATTAAATCAAAGTTTATAAATTTTTAAATCTAAAATTAGAGTGAATATCTGCATTCGCTTTGTTGTTCATTGATTATTAGAAAAAAGGTAACGTCAATGGTCAGGAATTAAATCAAGTGTTGCTGTGCAATGAGATTAATAAGACAAGATTAAATCTCTTTTACATCATATTTTATTCAACTGACTTCATCAATAACTGTCAGCCAGTGTGTGTGTGGGTGGGAGTGCATTGCCATGGAGCCACTTTCTAAAATATGGGCCTTACATTCTCACCTGCAATGTCTGAAAAACTCTCCACTCGAGTGGGTGTTTCTATATCCGTCTCTGTCATGTGACTTATTCCAACATTTATGAGTCAGCATGCAGCTGTGAGGTCATATGTCACCCGAGTGACTTTGTACTTGACCCTCTTGCCTCAGATCAAACAATGTTTATTGTAATGACTTTGTGTAATTAACTCACATAATATATATCAAGAATGATGGGATTTTGTTTTAACATCAAAAGATATTGCTCACCGCTAATAGAGACTCACTTGGCGAGTTTTTAGTTCTCATTGGCTGATTGAGACGGAAAGTGACTGATGCCTTGTCATGGATGCAAATTGATATCGGATTATGATTTTCTTCAGGCTGACTCCAACAGTTCTGTCACCATTGCAAATCTGGATGTAGTAGAACTGAGTTTGTGAATTACTAAGGCCATCAGCAAAAATAGAAAAACTCTTTAACCACAACTGTTCTTTAGCCTTTATGTGCATCATTTTTAAAGAAATCATTTTCCTTGACTATTTTTACTTGATTCGGTGGAAAATGACGCGTGGGTTGGTGTGCCAGTAAAATAACCTATCTAAATCTTGAGTTTTTTAGTAACATGTTTTAGTGTTAGACTGAAAGATATAGGGAAAAGTGTCAGCTGCAAAGGTATATTCTTGTTTCAAGTGGTTAGTATTTGGAGATGTTAAAATGATTTCCAACTATATCTGATTTGATGGACTTTGATTATTCTAGATAAACAGTTTTCCTGGAGTCATGATTTTTTTTTAGATTTTGCCTTGTCCCAAATTTCCCTTTTCTCAAGTGAAAAACTGATATCTTTTAATTTTTCTTGCATCCATGCCTCGGAGCAACAACCTTGTTAATTGTGTGATAATTACTTCTAAAATCCACACTGCTACTCAAGACTATGGTCTTCAGCAACAATACATTTAAGTTTGTTCACTGAAACTGGTGCAGAGATCTTGCTCACAGTGGAAAGCAGGGATTTGTCGTAATGTGTGCAGTGGTGCAGCTTTTCTCCCCGATTTCTTTTCTTTTCTTTTTTTATTTTGGACTATATCTTTAAAATTCTGCCCCAAAAGCAGGTATAAAGTTCATAAAGCATTTCATACTGCCGACAAAATTTGTCCCTCATTCAATATTGATTTAATAGATAATCAAATATTGATGACCGACAAGAAGTTTCCTTATCGAGTTCACAAGTAGCAAATTAGGTTACATTTGAAAGCCCAACATGACTGAATTCTGAATTGACTTCATTTGTCCAATCTGACAAATTTCCTGGTCCAATTAGAAAAATTTGATTAATTCCTTTTATTGGTTGAGATGTTTTGAACTTTCTCTTAAAAATATGGAATGCAAGAGAGAGATGAAATTTTGTAGGTGACATCAAAATTTGCAGTTGTAAATTAAAAACATTTTTTATAAGCATTCCAGAAACAATTTTACTTTTTTTAAAAAATTTTTTTTGGAGGGTTGTTCTTTTGCTATCATTTTTGCTTTATTTTTCACAATATTTTTGTTGGTCTATTATCCAAATTTCAAGTGAAATTTGTCAGATGTTGATGGCATTAAAATATAAAAATTAAAATAAAAGTCAATATGACCAAGATTACTTGAGATCAACTTTCTCTTGTAAAAAAACAAAACAAAAAACAAAACGGTCAAAGAATGCACTGGTTGGTAAGGATGGGGAAAATTAATATTTCTCATAAATATATAGATAGATATATAGGAGAATATGATCTACAAATTTCTATATATAAGAACAATGCTGGATAATTATGAGAAAAAAAAATTCTGTGATAAATTTTGTCCACTAAAAGTATTTTAGTAGACAAAAGTAATGTTCTGATTGTTGGAATTTTATATATATATATATATATATATATATATATATATATATATATATATATATATATACATATATAAAATTTAGAGGGACAGGAAGATATAACTGTAAACATTGGTTATAATTATGCACTGAGGGGAGAGTCTGGAGATGTAGGGGATGCAAAATACTTAATTTTTAAATTTCTGGCATCCAGTGTGTGTTGATGCACAATGCAGATAATTTCAATCTGTTTTCTGATACTTTTGATTTTACTTTATTTGCAGTTGTTCTTAAATACAGGGTGCGATGGATTATTTGTTGTCTAAATAACACAAAAATGAAAATAATACTGACATCTCATTTTAACAGATATATTTAAAGGCTAAATTTATTCCATAAAATCACCATTGGCTTCAAGCACAGCCTCCAGGCAACTACAGAATCTCCTGCCACTCTTCTGGACAGTCTTCTTGTTTAAGTTGGTGAATGCTGCCATAATCCTTGCCTTCCTTTCATCTTTGGTGTTACAAGGAGTTTTGTTTGTCTCTCGTTCAACTGCACCTCACAAAGGGGTTGCAGTCTGGGGAGTTAGGTGGCCAGATGTATGGGGTTATGTGTGGTCACAAAAATTGTCGGACAGCCATGACTGGGTTCTCCTGCTTGTGTGGCATGGTGCAGAGTCCTGTTACCAGACATAGGGTCTTCCAGCAGCCACCCTCTTGACCAAGAGAAGTACTACTTCCTTGAAACATTTGATGTAGGCCTCCATATTGAGTCTGAGGCCCTCAGCAACAAATTCAAGAGTTCTTTTCTTATCAGAATTATCAGAGTGACTTTTCTGAGCTGCTGTATCTTCGTAATCACCATTAGACTCATCCAACTCTTTCTGAATCCTCTGCACTGTCCTCAGATTGACACCCAAACACTCTAAAATGTTCACGTTGGAGCTTCCAGTGCAAATACCAAAAGCTGTACAGCGTGCCATTTTCTAAATTTCTGACTGAGTCAATTGCATCATGGGGGCTCTTTTTCTCAGATGGTGCCCAACTGACTCTACTATACTGTGCAGTTGACAAAATCAAAAACAAACAACACGCATGCATGAAATTAAAAATATAAAATAACAACAATTCACCCATTGCGCCTTGTATTTTGGCAGCAAGTATTAATCTGAACAAGTTTGATTAAAAAGGACCGACAAGATCTGCCTGTTTAATTTTTTTTATTGTAGACTTCCAACTTTCAGATAAGATGTTGAGTATTGTTGTAGATAGACTGTCCAAAGTTCATATTTTGTTATTTTTGTTCAAGTACTTTTGACTTCCCAGTTATTATCAAGAATCGGTGTGGCATCTCTTTGGTAGTTTTAACTACTTTGCATCTTGGTATTTTTTGTGATTCCTTGCGTGTCCTCATCACCACTTTTGTGATGTTGGACTGTTTCACTAGTCACTTGCAAAAATGCTCATTATATTTGAAACTTTGTAGACGCCAGTACTAGTAATAACGCCTTCCGATAATGTCCACACTAGTAATACTTATTACAGCAATGGTGGATAGGGAAGAGTGAATAGTAAACGTATAGTCATCATGCTACTTCCTATTTACTAGTAATAACGCCTTCCGATAATATCCACACTAGTAATACTTATTCAAGTAGTAATTGCCAAATAGTATTTTGATCAGAAGAGAATCGCAATCCGTATAGTAGTAGAGTAAAGAAAGTGAATGTACAGCAATGGTGGATAGGCTAGGGTGAATAGTAAACGTATAGTAATCACGCTACTTCCTATTTATTCACTTCCTTTATGATCACGTGATCTACTTAATAATAGAATCACCCGTGTTACTCGCTGGCGATATAGTTTCAAACCAGTGTTGGCTACAACACTTACTTATACAACAGTATTCATTATATATATATAATATGAATACAATAGTTGACAATACCAAAATATTCAATAAGCACCAATTGCAAGGATAAAATCGAAACTCTTGGATCTATTATGATACAAAATAAAACCGCCGCCCGCATGAAATAAAATATCATTCACCACAGGATATGGTATCTTGAAGTGTATGGGATATTATTGCTGTAAAAATTAACAGGTAACTTGATAAAATAAATAAATTGCATTATTTTGTTCTCGCACGTTCTCAATAGCAGTTACATGTCACGTTAGACCAAAATTCAAACATCTATCGTCCTAATGACTACCAAGATTCAGTTAAAGGAATTCTAAGTGCAGCGCTGACACCACATCGGTTCTTGATGTGACTGGGAAGTCAAAAGTACTTGGGCAAAAATAACAGAATATGAACTTCAAACTGTTTATCCACAATTTCAAACATAATTAATACTCAACATCTTCTCTGAAAGTTGGAAAAGTATATAAAAAAAAAAAAAAAAAAAAAAAAAATTAAACAAACACATCTTGTCAATTCTTTTTAATGAGACTTGCTTGGAGGTGTATATATATATATATATATATATACACATACATTCACAAGTGTGAATATAAACTAAATGAGATATTAGCAACTGTATATGTGTACAAAAATGTACATACATAGATAAGCAAATAAATATTTATTTGGTTTAATTTATGGTGCAAACAAAAGAGTGCTCAATGTAGTTAAACAGAGCTATGAAGTGTATATTAATAAATACACATATACCTACATTTGCAGTGCAACTTAAAGTTGGGAACCATGAAACTTTAAGTTGCATTACAAACATAGGTACATGTGTATTTATTATATATATACACACACACACACAAGGGTTGGACAAAATAATTGGAACAGGTGCAAAATCCACTCTTATGTTTCAAAGACTTATATTAAGAACTTTAACTAAAACTTCGTAATTGCAAGTTATATCTATTGTAAATACATTTATTTATCTAATTTACTGTCTTTGTCTTATTTATTTTTAGAATTTAGTCAAATTTAAGCTAAATGCATGACCTCTCCGAGTTCGAAAAAAGGGCAAATTATTGGAGCTCGCATGGCAGGAGCCTCGATCAATAAGGTTGCTGAAATGTTTGGTTTTTCAAGAGCTACCATATCAAGAACTATGACACAATTTGAGAAACAGGGCAAAACCTCGAGTGACCATAGCAATTCGGGCCGAACTTGCAAACTTACTGACAGGGACCAACTACTGCGGCCAAAGTGACTGCTGAGTTCAATAATCATCTGAATAGTCCAGTTTCTACAAAAATTGTTCGTCGTGAGCTCCATAAGTCTGTATATCAAGGAAGAGCTGCCGTAAGGAAACCTCTTCTCTCCACTCGCAACATTCAGAAGAGGTTGAAACGGTGCAGAGATCACAATGCCTGGTCTGCAGACCATTGGAAGCCAGTCATATTCTCAGCCAAGTCCAGTGTTTCTCTTTTCTCAACTTCAGGGCGAGTTTATGTGTAGAGGCAGCCCAAAGAAGCTTACAACCCTGACTGCCTTCTTCCAACAGTGAAGTATGGAGGTGGCTCAGTGATAGTTTGGGCCACCATATCATGGGAATATCTCGGTTCAATAGTTGCCCTGCATGGTAGAATCAACAGCAAAGATTACCTGAACATTTTGGGAGATCATGTTCATCCAATGGCCCAGACTTTATTCCCTGATGGTGACTGCATCTTCCAAGACGATAATGCTCCAATACATACCGCTTGAGTGGTTAAGAATTGGTATGAAGAGCATGAAAGTGAACTAGAACACATGGAGTGGCCTCCCCAATCTCCAGATATCAATATTATTGAACATTTGTGGTGCATTTTGCAGCGACAAGTTAGGAGCTGCTATCCTCCACCATCGTGTCTTAAAGAGCTGGAGTAGGTGTTAATGGAAGAATGGCTGAAAATTCCTCTGGATGAAGTCAGGAAGCTGTATGATTCCATTCCTAGACGTATTAAAGCTGTATGTGAGGCTAAAGGAGGACCAACTCCATATTAAATAAATTTTCTTTGAATTTAACAAGTGTTTCAATTATTTTGTCCAACCCCTGTATGTATATATATATATATATATATATATATATATATATATATATATATATATATATAAAAATAAAATCACTATCAGTTACTGTGTTTGCTTCCATTTATAGAAAAATGTAGAAACTGGTGAACAGGAAATTGATCTTGATTGAACTATTTAAGACCTAAGGAGTTCTTTTGTCGCAGTTGGTTAGAATATTGTTTGATTATAAGAAAAGTCATGGTTGACATACAAGTCAATATCTGATCAATATGGGTTGGCTTAGCATGGAGATATGGTTAGATTCAAAGCCTCTAAGGATCCTCAGCTAAAAACATCACTGATGTATGCCAGATGTTTCCCCCCACACACACACAGACATATGTGCTTCCACCTGATTGTTTTGAGATTGATATTCGCATTTTATTTCTAGGTATTTGGCCGAGTGATTGGTTTGAAGGAGTGTGTGAAATTGCTGTCAAGTCTCCATTGCTGCTTTCCAGAGAACATTTACGATCAGAACTGCGGTACAACACAGCACTTAAAAATGATGGTGTGGCCCAAGTGAGTTGATTGCTTTTCATCATATGTGCTTTTTTTTTCACAAGAGATTATTTTGCAGCATTGTGGATATTTTGTGTTTGTGAAGCTGGTGCAGTGAGGGCCAAGGACTCGTTTTTTTCTGCAGGTTTCATCTTTTTATGGTAAACTAGTTTAAAAGGTGCAGACTTTTAAGCTAGTTCCTGTGGAGGGCTAGGGTTAGGGTTTGCAGCTCTGACGATAGACACGCCAGGTTCATTGACAGGGTGCAGTTTCTTTCAGTCAAAATGCTTGTGGTTTAAAAATTACCTTTCGGCCAGATTGTTACCCATGAGTGAAAGACAAAACAATTTTTAGTAGTAAACCAGATTTTATTTTTAGGTAGTACTTTACTATAAGTGAGCGAAGGTGGTTTGAGGTGCACAATTCAGTCACCATGATTTGTTTTTCTACATAGCTTACTACATACCTTCTAGTTTTCTTTGCACAGGATGGTCAGAATCATAGACAACATTTTTCTTTGTCCTGTCATCTTCATTCAAAAACAATTAATCTTCCTTCTGTCACTTTCTCTCAGTCTTGCTCTTATACTTTGAAGTTGACTCCAATTACTGCTAGCCATCGGTCGAAAGTAAATGTTCCATATATTGAGTCGTCTTAAATTTAATTCCTATTGCTACACTAATTGGGCCTTTGGTCTAAAACCAAATGGACCTTTGGTCCAGCTTAGAAAACAGCAATGTTAAATTTGATTAAAATAAATTAGTTACAACTAGCAAAGTTACCACAGGCAGCTGTTGTGTTTTGTTGCTTCAGGACATGGACGATCATGGCTCTCTACAATTTCCTGTCCTTTGTAGCTCTTAATAAATTTTGTTGTCTCTAAACCTTGCTTTGCCATCTATTTACTCAAGCTCACTAGGTAGGTTATTTATTCTTTTCCTCTCTCTCTTGCCTTGCCTTCAATCTGTCCTGTGAGTATTAAATTTTCCAAGCTATCTTTTCTCATTATGTGCTCTAGAAAATTCCACTATCTCTTCCTGATGTTAAGTATATCTTGTTTCCATTTTCCCCAAAATTTTGTCGTTGCTCACATGTTTGGTCCATGGTACACTCTTGGTCAAAATCTTAAGACCAGATACAAAAGGGTTAAAAAAATATAAAATACTGTTACTTTAATCAAAATATATTTGCGAAACATTTACATTTAATTAGAAAATGTAGTTTATCAACAAAGTGAAAAATTTAAGTTTTTAATCGATTAATTTAAACAAACATTGAAAAAAGTATTTTTTGGTTGGTCATAAAAATAAGACCATGTAAATAAAAATAGAAAAAATACAGAACAAATAAGTCACAACGACAATTTAATATTCAGTATATCCTCCATTTCGTGAATTACTCCGAAAATTGGCTTTGGCATATTCATTAACTTCTGCATGAGGGAGTGCTTGGGATGCTCACCCAGGATGCATAAACTGCAGCATGAAGAGCATCCACAGTTTCAAATTGCGATCCATGTTTATAAACATCCTTTGCCATCCATCCCCAAACATTCTCGATTGGGTTCCGATCTGGAGAGCACAGTGTTTGTCTCAAAAGCTGAATGTTGTTTTCCATTAAAAAAAACTCCTTTGACCTTCGAGCATTGTGGATTGCAACATTGTCCTGCTGGAAAATACAGTTTTCTCCGCATGGACGCGGGCCTTCGGTAATTAGTGATGCCTTTCTTAACATGTCAATATAACTAGCAGCTGTTTGACAACCTTTTACCTCCTATAAGTGGAGTTCCATTGTATGAAAATGAACCCTAAACCATAATTGATCCACCTCCACTGTGTTGTGTTGAGAAAACTTCTTTTGGGACATCTTTTGCATACTAATAATGCTGAGAACCATCTGGGCCATCAAGGTTGGTTTTTTTCTTGTCTGAAAACAAGACTTTCTTCCATTTATCCACATCCCAAGTTAGATAATCTGAAGCAACTCGTGCATTTTAGGAATATATAAACCATAATATTTTGCTAAACCCAGGAATGATTGTAATTTTGTTACATTATCCGGTATAGGCATGTTTCTAATAGCTTCTGTTCTATTTGGGTTAGGCTTTCTTCCTTTATGATCAATTATCTGACCGAAATATTCAATTTTGTTCATGCAGAAATCGCATTTGTCAAGGCCCACTTTAATCCGTAATTCTGTATTCTCTTGAATACTTCTCGAACATGATTTTTGTGCTCTTCCAAATTTTGGCTCTTTATCAATATGTCATCTAAGTATGCCATTGCGAATTCAAGACCAGCCAGCATCGTATCCATAATTTGTTGAAACACACTTGGGGCTACCTTCAACCCGAACGGCAAACGTTTGAAGTTGTATAGCCCTCTATGTGTATTGATAGTTAGATACTTTGTACATTCTTCCTTGACTTTGACTTGTAAATAAGCTTCGGACAGATGAATTTTTGAGAAAATTTTTCCTCCATTCAACCTCGAGAAAATTTCTTCAGACGTAGGAAGAGGATAGCTGTGGCCCTTTAGACATTCATTCAACCCCGTTGAAAAATCAGCGCATACTCTTATTTTCTTATTTTTATTTTTGACGTACACCTTGGGTGACGCCCACTCAGAGTAATCTACTTTTTTTAATTACTCCAATCTCTTCTAGTCTTTGTAATTCTTTGCCTATCATTTCCAATGACGAAAATGGTACCTTTCTTTTCTGCTTAAACACTGGTTTTGCATTATCCTTTAACTCTTAGTACAGCAAACTAGTCCGTCAGCAAATACTTCCTTAAATTCATATTTTAAGTCTTCAACGAATTTTTGTCTGTTTGCTATTTTCTATATTCGACACATTTAAGTTTCTACAAAACGTGCTAATTGGTTTTTCCCATAAACTGAATAACACAATCCAGTCAATACCAAATAAATTTGAATTTCTTCCAGATATGACATAGATTTTTGCCTTGTACGTTTTATCGTCTAATGACACTTTCGTGTAAAAATTTTAGCTTTCTTCCAGAAACATCTCTGGCCCTTTTCTGAGTGTTTTGTAATTTTGGTTGACCAGAACATGTTGGGGTGTGCCAGGTTGTTCCTCAATAACATTCTGTTAAAACATTTCTTAGATATTTAAATTGTAGTAATTATTTGATTTTGATATCACAAATTTGTAATTTGCATGTGGGACTCATCCTTTCATTAACAACTATGCATTCCATCTCCTTGCAACTGATGTTTAGTTCTTTCTTCTCACATTCTTTCACTGCCTTCTGTCGGAGTTCTTGGAGTTCCCTTTATATTGTGGGATATGTCACTACCCCCACCTTCATTCTGACGTACGCGCGACATTTTCACCCCTTCCTCTCACTTTCGGCCGGTCATAGTAGTAAACCGCTGTCTTAGCCGAAGATGAGGAAGAATTCATTTTTTCGCGCGCTTTTGCGCTGACATCACGGCAAATTTGGCTTTTCAAAATCAGTCGCTCCCATGGTCGTCTGACCATCGGCTGGGCTGGCTCAATTGTCTCTCGCCGGTGACCCCATATATACAGACGGAGATATTTTATTCGGCAAAACCTTGCCTACACCTCATGTCTCGTCGCGGTATCTTACACTGTCGTCACCTTAGGACAGAATTTTCATTCCAACGCGAACATCTTTTAGCGAGCCGCTCAACTCCCAGGAACTTTCAAAAACTCCCAACCTGATGAACGAGCATTTTTCACATTCTTCGAACTGTACTTTCTGAACCTGTTACTTTAAAAAAGAATTACATACACTCACAATTATAAACTCTTGCAGTGAGTATTTTTTTCCTTGCCGTATGTTCACTATGCATTACAATTGACTTTCTGAACTCTTCTTCCTGAAGAACTTTTTTCCCGCCATTGGCCATCTTGGATTTAAATTTTGGCGCGAAATTTTATCTTGTCAACTACCATATTTCCAGTATCTTACTGAAGGTCTTCACTCAAGAAAATTTAATTTTCATTCTCCACAATATTTCCAGTACATTTACTGAAGGTCTCCACAGAAGACAATTTACTAATCTACTTGGCCTCTTTCTCAATTACTACATTTTCCAGTACATTTACTGAAGGTCTTCACTGAAGACATTACTTGTTAAACTCTAATAAAATTTTATATTTGTTCTCTTGACCAGGCTTATCTTTGTCATTCCTCCTGCTTATTTATTCTTACTTTGTTTGTGGATTCGGTAGTGGTGTGTATAGTGTCTGGCATAAGGTCATTTCGTAAACCAGCGCTGCAACCCTATCGTGGTCCGCAACAATATATGTCTGCTATCAACACTGTGACATTTGCATATCTTATATTGTTAAATTGTGGCTGCCAATAATGAATCCTCGAAGGACTTCTAATTCTCTCAGAATTGCCTCACTGTATAGGCTTAATAGGTCTGGTGAGACAGCCCAACCTTGTTCTACTACCCTTTCTATTTTTGTATATTTACTGAATTCATATTCTATCCATGTGCAAGGTTTTGTTGCCAGTATAGGTTCTAGATTAGACTAATATTCTTCCCAAATATGTCAAGGTTACATAGCAGTTCCAACATTATTATCTCCTCAAAAAAAAAAAAAAATTCTTACAATTCAAAAATATTTTCTGGGTTGATTGATCAATTAATCCATTTTCTCCTTCTTCTAATCCCTTTGCAGATTATTTAAAAAACAGAAAATATTTTAGGCTGTAAGAATTTTTTCTTTTTTGAGATAAGGATTTAGTGATACAAGTCTTACTATTTAATCCATAACTGGGGGCAGAAGCAGTGGATTCATACCTTTCCCAAGAGTATCTGTGCTTAAGTGAATATAACAAACTCAATGGGAATTTGAACTTGGCTCTCCAATTAACAATTTGATCCATTATCCACTCAAGTACTTGCACATCCAAACTGAGAGCACCTGGTATTTCCAAGAAGTCTTTCATCTAGGTACTGACCATGCTCAACACTGCTTGACTTCGGAGATCATAAGGGTATCAGTTTCAACATGAAATGGCCATAAGCCTTTTTCTGGCTTTAAATAACCTGCAAAGGGTTCATGACCCATAGAAAATGCATCAATCGGTTATATATGGGAAATTATACCGATCAACAAGAAAATTATGTACATTCAGACTAATGCTATCATCTTTGTTGTTGTTATTATTGTTTCAGCTGTTGTGCTCTCCAGCCTTCATCAGGTGTTTTCAATCCTGGTAACTGTCAAGGAATTTCAAACTTAACCCTTCATTTAATCTATGGAGGTAGATTGTTCCCATTCTTCTGGTTATGTCAAGGGCTATCTTGTCTTGTTCTTAATTACTACTGCTCAGTTATTGCTTGCCCTATTTCCACTGAGTCTGAGTCAGAATGATCCAACCCAGGGATTGAATTTATTGTGCTCTGCTATCAAATTTGCAAATATGTGCTTTAATCTATCAGATGAATGATTAATTGAGAATTTTTTTTCAAAATCATTTCACTCCATGTAAGGCAATAAAGCCACTAGGATGCAAAGGGGTTACTGAGTGATAGAGAATGAGAAAAACTACTATTAATGAGAGAGGACAATAAAAGAACAAGAATTAAGAAGACAGAAGATAACGATTGACATTGGATTTAAATCTTTGAGGATCAAAGTTGACTGGGAAGCAAGAAGCTGGAAGAAAGTTTCACAAGCAAGAAGTGTGATAGAAGAAACTGTTACCATGGAACTTCTGGTTACATCTCGCCAATTGCATATTGATGAAACCTTGCCAACAATCTAGTACTACACTTGAATTCCTAAAGTCTAGCTACCATAACGGAAAGTTAATCGGAACAATTATCATGAAATTACTTATAGAAAAGGCTCAGGGAATCTACATCATGGCAATGGGAAAGAGACGGAAACCAATATGCCAGATCAGGACCAATAACACTGCAAATGTTTTGGATTTTATCAAGAATTTCTCTCTCTCTCTCTCTCGCTCTCTCTCTCTCTCTATATATATATATATATATATATATATATATAAATATAGTCTTAAAGTGTGCTATATTTATGGGATAAAGTGCTCAATATCAGAGATAGAGCGTGTGTAAATATAAAAGTGGACATGGAAGTCAGCACTTAGAGGCGACAGTCTGTTTCATGCTAGTGCAATCGTCAGGCGACTAGTGCTGTTATTTTTCTCGGCTATTTATATAAGGGTCAGTGGTGCATTATGGGTAGTCTATTTTGGCGGTTACTTTTACCGGAAGTCGCTTATTTGTTTATTTATTTATGTCAAATTATTTTGCTTGTTTTTTTGTTTGTTTTTTTTTATTTTTTATCTTATATATTTATTTTTTTATTTTGATCGGTGTTTTTGGTTAACGTAGTAAAAATTTGTTTATATAGCTTATTGTTGGTAGTCTATAATGGCCGTCATTTACCGGAAGTCGCTTGTTCGCTTATTTATTTGGGTCAAATTGTTTTGCTTGTTTTTACTTATTTTCATTTTTATTTTTTATCTTATATATTTGTTTATTTGTCATTGATTAAATCTATTTGTTGAATTTTGGGGTGTGATGTTGTGGTTTGTTCTGACTATTATTTTGGTGGGAACAGTTTTTTATTTTATCTATTTAGGTTGGTTATCTTTATTTGTTTTTTCTAAATATATATATATATTTATTTTATATATATATATATATATATATATATATATATATATATATATATATATATAGCAGGAGCTTCAGACCAGATGTGGCAGCAATATTCAAGGCCAGGATGAATAGTTGACTTATAAATATGTAACATAGATTCTTGCAAGAAAAATTGTCCAGCATCACACACAGCAAATCAACTTTCTTAGCTGTAGAAATAAAAACAAAATATGAAGTTCCTTGTTTCATGCAACAAAAAAGAAAGAAAAAAAATGAGAGAAGAAAGAAAATTGAATAAAGAATATTTTCTCTCAAATAAAGTTAATGTTTATTTTGATGAAAGTTCAATGATGTTAAACTGCTATATTTTTTATTCTTCTGTATTTGCAAACTATTTTCCCCCTAACTTCAAAGAATGGTTTCATTCACTTGAAATATCATTGGAATATTTTATGAATTTTCAGGCAGATCTGAATGAACTACGCTCCAGTATTTGCAGTCTGCTCAACCAAAATGCCGACATCATTCCAGTGGTCAACAGACTCAACTTTGCCCAGTGTACTTACCTGTTATCAGTCTTTCGTCTTGAGACTCTCAGGTATTTTCAATCTGCTATTCATCTTGGACGACATCTTTTGCAAATACCGTTTGCAAAAAGACTTCAATTCTTTTCACTATCATAATAAAACTAATATAGAATTATTGAGAAGCTTAAGTGAGCCTTAAGTAAATGCATTTTTGGAAATCTTCATTTCTACTCCACCTGTGATTATAATCATCAATTAAGCCATATTGAGCGACTTTTGAAAGTTCAGTCTTACTAAACTTTGAATTTTGCTGCTTGTGACTTTCAGGACCACTTCTAAAAACAAGCTGGACTAACTTGACCTATGAATGAGTCGAATGTCAATTAAAGATTTTGTGTGTTTCCTATGTTGCCAAATTTATAACTTGTAGCACAGTTTGGTCATCATCCTGACTTGACATTCCATTCACATATGATTTTGATTTCTTTTGGGCTTTTGTAGTTTTTAAACTCTGGTTGATGAAGTGTTTTGCTCTGTCATTAGAATCAAATTAATTCCAATTAAATAACAAACAATAATTCGTAATTTATTATGTATCTCTGTGTTTGGTATAGAAGACAAGTCGGCAACCCCTGGCCCTTGAACCACATCCGGCCCGTGAAGGATTTTTGCCTGGCCTGTCAACTTAATACCTGGACACTAGTTACTAATTAATTTGTGAAGCAAGTGTCAGAAAAAAAATATCAGCTGGAGTTAATTAACTTACAAAGCGAAAAATTTTAAAATCAAATTTTAATTCCAAATCCCCTCCTACAAACATGTTTTGCCAAGCGGAAAATATAAAATTCTGCTGAATAATGAGAAAATGATGATATCATTATTTGGAAGTACATATGCATGTGAACAACTTTTTTTCAAAAATGCTATATACTAAAAGTCGTTTCAAAACAAGGTTGGGTGATAATCACCTTGATGATGTTTTGCTCCTGTCATCAACAAATATTTCACCTGATGTGGAGACGTTATCAAACAATGAGCAGAAACAAGCATTAAATAACATCTGCATTTCGTTTGTATTAAGGAATTTGCGTTTTATTTGTTATCCTATTATTCCTGCTCTAAAATAAGAAACATTGTTTAAATAATATAGTGTTAACGTTTTTGTTTTTTCTTTAAAACTCCAGACCAGGGCAGATTTCTGAACAGAGCGATCTGGAGTCAAGACACTTTATTATGGTATATTTGATATCATGGCCCACTACCAAGACACTGCGTAGATATCTAGCTCACACTTTTCAAAAAGTTTCTGACCCCTGGCATTATAGAAAAAATTGATTTTTCTGTCGAAAGCATTAAAGTCTTTGCATAGACAATGGCTTCTCATCCTTCTGCATCTTTGTCTATTTTGTTCATTTATTTTTCTTTTGCAGAGTAACATTTTCCACAGATCCCACGTCATTCCAAGGACTCTTTCATTACCTAGAAGATAACACCATCATCAAGGACAAAGCGAGTAAGTACACCCTGTTTTTTATCAACCTTCTTGAAAAGGTGAGCTTACAGCCATATCTCATTGAAATGCCAGTTTTTGTACAACCACCGAAGTTGAGCAACATTGATCCTGGTTAGTACCTAGATGGCTGACCGCTTGGGAATACCAGGTGCTGTAAGTTTGGATGTGTGGCTGGTGTAATGGATGATGGCTCTGTATTAGAAATCAAAGAGCTGAGTTCCAATTCCAGTTGTGTTCGTTATATTCACTTACGTGCAAATACACTTGGAGAAAGCTATGAATACATCTCTTCTCCCTCCAGCTATGGGTTAATTAGTAGGACTTTTATCAGCAAATCATTATTATCTACCCCTCTAAATTATTACAAACTAAAAAAATATTTTCTAGCTTTAAATAATCTGCAAATGTTGATAATCCGTAAAAAAACAATCAATCCATCTTGAAAAATGGATAGTCATATATGTGTCCAGTAGATCCAGATCCATGATCCATGTTTAATTTTTGCTTATACAGTTACAGTTCTGACTATAAAGGTAATATTAGCTATTAGGTCACTGGCTGCTTCTTGCTGAACAAACGGTTGCTGCTCCTGAGAAATAGGCAAACAACGTGTGGCAATCAAGATGGACGAACAAGATGACAATGTTCTTTGTTGATTGAAATACCATCCACCAGCTCATCATCAAAGCCATTGAGTCAAGCTGAATAATCTCTATTCGGGATATGGGAGATAAAAGGCTTTCATGCACATGATTGATCGCACATGACTCAAGCTTTCCTGGCTGTTTGGTCAATGAATACCCAATGTTTCCATAGAAGGAAACGGCTTATATTACCATCTGAGATGAGGAGAACAGTTACTACACTTTAATCCCAATTAGATTTTTAGAGAAGAAAGGAAATCATAACTCCAGTAGCACTGGCTACACGGTCAATGAATGTCAAATATTTCTTTATAAGGAAACAACTATGTTTTTTATGTGTGAAAAAAGATAATGCACTGACAGACATGCATATAAAAACAACCATGTGTCAATGTTAAGGATTTGTAAGCAGTTCCCAAAAACATTGTTAAATTCTTTTGTGCTGCTTTGCATGTTCATATCCACATGACACAATGCTATTGTCGGTTGAATTAATTAAAATTTTTCACTAAAAACAATTTTTCAGGAAAATAGTTTTCACAAGTCCAGTAATTGTTATTGCTCTTTCCAGTACTGATGGGAATTTCCTTCCTAACCTTTTGTTTGAAGTACTGTAGAATATCAACATCATGATCATATCATCAATTTTTTCTTCAAGTTAAATGTGCTATCCACTTTAGTTGTTGCTACTGTTGAAAGTTCTCAAGTGATGTGCTTTCTGTTATTTGCTACAGTTCTTTGTCATTCTGCATTACCAGTCCACAATGTTCAAAGAATAATCATCCCCTCTACGACCTACAGGCTCCTTTTGCTCAAAGCCATTTTTAATCATTGCTCTAAGAAAGCAGTTGTATAATGTGTTTGTAATCGTCACTAATTTGACATCATTTAAATTCAGTCAGTATTTATTTTATATCCAATTTGCTACTGTTCTTGTGATGTTAATAGCAGTACAAGTAGTATATACGTGAGAGATTCTTAGAATTTTACAGCATGGGATTTTTGCCAGCATAGAGCAGCTCGTATATTGACTCTGAGAGTGACCATTTTTTTTTTTAACAGGGGAAAGTTTACACGAGCCTCTCGTGGCTTAAATCTCAAACTTCAAAGATTTGGAACAATGTAGTATGAAATAATAAGTTGACAACCACAAATCAAGTCACTGGTAATCTGGCCATAATTTGGTATATCTAATTACAATTTTTGACCCTAGTTTGGTATAGCTAATTAAAAAACTTTTTGAGTCATTTTTTTATTGATCCACTGCTACTGTTTTCATGGTGTGGGTACCAGCAGAATCTTCTCTTGGCATGAATTTGTAAAATTTGTATTTGTTTTTTTGTTTTCTTACATTATTATTATTATTATTATAACTCCTCATTTATCTCCAGTCACAGTCCTAATGAAAAAGGGTTTCTTATAGTGTGAAGTGCAAACCTGGCGTCATTTGAGGCAAATAAGTTTGAATTTCTGGACAAAAAGAAAGAAAACTTTTATACTATAAGTTATCCAAATCCATATACTCATTCTTGTTTTTATAATCTTCCTCGTCAATTGCCATGTCTCTTTAGAATATAGACAACTGTGACTCTCTACACCTTGATTGGTTTTATTGTTCTCGGAAAAGGATAGTGAAAGTTCTTTTCCTGTTGCTTTCTCTATGGTTTTAAATTCAAAGTAGTTCTTCCTTTGAATTTGTTGGCAACCAATGCTGGAAAATCCATTGAAAAGAAAAGTTTGTCAAAGGCATTTGTGTGAAATGTTTTGATATTAAAAACAATGCTGAGAATATTGTTTCAGATAATTATTGGTATAATGATACTAACTCATCTGAAAATCTCAAGCAATATTGATAGATTTTGTCTGTGAAAACCTTAATCGAATTATATGATGTTCTTTGTTTTTCTTTAATGTATGACACCTGTACAAATGACTAGATTATTTATTCTGACCAGAACAATCTATGTATCTGGCATGGGGTACATGCTTACTTATCTGGTTCCTCTTGAGTACCAATCATGACTAATTAGAGATTGTGGACCTTTACTACTAACCTTAAGAGGAATGTTTCTCTTATTTATTCTATGCTCTTCTCAGTGGTTCACTAGGATGTGCAGGTGTTAGAATGGATAGTGGCTTCGAATGAGTAATCAGAAAGCCAATTCCAGTTGAGTTCATTATATTCACCTAATGACAAATACCCTTTGAGAAAGGTGTGAATGCATCTTTTCTCCTCTCCCTCCAGCTATGGGTTAAATAGTAAAGCTTGTATCAGTAAAAATCATTGTTATCTCCCAAAATATTAATGTAATATTCACTTATGAAATAGAATTATTCCTACAATCCAAAATGTATCAGCTTTAAATAATTTAAAAAGGGTTAAGCTGTAAAAAAAAAAAAAAAAAAAAAATTCACAATAAGCATGACAATAGACAACACAATTTAATTAGATGTGATGCTATGTAAATTATTTAAATAAAGTGATAAACAAGCTTAAATCGTCCCTGTACCAAAAAAAAATGAAAATTATAAATGTATTTTTGCTAGCAAAAGTGAAAACTGCTGTAGCAAATGTTTTTGATGAAATGAAACGTTATTATCTGTTCTCTTCTTTTGATTTGTATTTCTTTCATCTTAATTTCACTTGCCTTTTTCTTGAAACTATTCAGACCAGAAGTTTAAAGTTCTTTTGCTTCAAATAATTTCAGGATGTTAAGACATGATATTTACGAGGGGAAGCAAAGGCAATAATTATCCGCATATTCACCATAACATATCTTTGTTATGTTGATTTTTCTAAACACGGCTTAGATGGGGAACATATCTGTGTTGTGAGTGCGGATAATGTTTGGCTTTCCCTTGTACATTAAGGCTAGTTAAATCGGTAGAGTTGAATGCTGTGGAATCACTTACAATTGGCAATCACTATCTGATTTGGGAAGCCAGAGTCGGAGGTGGGGCGTAATTTATAATGAAATCATCTTCGCAGATCACAAATTTTTTCTCCTTTTTTTTTTTTTTTTTTTTTTTTTTTTGTGAATTTTTTATTTTCAGTGTTTTTCTCCCCTCTTTTCCAGACATGTGGTTATGCCTCTCTGTAGTTTCTCACAAAGTCTTTGAGAAGTTTCTTGATGTTATGGCAGAAAAGGTATGAATTTCTCTCTTAATCTCTTGACTGAATTACACATTTGATGCCATATACAAATATATGAGAGAGCTTTTATTGAAGATTTTTTTTTCCTTTAATTTTTTTTTCTTTTCAATTTGAATGTTTTACCTTTCTTTTTTCCTTGTGGAATGATTTTGTGAAATATTTGCGATTTCTGGTGTAACACAGGAAATTCTGGATCATTTGGCAGATGTGCAGATTGATCAGTCTCATTCCCAGAACTTATGGGCAACATATCTCTCGCACATAGAGATCGTAGCCTCCAAAAACGTATGCATTTTCTACTGTTTCAATTTTAACATTACGTAGTAAAAAGAACTGGAACCATATACAAGCAAAGATGTCTGGAGAGCAATAAAGACACTTACAAAAACAAAAAGGCTTTCAAATGGAATTTCAGATGGAATCCCCCCCCCCCAGTCTCTCTACATATTAATCAAATGGGGGAGGCATGATTCATCATTAAAAAGTTTAGTGTCTTTGAAAGCTTTTTATGGATAAAGTGATTAATAGTTAGTTTTGTAGATTGTTTAGCAAGATTGTTTTTAGAATGGTATTTGAAGGTTACAAGCTCTTTAGCTTGTAACCTTCAAATACCATTCTAAAAACATTTTGTCAATTATCTTATAATAACTCTCCATATTTACCTTGATATCATCATTAACTTTAAAGGGACACATAATTTTACAGCCTACAATACGAACCCATAAAATTACTCGCCCACTCTTGCTATTGTCTTCTAAGTTGTATTAGATGATTATTTCTATGAAGGATTTAATCCTTAGCTCAGCCATCAGATCCAACCAATGTAGCTCGACATTCATCACTAAAAATGATTGTTGAGAAATCAGTTTTTCGTACTTATTGAATCTAATTTATGTATTTCTCTTTGTGATGTTTACTTAAAAGTTGTACTTCGGTTGTTTTCATGTCTTCAGCTAATATTTTTCAGCATTTACATTTGAAGCACCAACCTCTTCAAATATTTTCTTGTTGGCCAATCCACTTTCCTTGCTTGTTGCCCTTTCAAAATGTTTCCGATTTATTTTGTGGCAAACCAGTTCCTCTCTTGTTCTTGCCAATGTTTTCAATTTCATTTTTGATTGTATTTTTAATTTCTGTCCAAGATTTTCAGAATTCTCAATGTTTTGTTGCCATCACCCAATGTCTTTACAATATCTCTTTTCTCTTTTGAGGTTATATTTTTGTTATGATCCATGACAATGTTCATAGACCTGAAATACAAATAACTATACTATATTTATTAAAAAGGTGCATAATAAAATCTCATACCAATAAATAAGTTACTATAACTATTTCTCATGAAAATAGTTATTATTAACTTTATTTCGAATGTATTCTGGTAAATTTATTGATATTGATTAATACCAATTTTATTCTAAAAATATTGACTTGCATAATAAAATATGACAATGTAGTAAGGGGGATCAATTTATTAGTTAATAACAGTAGAAAATCGCCCTCCCCCCACACTTTACAATAGAAATTTATATTAATTTTTAACGTAAATATAAATTGAACATTTTCCCAACAACGCTTGACTAATACTAATTTTATTGTGAAAACATTGACTTGAATAACAAAATCTAATATAAGACTTTGTGGTTTGACCAGCATATACATACATATTTTCTGGTCATGAGACCTCGGTTTGAATCTCCCTATGGTTGATTTGTCAGGAAGGTAACTTCATGTTATCGGCTTAGGGAGGTGATCCCAACATGTGGCACCTTTTGGAAAGTGCCTGAAAACCATACCACAGGTTGATCCAGGCCCTGTGAGCGAAATTGGGTAGACGGAACTAATTGGGAGCCATTGATGGTTCTGCTAGCACAAACTCACAAATCATCGTGACCGAGGGTTTGAGTGTACTGGCCTTGTTCACACTGTTGATCATGCCAGATAATGCACTCTCTCCCAGAAATTGTAAGTAAGTTCTGTTCAGCATAGTTGCAGTATAAACCACAGGTGGGCTCTGCAGATGCTGAGCAAGCATAAATGTGCCTGAGCAGGCGTCTGCAGAAGGGATTTGCTAGTCACCTTAGTAGACAGACATACTCAGATACAAGCAGCCATTATTATTATTATATATGTTGGTTGCCAACTTGTGTCCGAGTATGGCCATTACTCCATAACTTTTTGGAGAATATTTACTGATGTGCTGAAGGAATGTGGCTCTTTAACCCAGCAAGGGACCTACAAACTCTGACACAAACAGGGCACTTAAGAGGTCCAACAGCGGATGGTACATTATCATGCAATTTAAAATGTTGCATGAAACTACTTCTGGACCCGCATATCTTACCACAAATATCACATTTCGATTCCTGGACGTCTACGGTTTCATAGTCAATTTCCACCTTCCCGTTGGTGCACTCTCAAGTGTCTTCTTAGACCAGCCATCGACAAACACACTCTACCACAATCTGTACACATCAAATCGAGCTGCCTTCGGTTGTCTTCAGGAAGTTCAACGAGGATGCCTTTACACACATCTCTTTTAAGCCTTGCGTGCCTCCTCCTCTTCTCCTCCACAAAGTGGCACCTTGCACTCCGAGCAGCCTCATTCCAATTATTGTGATCAGATGCACATTCTTCCCAGTGCTCACAAGGAATGTTGCATTTCTTCAGTGCAATTATCATCATCATCATTATTATTATTATTATTATTATTATATATACATACATATAATTGGAGTCCCAGTAGCATAAAAAAATGAGCTGTTAAAGGGTGGATGACCTCCCAGAGTCAAGTCATCCACTCAGACTATGGGATAAATAGCCTCACCAACCTGCAATTGACAAGCATGTTGAGTACAGCTACACTTTCTGAAGACATAGTCAGTCAAGGAGAGGTTCTCCAATATGAGTGAGAAGAGGCCTGGATTTGGATATAAAATATGTTTGTGTGTAGGTCCCTTCTGTTGGCTTTTCATCAGTCAGACATCTAACCCTAGATTAGGTCTCTTTCATTTTACCAGCAAGAACTCTGCTTCTCTCCTACCATGTCTCAGCCAGCCCATCTCTCAATCACAACTCACGGCTGCCAATTTTATTTTAAGCCTGCAAACTGAAATCCTCAATATCCAGTTTGTTGTCATTTATTCTCAAAAGTTTTTATTTATCTATTATTTTATTCTCTTTTGGGCAAGTGGGTGGTTACTTTTAAAGATCCCATTTCACAGACTTTACTACTGGTCATAAAAACAGAAAACACTTAAAACTGAAATAAAAGCATTTATCTTCTATGTGGGTGTTTCAGTCACATATATGTGGTGGTGTTTGGCAGGTTGTGACTGTCAATTTCATAAATGTACACAGGTACAATCATTAGATGATCAATTTACATGAAATTGGCAGTTGTAATTTGCCAGCCAACACCACCATTTATAATAATGGAATAATATTTCATCTATGTTGCAAAACAGAACTTTTCTGTCTATTTTCATTCCTTGAAGGGTGAGCATATTTCAAAGTCTCACATGTACACTATTAAATATTTTCTTTGCTGACCAAGACATGTTGTTGTGTCCACTGACCAGATATACATCACGTATGTATTTTATTTATTTATATTTTTGCAGCCCAAGACTGATGAACGGGAAAGAGAGTTAGAGAGGCATGCTCAATACTTGCTGGTCAAGTTCAACCATGTCCACAAGAGTATCCGGTGTGTAGCTGATAAATACCTCTCAGAATTAGTAGACAGGTCAGTGTCTATTTTTTGGGGTGTGGCTTGCCCATTTTACATGATAATTCAGTCACAATGTATTTTCAACACTACTTAAATATATTGGTCCAATCATAAAAAAAGGTAGGATGCTTTGAGAGGAAATAATTTTCTGTACAAATCTAAGTATTAGGTTGGTGCAAAAATAATGTCGTTTTCTCACATGAAGTTGAACATCAAAAAACGACATTATTTTTACACCAACCTAATAGTACCATATTTTTATTACAATATCCTTACAATGTCATCTCATTCAGTAAATAATAAAGATCTCCTCACTGTTGTTTAGTTGTTAGCTGTTTGTTCTATAAAAGTGGTGGTTATGAGTTCAATACTCCCTCAAAAAGGTATAAACAAATGCCAAAATTGGATAATTTATATTTATACTGTCTTCAATTCTTGAATATTCAGAACCAGAAATTTGATTCTTTGTTGCTTTGGTCTCTTGTTATGAGTCAGCCTATCCAGCAGTGTCGTTGTATATTTTAGATCTGAAAACATCTTTAATGTTGAATGTACTTGGTTACAAGCAAAGAAATAGTGACGAAAAATGCCTGTTTAAAAATATAAAACCTTTCAATTATTCAGTCAGTATTGAATTATCCCTTTCCTAATTGAAATGCCATGTCATTTTGAACTATGGATGATTGCTAACGTCTAAGCGGATATTCTTCACTTGGATGATGAGCCTTTCCAAGGAAAGCTAAGAATCTTTAGGGGATGATTTGAGTCCAGAGACATAATTTTTATTTCTCAATCAATCATTTTTGCTGCTATCGCAGATAAGTTTCATACTAGCCAATTGGGGAATCAGTCAACATATATTTGGTGGAGTTGTGAAAACTTGCGGGTATTATCTGACAGAATGAGTGACCATGGCATGTGTATTCATAAGGGGATTTCCAGAACAGGTGAAGTGGCTTCTTTGCACTTTGACCCAAATGGATGTGCTAGTGATGATGGAGGACAGAGTCTGGCAGTTGCACCGGTGCAAACGATACAGGATGTGACAAAAATTTCCTACCAGGCGCGTCCATGTGACACCATAACATGCCATCATTGCATCAGTGCTAATCACTTTGCAGGGGGGGGGGACTGTGTAGAATGCTCTGATTTTGTAAAGTAGAATCTCAATTTTCTTTCTGTATTTTTTTTTCACCTCAAAATTCCTAAATTACTGGTCTATATTTACAAGATTTTTTTTTGTTTTTTTACCACTTCACAACACAACTCTTTATCTTGACCCTTAACCTATATAACTTGGACCCTAAGTGTTCAGCCTACTGACCATATTGTTTATGCTTGTAATATTTAGAAACTTTTTTCCTTAGTATGTCTTAAGCTGACAATTATAAGATTTGAAATTCTAAGCTTTTGAAAAATCAGGTTTTAGCCTTAGATTATTTGTTTGGAAGTCTCTTGTTTGTTTTACGAGTACTCCCAAAGATTCAACTGGCAACTTCAAAAGACAGCAAGACGACATGTCATAACTGATGGCAATATGTTTGGTTTAAGTAGTATGAAAGCAAGCAAAAGACAAAAATCTCGAAAAGGGGCTGATATCAAATAAAATGATTTGCAGTGTTAGGGTATTTTAAAATAAATTTTGTGAAATGTTAAAGGAAATAGAATTCTTAAATGCTTGAGAATTACTAAAAAGCTGATTGAAATCGTTAGGAAATTTCTTTAAATCGAATACGAAAGTTGTCCAGGACAAAATCACGATGATAGTACTTTCGTAAGGAAGTTCCCATTTGTGACATTTTCAGCATTTCATCAAAGCTTTACTCACCAGATGGATGTGAGATGTATGCTTGCTTGATTTTTTAATAATTTGTGAAGCACCAATCATGATGACAATTCGTGTGTGGAGATATGCATCAGTTTCAAGTGCTTTTATACATATATATATATATATATATATATATATATATATATATATATATATAGGTATGCAGAAAAATAGGAAAGAACACGTTAGGTAAATAATCCGGAGTTCCTTAGTATTTTTGCTTTTATTTAAAACAAAATATATAAAGCCTTTCTCTGATAGTTTGACATGTTCCTATCAGCAAGGATTGCTACTTGAATGAATAAACATTTTGTTTTCTGAGTAATTTGTTTATTGTTATTTAAGAGAGATAAGCTGCATGTCAACAAAAGGATGCTGGGTACAAATATACAAAACCCAATATACTCATCATGACAGCCAGTCTGAAAATTGTATACTAGGCACATGCAGCACAGACAGATGTGCATGATGACAGATTTTGATTAAAAGTTGTGTATAAACTTGACCCAGTTAGAAATACTTTCAGGTTGGGTAATCTAATCTGCTCAGATGGTCTTCAAGTATCAAAGTACCTAGATATGAATCCTAAGTCACCTTGGCTGCCTCATGTTGTAAACTTAATAAAATTACCCCCCCCCCAAAAAAAACCGTCTCTCTTGAAATCGGGCCTTAATGTTCCGGAAGTCATCGACATTGTATCAGTCCATAGGGGGCATGTCTGACTGGTTAGTGTCAGACAGCTCAAAGGCAAATCTGTGGTAGTATCTTTATTCACGAAAATAAAATGTGTACATGTTAATACCTTCAGTCAGTTAAATTCAAAATCCCCGAGAGCCGTGCTTTTTGTTGTATCAAGATATTTATTATTATTGGATGTGAAGTACACTGAATGAAAACTCTGCCTTTAATTAACGCTTTTCAATTATCGTCAGAAATGGCAACCTGATTAATCTGTTGTTATTGTTTTTTTTCAGATTTCCTTATTTATTGTGGAGTGGAGTGTTGCTTCAGACCATGCTCGATATCCTCCAAGTTTTGTCCAAGTCATTGGAAGTCGTAAGTTTTGTGCTAAACTACAAGTATCAACAGCAACAGAAAAATTAAAAAGTTATTGGACTCCTTTTGAACATGTGTGAAATGATCATGCCTTATGTGTTTTGGTTGATGTTCTAAATGTGGTTATTTTATTCAGGTTGTCCCGTTGGGCATTTCCTTCCTTCTTTCTTTCAATATCTATCAAGAATAATGAATTTTTTCTCTAACTTCCCACTGACCCTGAGATTTGTTGCATTTTTTTTCTTTTTTCAATTTACAAATAAAGTCAACTTATTTACTTGATTCTCCTTATTCCTGCCTAAGCTAATTTCCTGTGTATTTCACGAAAATGAAACACCTACCATGTTGAGCAATGCTATTCATACTCTAACTGGCAAAGTCATCATAACAAACTCATTCCTAGCTGCAGACTTAACAATTGATTCATTATATTCTTTCTACTTCATGCCAGCAGAAAACATTAGTCTGAGAAGGTGCAATGAGTCACTTTCCTGGAGGTTAGCATCAGCCAGACTGACAGAAGATAAAAAAGGGTTCTCTCAGATCATTAAAAGAGAGCAGTTTCATTTTGGAGGCATTAAAATTAACAATCCACTCTTTGCTCCAATTAACAACAAATTATAGGTCATTTTTTTTCAAGATGCCACTTTGACCTTATTGAACTGATCAGACTTAGTAATACAGCAGTAAATAGTTGTCACCAGCATAGATACTGAGTTGACAACTGATGCCATCAGGAAGGTTATTTATGAAAATTAACATAAGTCCAAAGAAAGAGACCTGGGGAACACCTGCATTAATGCAAAAAGATCTAGAAGAGTGGCCATTCATGAAAACTTTCATTTTGTGAATTGATAAGAAAGACTGAATTAGTTAAAAAAAAAAAAAAAAAATAAAAAAAAATTGTTAAAAAATGCCATAATTTTTTAACTTATGAAGAAGACCAGTATGCCGAAGCCTGTCAAATGTCTTTGAGATATCCACAGCCTGAGCTTGACCATTCTTAGTTAAAGCTTGATAGACTCCTTCAGCAATAATCAATATCAAGCAGTTGAACTATAGAAGTGAAAACGACATTATCTGAAAGAAGATCCTGCAAGGTGAGATGCTTTACCAATTCAGTGTTGATTAGAACCTCTAGTGTTTTGGTAGAAACTGGTAGAAGGATAATAGGCCGATATTTAGAAGGATCAGACGGTTTACATATATTCTTGAAGACTGGAACTACCGAAGAGGATTTTCAACAAGCAGGAAAGCAAGAAGCAGCAAGGTATTTATTGTAGCGTTTAGAGAGAACAGGAGTCAATTCAGGAGAACCATTTCTTAAGTACTATTGCAGAGATACCATCAAGTTCACATGATTTGTGAGTATCCAGTTTAGAGATGATAGCAGAAATCATGGATGGAGTTATATGCATATCACTCAATATTGACTCAATTCTAAGTGAAAAGTCAGGCAAAGGTAGACCAGGTGAGTTAAGAGTAGAATTGGAAGAGAATTTACAAGCAAAACATTCTGCTTTATCAATAGAAGATGTTAACATCTCAAATTGAGTAAGGAAACGAGAGATAGATGATTTACTATTATTTAACACATTATTACAGAACTACCAATAGTCACAAGAGAACAAACTTGTTAGAGGCTATACAATACCTCATTCTGTCAGCTTCTTCAAGGACACATTTACAAGTATTTTGAGTAGACAAATCTTGCAATTGGAATTATCACATAGGTACATCTGGAAAAAGTGAATGACAGCAGCTGAACAGGCCAGTGTGAAGCAAGAAGAAGATTGGGATTTCACCTGGTAACTGCAAGAAAATACAAAAGCATCAATGCCTGCTTTAACTCGAGAAGAAATCTGTATCTTTCAGTTCTGAATAGGATGGTTAAGAAGATCAATACAAGGGCCATCTTGAATAAATTTAGTATTACATTATCTATACATATTTATCTTTTCCTGAAGTGTGTATACATTTTTTGGTGAACTCTGTGTGTGTGTGTGTGTGTATGTGTGTATGTATGTATGTATATATATATATATATATATATATATATATATATATACCCAAACTTCATGAATTTAAGCATTCTACTAGGCTGGCATCTCGCTCACACCCTTTCACTGTCGAATATTAAATGTAGCCGTTTCTTCTACTTCAATAGCTTCATGTCTTGCACCTCTTGCCTGTGGAACTCCCTCCCCTCTTCCTGTTTCCCTGATAGCTATAATCTCCAACTATTCAAATGTAATGTCAATTGACGTCTGAAGATGCTCTGATCTATCCGCTATCCTTCTCTTCGTCCTTTCCTCTCTCAGTCCTATTTGGTCTCACTCTAATTCTCTGTAACCCCTTGCGTACTAGTGGCTTCCCGCCTTGCTTGGGGTGAAACGCTTTAAAAAAAAATATTTTTATATATATATATATATATATATATATATGTGTGTGTGTGTGTGTGTATATTTTATCAATTTTTTTTGTTTTTGCTTTGCATTTTTTGTCTTCAGTTTGTGCTTTATTCTGACATGATTGATTTCTTGTGGCAGGATCCTCATGCTAAAGCACCTGATTTTCAAATTCCAAACACACCCTATGTGCTGCGAGTAAGAGACACAATGGTCGATCGCGAGGTAAGTGATGACAGTTGATTCTTCACATCCCTTAATGCTATGTGCACACAGACACACATCCGTATTGTCCTGCCATTCATATATTCTTTTCTTTGTGAGAGATTCTATCTAACGGCATCTTAGTTGATTCAGTGATTCTTGTAAAAAATGCAGATCTTGTTAAGGTGACATGTTGGATTTTGTCCTCTGATATGCCAGAAAGGACAAAGACATTTTCTTTGCAATGCTCATGTACTTGCTAAATAACCTATGACAGACTGACACAATACCCACAGAAGAAAAGCGTCTCTTCATGTCTTCTATCTTGACTAACATGACATGCCAGTGTTGAGACCTTTCTCATGATATCTAGCAATAAAACTGAATACAATTGGCATTAGTGTGAATTGAACAGTTGGAATTTTAACTTTAATGTTTCCATTTTCTCTGTTATACCATCTTGTCTCTGTTGGAAGAACTGGAATTAGGGGGAAAAAAAAAACTATTGCACATGGTGATGCTACACCTGATCGAACGTGTTCTTTCGAATCTGAAACGAACATACGACTCTTCCAAACGAACACTTTATGACAGCGAACGAGCAAACGGCACCCACGACTGTTGCTGACAAATGGACGACCGACCGCAACGGCTTTTGCCACCCAAAAACGTCAAACAACTCGCGTGTCTTCTTGTAGTCCTCGGTCAAGTCCATTATGGTACTCCAAGGTGTGCCCGGCGAAAACACACACACATGCAGTTCGAGGTCGCTTCCGCGCATGCTCATTACAGTCTCTTCACTAGTGACACTGAAAAATAAAAATATGACTTTTAAAAGTATTACATATCAGTTTTATGTAAAATAGTTGTAATAAAAATGCCAGTTATTTAAAAAAAAAGAAATGTTTACCAGATATAAAAGGTTAAAATTAAATTGATATGAATTTATAATGAGGAGTAACCTATGACAGAACTGAGACTGGGAGGGATAGAGCTGCAAAGGATAGGAAGTTGTGGAGGGCCATAATTACCAATATCCTGAAGGGACAGAGAAACATTGAGTAATCTAGCTAATGAGTTTGTGTAAATGAATTGAAGAACCGAGATAGTAAGTGGGAAAACATTGCTTAGAGCTGCCAAGGATGTTGTGAAGAGCCATAATTTCCCATATTCTGAAAGGACACATGACACAAGAAGAATGATAATACTTATTTTAATCGAAATAGAAAATTATATTTACCCTGGAATAAATACAATAAACCAATAAAGTATTTATGATCTCTGGAAAGGATCCATCTTCATTATCCAACAAAACTTTTGTAATCAGCATGTTCCCATTAAGTTTCTCAACTGTATCTCTAATTTGAAAGACGGCTGATGAACACCGATTCCATTTGCTTGGACACTCAGTGCAATCGGCCCAAATATTGCATTAAAAGCAAAAAAGTAAAAGAAAAAGAATACTAACTGAAATAAAATAATTTGTCAAACTGCAAAAAAATTTGTTTGATGCCAGTAGTTTGCATGAATTTCTAAAATCATCCTAAAATATTACCAAATAAGGTTTGCACGAGAGTTTGAACTTGGGTTATTATTGATTAATTGATTAATCTTATATTAATTAATTTGATTGAATTAATTTTAATTGAACAATCTGTGATCTGATTGGCTTTTTCATGTTTTTGGAATTATCCTTTTTTTTTTCCAGAATACAGTAAAAGATTTTGCAGCACGCAGCACAGGCATCATTCAAGAAGCAATGAAGTGGGCCCCAAATGCAACCCGGTCACACATTATTGAGTACTTGCTCAAAATGGAACATTCCTCACAAGGCTTGTTCTATCACAGTGGACTTGCCCTGGCCACTGAGAGTGTCCTTAACTATGCTGGTTACAACAAAACAGCAGCACCCTTGGGAGTAAGTAAATGAAATATTTGTCCCCCACCCACTATGGTCATCAGAGTTGCAATTCAAGAAATGAAAATTCTGATCTTCAAGAAATGGTCATTTATTTGAGAGAAAAAAAAGAAAAAAAGTTCTTAAGCTGTCTGGATTTCTTAGATGAAGTATTATATTTTTATTTCCTCCTTAATTAATTAGCATGACCGTTACACCCAGCCAATGCCCCATAAATAATGGACTATTCCATTTTGATTGTGAAGAAATAAAAAAAAAATAATCATACCAAAGATGCTGTTCAGTTTCAGTGAGTAAAAAAAAGGAAGAAAGAAAAGGAAGATGGAGGAAGCAAAATTGCTGCATTGTGTTTGTCTGCTTCAGTGACATCGAAAACCTTATCAGTTTTAAATCATTTCATTTGTACCCTCTTACTTCTTTAAATAATGACCTGCCTTCTGACTTAGGATTGTTATTACAAATTTTTTGTTAAAGTCAGTAAGTAGATATTTAACAAATAATAATAGGTGAATTTCCATGGGCATTTTGTCATTGTGGAATAAACAATAAATTTGTTTATTTAGGATACATCAGAAAATACAAAGAGGAAAACCGTGAAATTTTCTACAACTAATTATTATTGACTTGTCACTAGATTTTATACACACAAACCCTTATTATTATTATTAATAATAATAAAATACTTATGCAAAACTGTATTTGGAGTTTCATAGATTTAAAAAAAAATTTCCTTGTGATCTAAATTTATTTATATACAGGTCAGATTTTCATTCTTCTTTTTTTTTTTAAAGTTATTTTCATGATGATATATATTTCTGTTCCTGTTTTTGCCTCCTTTTTACATTGTGCAACTCTTAAACAGCCTGAATGAAAAATGAAGAACAGGATTGTGACAAGATTCGAACGCTCGTCATTAAGAGCCCAAATCTACAATCCCTAAAGCAGCGATGGCTCTTGCTCGTGTTCATTAATCTGGTAGATTTCTTTTACTTCAATGTCAGTTTTAGTGCAGACTCATATTTGACGAGACTCACTATTTATTAAACAGACTATTTATTTTCATTTACCTGCCTGAATATTTGAGAAATCTTATTGAAGAAACACAACTCACAATATGGATATACACTAAAAGTAGCAACTAAGTAATAAAACCTAATCTACTCAAACAATCAAAAATTTCTTTAGCATTTCTTCAAATATTTTAGCCATCATTCATGAAAGATTTGAAATATTTTGAAAATTTTTTTGTGCTGTTACCATTGATATGGTTTTGTATATCTGTCATTATTCAAGAAATATTCTGCTTTCAGATTGCCACGTTAGATAGACGGCCGAACTGTGTGACCACGGACAGTTCGAATTTTATGGCGGCTCTTAGTTTGCGCAGTCGCTTTAGTGGTCAGGTAAGTACAAATAACTTTTATGCTCTTACAAAAGTGATAAGTTGGCTTAAGTAAAGTTATTGGCCACACTTGGTTAAATACAATGTGAAATATACTTGTTTTTAAAAAAGTTAATGTATAAAGACCACTTTCCTCGTGTTAGTCTGTGACATTTGGGGTTTACAGTCAAGTAGGGCAATTTGAAGATAAGGATAAAGAAGGAAAAGAAATTAGTTTTTCACCCATTCAGCTGTTAGAGGTCACACAGTGTAACATTGTGGGTGTAGAATAAATGGGAATATAATTTAAGTTTACGGATTAAGAAGAGAAAACAATCTCTGCCAACAAATAAGAGAGAGACACAGGTTGTTGGAAATAGATTGTATTTCTGACATCCAATATATTTGACAGGGTCAGTTGATCACGAGTCCTGCCTAAAAATAATGATAAAAATAAAATAGGATGTAGTAAAATCTTTTCGCTGGCCTTTGAATTGACTCATCAGGAACAAACAAGAAGCTGAGATTTCTGGGTAAAAAACACTTTCTCCTTCAAATTTTCTTGTGTGAGGTTTTTATCTTAGTAGTTGATATAGCTTTTTAAAAAAGAAAATTGATAGTCCAAAAGTAGTACAGGGATATAGCAATAGAGCAGTGGAAGTTTCATGGCATTTCATTTGGGAGAAAGGAGTTGGAAAATAATGGAAAATAATTTGTCACCCACAAGGAAGCGAGGGCTCCACTTTAGGCCTGAGATCTGGCTCTCATAAAGGTAGAGGATAGCAGGATGAGTGAGGGTACTTACTCGGCCAATACAGGGAACCCAGACATTTTCCCAATATCTTCAGTGATGGATTGTACGTACGAGTTCCATCTTGAATGCCTAACAAAATCGGCCATATTTCATTTTTGTTGATCATTGCTTACTTAAAAGTCCGTTTTTTTGTTTTTTTTCAGAGTTAGTTTCATTTTAATATTTCAAGAGTTTATTATCTCAGATGTGAAGAATAATAAATAAAAACTAAATAATTCTACTTATCTTTGGAATTGGTATTGAATATTATGTTCTGGCTTTGTCAAAGAATTGTTTCTGTTTTACAGGTAGCAGGTATGCGAGAGGTGTGTGACAGTGATGAAGAACTCATCAAAAAATTGTGTGATACTCTTGATAAAGACTGTGATAAACAAAGTAAGTGTGGCAATACATTTTTCATTTGAATTATGCACATTTCTGTTATTTATACCTGCAAAAAAAAAAAAAAATTATTTACTTTATGTTAGCTTGATTTTTTTTTCTTATTTTACCTGATATTGTTTTTTGTTGTGGTTCATTGCGAAATAGTATTGCTTTTAATTTAAATAAAATGGAAAAGCTTGAAAATTTACCTGTAATTTTCTAAAATTGTTTAGAATGAATGTTTCTTGGAATTGGTATACAGGTATCATTCTTCTGATGCATCATAATGCAATTTTCTTTGTAAGTTAGAGTGTATCAGCAATTTTTTTTTCTTTTTCTTTTTTTTGTAAATAAGCACTTCCATTTCTCATCAATGCTAATGCAATATAGTAAAGTCATAATGTAGCAGGCATAGTGGTGGAGTAATGGATAGCGGCTCGGATTGAAGAATCGGAGAGCAGAGTTCAAATTAAAGTCTCATTCGTTACGTTCACTTACATGCTAATACCCTTGGGAAAGGTATGAATCCTCTTATTCTCCCCCCAGCTATGAGTAAATAGCAGGACAGACCAGATTCTATAATCTTGGATGGCAACTGGTCTACTGCAGAAAGAAATGGCAACCTACTGCGGGGGAAATAAAATGTGCTTTGCAAGTCGTGTGTCGAAAGATACATGATCAGCTGAGTGTGTATCATGCATGGCACGTGACTGGCTGACTAATCTAAGACATAACAACACATTTCTATGACACACGTTAACATGAGAGTACAAAAATGCATGGAGGGTATAAATAAAATCCATATAATGTACTTTGTATATGTAAGAGACAAACGGCATGAGTCAAAACAAGATTAATTGCATCATGACCCTGAATCATTGTAGGTCAGGACTGTCATAACACTGGGGCTTTATTTATTTTCTATTTGGCACCATTTCTTTTAGGAAAAAAAAAAAAAGAATAAAATCCATCTTTCTTAGGGTTTGTCCCCTAGAAGATTGGATGAGTTCAAATGTTGTGGTAGCAATAATAAGTTTAGACATAGCACAAACTCTTGGAAGGATAATGCCTCTTTTTACAATTTAAAATCTTTTTTTATATTAATTTTCACTCAATACAAGGCCTGAGAGCCATTTAAGTTAGAGGCTTACTGTGTAGTGTTGAATGAGCAGGTAAGAAAGGGCAAGACCTGAAGTTCTTCGAGGCTACACCGGAAAGATAACGGCTAGCTCTAGACTTGAAGAGGTTAAAAGTTTGAATGTCCATGTTAGTAGAAGTAGAGTGGCAGTAGATCTTAGAAGGAACCAGAAACTCTATCCTAAACAGGGAACAAGAAATAAACCTCTGATCCTGTTTAAAAGACTGGGGGGTGGGGAGTGTGCACCGGATGATAGGCGACTCTATCTACTCTTATTTGGAGGGAAGAAAAAATAATTAGTCAATAAAATTTCAGAGCTCAGTCCATCATCAACCAAAAACCCAATCCTAAACAGGAAACATGAGATAAAGCTCCACTCCTGTTCTGAAGACTGGGGAGGAGTGTGAACCTATCTACTCTTATTGGGGGAGAAGAAAAAAGAATTAGTGAATGACATTTTAGAGCACTGTCAGAGACATTAGAAGTGTAGTGGGGAAGTAGAGAAGGAACTGAAAACCTAATCCAAAACAAGGAACGAGAGATAAACATCTTCTCATATTCAAAGGAATGGGGAGGAGTTTGAACTGGATGATAGGCAAACTTATCTACTCCTATTGGAAGGTAAGAAAAAAATAATAATTAGTGAATAAATTTTTCGAGCTCAGTCAGAGACGTTAAAAGTATGGAGTTGAAGCAGACGTTTGTGAAAAGAGACATTATCTTGCTAAGATTTTTACTATACTTATACAAAAATGTCAATTATGTGTGTCTTCCCGGGAAAGTTGAAAATCTTTTTTTTTTCTTTTTTTTTTGAAAAGACTAATTGAAATACAAGATTAGTAAATTATTTATTAGTCATTTTTTTTTAAAATTAAGTAAATTATCATCTTGTTATTTAAGTTATTTTCCTTAAATGTTTTTTTCTTTTATTGCAGATACTGAACGCATTAAATCTGGAATGTTTAAAGTTTGTGCACTTTTAATCACTATGAAAGGTCAGTGACCTTTTTTTCCTTTTTCTTTTTAATCCCCACACCCAGTTTTTTATGCATTGACATGCTGCTTTCGCTGGTTCATAGGCCTCATGAATTTAAACGTCCTATGAGGCTGGCATCCCGTTCCCACCCCTTCACCGTTGAAACTGTTAGATGTAGACATCTCTTCTACTCCAATAGCTTCATGTCTCGCACATCTCGCCTGTGGAACTCCCTTCCTTATTCCTGTTTCCCTGACAAATACAATCTCCAACTATTTATGTGTAACGTCAATCGACATCTCCAGTTGCCTTGATCTATCCACTTCCCTTCTCCACATCCTTTCACCTTTCATTCCTATCTGCTCTCGCTCCAAATCTTCTCTAACCCCCTTGCCTTGATCGATCCACTATCTTTCTCTACATCCTCTCCTTTACCACTCCTATCTGCTCTTCCTCCAAACCTTCTGTAACCCCTTGCATGCTAGTGGCTTCCAGCCTTGCTTGGGGTGAAAAAAAAAAATGTTCTCACAAACTGTCTGGCTGTCATTACTTCAGCCCAAAACTAAAGGCTCCTCTGGTCCAGCTTAGAAAACGGCTGAAGGATAATTCTGAAGAAATAACTTTGAATTCCTCAGTTCACTCCATGGAACTTCAAAACCCCACTTTAACTCTGATTCGAGCTATTCCATCCAATTCTGACCAAAAGACCGATTTCAGCTGAAATTCCAATTCAGACCAAAAATTAAGTTCTTCAAATCACAAGCTCTGTGGAACTTCAATTGAGTTGAGTTCTTGAAATCACTAACTCTGAAGAACTTTAAAACCTCACGTCACGAAACCTCTCGCTTTAACTCTGATTCCTTGGCATTTTGAAGAAATAAAATTGATTTCCTTAATTCACAAAATTTTGGAGATATTTTGAACTGAATTTAAAGCAACCGTTTTTAAATTCACAAAGTTTTCGTGTTACTTTAAACTCAGTATAAATTAAAACTTTTAAATTTTTTTTTTTTCACTTATTTTCAAATTTGAATTTTTAACTGTTCCGTTCTCATTCAGACACAAATTCCAATGCTTGATGTTCAAGTGCAACATGAAGAGGACAGATTTTCAATCTCGTTATCATCCCGTTTCCCAAAAGGTATAATATGTCGTCTATGTAGAGCAAGTGCAGCCCAAGTTAGAGGGGTTTTCAAACATGGACAGACAGACAGAATATGTTGTTTATTTATTTAGATATAAATAATAACTTGTTTTGGGAATTTCAGGTTTTATTATACAAACCAAATGAAACATGAATAAATAAATAAACCCAAAATAAGTAAAATATCTTGAAACCTAATTAGATTATTATTTTATTCTTTTACGTGTTTATATAGGCTTCTTGGCATTCTTTACATGAGGCTTCTTGGCATTCTTTACATGTTACATGTTGCTTCAAGAGTCGGGTTTAGATATTTGTGATTTCTCAACCTACCACTTTGGCCCTTACCTGGGCTAGACGAGTGGCCCAATCCAATCAATTGGCTGGTCATATCAAGCCCTTATTTGGTTTCTCTTGAATCAGAAGATGATGGCTTGTAGGGTCAATCATGCCAAAGAAGGAACGATGATAACTTAATGTCCCCAGGTTAGTAGTAATCTTTGGTACCAAAACTTGAGTGAGTATAATGACGAAGAAGAGTCGGTTTTAAAAAAAAGGGGAGAATGAATACAAACAGATGTATGTGTTTACATTCAATATGCCTACAATTTAAAAAAAAAAGGTCAAACTAGGCTATAACATCGAGAAGGTTAAACATTATATCCCAAACCCCTTCCGATGTTATAACTGTCAAAAGTTTTGTCATCACAAGGATGCATGTCATGGAAAAACTGTGTGTGACAAATGTAGTCAACAAGACTTGGACCAAATGTGTGTAAGAATGTGTACAAATGCACTAAGTGCAGCAAAATCCACCCAGCATATGCAAGACTATGTGAGATTTGGAAGAAGGAAAAGAGGATTATGATGATAAATCCCACTAGAAAACATCTTCTATTAGAAAACATGTAAAACTGTGGGTGATTATCGAAACAACATAACCTACTCACAGATCACCAAAACACTAATCCTAATAATGATAAATTTAAAACTCTGATAAAACAATTCATGCAACTGAGACTAAATGATTGGCCCAAATTTATACAAGAAATTAAATCTAATTTGAATAATCAAAGCGAAACTAATGCAAAAGAACAATTATTTGTCAGAATCCTTTCTAAAGATAGCAACAAATCCCCCGTAAAGACTAACACTACCAAACAAATCTCAAAGATTTCCAATCCACCCCCATTCCACTCAACAGAATACGTATCACCCAGAATTGAGAGAGAGAGAGAGAGAACCCATAAAGAACCAAAACAAACAGCAATAAAAACTCCAAAAACACAAATCAAATTGAAACAAAAAACCAATTTGATTCATTAGACAAAATAGAAATAGAGGAAAATCTTCGCCCTTTTGCCAACAAAAACAAAACTAAAAATGGCAAAACATAAAATCCTAAACCGTAAATTAAAAACCCACTTAGAACCATCAACTTAAATCCCTAAACAAACCGAAAATCATGACAAACAATAATACAGTGGAATATAAGAGGTGCTAAAGTTAATGAATTAACATGAATGGCTACAACCTATAATCCAGCAATAATATACCGACAGGAAACCCATCTGAAAGAAATAGATACATTTTACATTAAATACTGCACAACTGACATCTATATAAACAAACATAATAAGATAGTGTCAGGTGGTGCATCAATAATCATCAACGACAATATCCCACTTTGTGAATACAAACTGAAATAAAAAATGCAGGCCGTTGCAGTAACAACAACAACCCTATGCAAAACAATAGCCTTCTATTCACTCTAGAGACCACCTAACGATAAAACTTAATGAGACAGAATTTGATAATTTAATAAAAGAATTACCAAAACCCTAATGGGGGATTTCAATAGCCATAATATTCTGTGAGGCAGCATAGTCAGAATAGGCAGAATAGTCAAAAGACTGCTGGACAAAAACAACTATGCCCGATTAGTGACTAAACAAGCACATACCTACATCCAGCAACAGGAACATATTTGGTCATGAGATCCCACCATATATATAGACTACAATTGATTAATCCACAATGACACATGTGAGTGACCATTTCCCCATCATACTAAAAAATGAAAAGCAGAAACTCAATAGGAATCTTTCCTATTGAGTTTCTGGAACCTCCACAAAACCAACTGGCAAGAACTCAAAAAAGCTTGCAAATTTTACACATTTTACAAATACCCTCCTTAAAATATCACAAGAAAACTTTCCAAAATACTTTGTTAACAAAAAACAGATTGCAAGAAAGCAATCGGAATACGCGGAACAAATTTAAGAAAATTAAATGAATAACCCAACTATGGAAATCTTAAGAGCATACAAAAAAAAAAGACAAGGCAAAAACCCGCAAAATAATTAAAAACTCAAATCATAAATCATTGAGAGATTTCATATTCCAAATTGATACAAACACGAAACCCCAAAAAGAATGGGATATGGTCTGGAAGATAACTAGCAAAAATAGTCATAAATCTATAAAACACCTTCTCTTTAACAACACCAAAATCACTGACAAGAAAAGCTTGACAAACCATTTAGCTGAATCTTTTGCACAAAACTCATCCTCTAAAAATCAGTGCAAACCATTTCAAACCATTAAACAAGAAGAAGAAAAGAAAAAAATCAACTTCCAATCAGACAACAATGAAAATTACAACAAATTATTCACAATAACAGAACTAAAAGAAGCATTAAATAAATAAATCTCATGACACAGCAGCTGTGGGCCTTGAGATGTAATACAATACCAATTCCTTTAACAATTACCAGAAGCAGCTGTAAGATACGTATTACAAGCTTTAATGACATATGGACAAATAATACTAACCCTAAATCTTGGTAACCTACCATCATCTCTGTACCAAAACTTGCAAAAGAGAGCACCAACCCAACAAATCACTGCCCAATAGTCCTCACCAGTTGTCTGTAAAACATTCAAAAAGATGGCCAATGCCAGTCTAGTGCAGTACCTGGAGAAGAATAACTTAATATCTGAATAGCAAGCAGGTTTTTGAAACAAGAGAAGCCCCATTGACCACTTAAGTAGATAAGAAACAAATATAAGAGAAGACTTCTTAAAGAATGAATATTTACAGCGGCCGTCTTTGATTTTGAAAAGGCACACAACTTGGAAATAAGGCATTATAGGGACCTGGGACTAAGAGAAAGAATGGCATCATTTATTTGCAACTTCCTGGAAGACAGATACTGTAGGGTATGGATTAATGATACCCTGTCAGTTTTAAAAGAGCAAGAAATAGGGATACCACAAGGAAGTATCCTGACCATTACCCTCTTTAATATAAAACCAAATCTCACCACCCAAAGTATAAACCCTGGAACAGACTGTGCCTTATATATGTGGATGACTTTTTGATATATCACAGGTTGAAACATATGAACTGAATAGGACGCCACCTACAACTATGTTTGAATAATATAAACAAATGGGCTACAGAAAATGGATTTGAGTTCTCTAAAAGAAAACTAAATGTATGCACTTCTGCCAAACTAAGGAAAATGCATGAAAACGCTGCAATCCAGTTCTTGTCACGGATCCATACAAATATCTTGGAATGATCTTTGACAGGAAGCTGACCTTCATTCCTCATATTAGATTACATTGAATCAATAGCTTCATCTACTGCAAGGAAAGTTGGTTCAAAATGTTGTGACAGAAAGTTTTGCTCGCACGAGTTCATCCTTCAAATCTATAAATCAACCATTCGACCTTGCATGGAATATTGCTGTCATATATGGTCTGGAGCCCCTGCTGTTTGTCTTAGGGTCCTCGAGACAGATATGCAGTGTGGTTGGCCCTGATCTGGCATCTCGTCTACAGTTGCTCTCTCACAGACGTGCTGTCACCTCCTCGTGTCTTGTCTACAAATACTTTCATGGTAACTGCTCCGATGAGCTATTTTTGCTAGTTCCCAAACTGCATAAATTTAAACATACCACTAGGTCAACATCTCAATCCCACCCTTTCATTGTTGAAACAGTTAAATGTAGCTGTCTCTTCTACTCTAATAGCTTCATGTATCACACTTCCCATCTGTGGAACTCCCTTCCTCTTACTTGCTTCCCTGATAGCTATAATCTCCAACTATTCAAATGCAATGTCAATCGACATCTCCAGATGCCTTGATCTATTCCCCATTCTTCTCTTCATGCTTTCCTCTTTCATGCCTCTTTACTCTTGCTCCCACCTTCTTTAACCCCTTGCATTCTAGTGCACTCCTGCCTTATTTGAGGTGAAAAGTTAAAAAAAAATATATATATATCAGGTCAAAATATCTGGTCAAAATGCAATAAAGCCCTCCAACTACACAGAGTTATTGCTCACATCAACTGGGGAGCAGGCAAACATTCAATACTGAAACTGTATCATAACCTGGTTAGATCCAAACTTGACTATGGGTGCATTATACATGGATCTGTCAGGAAATCGTACATAAGGGAACTAAATACTTTTCTTCATCAAGTGCTAAGACTTGCCCTAAGTGTTTTTCCCAACAGAAAGCCTCTACAGTGAAACAAACAAACCTCTACTAAAATTAAGATGTAAAAAAACTGGTGGTACAGTACTACTGGAAAATCTTCTCACTCCCAAATAATCGCACATCACGCCCTGTCCCCAATACACATGTCTATTTAGTAGAAAAGGAAGAATGCATTAAACCAGATAGGGGCTCTGAATGACCAAACTTCTCAATGAATCAAAAATAAACACAGCAACAGTTTCTGAACCTATCATCTCCAAGGCACCCACCCTGCGCTTGATAAAGCAGCCGAAAACACTCGTAAGCCTGGAAAAATGACCCCTTTTTCTCATAAACAATGCCATCATCTTCCATGAAAAAATAAAAGCTATCACTGACAGTTACCCAAACTATTTTCCTATCTACATCGATGGATCAAAAGATGGTATCTAAGTGGCATGTGCAGCCATACACAACAAAACAAAAGTAATGAAGCAACTTCTGAACAATTGCTTTTTATATTCAACACAGAATTGGTGGCCATAGATTTGGCTCTTGATATCATAATCACAAACACACAAAAATTATCATCTATTGAGACTCCATGCCAGTCAGTACTCACAAAGGATAAACCCATTAATTATAAAACTTCTAAATAGAATAGAATATTTCTCAATATATAATGATATCATTTCCTGATGGATACCTAGGAGGCAAGGTGGAATAATAGATAGTAGCTCGAATTGAGGAATCAGCACTCCGAGTTCAAATTCCGTCCAAACCCATTACATTTACTTACATGGGAAAGGTATGAATCCTTTTCTTCTCCTCCCTGCTATGGGTAAATAGCAGAACAGACTGGGTTTTATAGCCTTGGGTGGCAACCGATCTAGGAGAAGGAAAAACTCTGAATTCAAAACTGGCCTGGAGAGGGTTGGGCTCCGTCAAGCTATCTTGCACAAGAAGCACCATTGCTGTGGCTGCAGTACACATGATTCCCCTACCGGTCACGGGATAAAAAAAAAAGAAGAAAAAAACCTTGTCATATCAGCATAAAGTGCAATGATGGGCCGATTCGGCAACCAAAAAAACATAGACTCCCCCCACAGATTTATTCTAATAATAAGATTTATTCTAATACCAAGATCCCCTACACAGAACTTGGATCAACCATTAACACTGTTATCAAAGAAGAATGGCAGAAACTATAGACCGGCTACCGAAAGAATAAATTGTACAACATCAAATCTACCATAGAAGAATGGCATTAAACACTAAAAACAAGGCAAGATGAAGTAATATGGTCCAGATTTCATATACAATATTCCATGATAACACATTCTTATATTCTAAAACAAGAGCCACCTCTAATCTGTACAGCGTGCCAAGAACTATACACAATAAAACGCATACTTAACAAATTGTGATGATTTCAGCCCAATCCTTTTTAAATACAACCAAACAACCAACATGAAAGAACTCAATCAAATTGTATTGCAAAACAACATAAAACACACATACCGCTGCCTCTAGTAATTATGTTCACACAAACATATATCTGCACAAAAGCTGTCATCTACCATGTATTCAATTGTGAAAGCAGAATAACATATATCATAGTTATGTACAAAACATATGTACAAAAGCTGAGTATCATCTACCATGTATTCAATTGTGAAAGCAGAATAACATATATCATAGTTATGTACAAAACATATGTACAAAAGCTGAGTATCATCTACCATGTATTCAATTGTGAAAGCAGAATAACATATATCATAGTTATGTACAAAACATATGTACAAAAGCCGAGTATCATCTACCATGTATTCAACTGTGAAAGCAGAATAACATATATCATAGTTATGTACAAAACATATGTACAAAAGCTGAGTATCATCTACCATGTATTCAATTGTGAAAGCAGAATAACATATATCATAGTTATGTACAAAACATATGTACAAAAGCTGAGTATCATCTACCATGTATTCAGTTGTGAAAGCAGAATAACATATATCATAGTTATGTACAAAACATATGTACAGAAGCAGAGTATCATCTACCATGTATTCAATTGTGAAAGCAGAATAACATATATCATAGTTATGTACAAAACATATGTACAAAAGCTGAGTATCATCTACCATGTATTCAATTGTGAAAGCAGAATAACATATATCATAGTTATGTACAAAACATATGTACAGAAGCTGAGTATCATCTACCATGTATTCAATTTTGAAAGCAGAATAACACGTATCATAGTTATGTACAAAACATATAAACAAAAGCTGAGTATCGTCTACCATGTATTCAAATGTGAAAGCAGAATAACATATAACATAGTTATGTATAAAACATATGTACAAAAGCTGAGTATCATCTACCATGTATTCAATTGTGAAAGCAGAATAACATATATCATAGTTATGTACAAAACATATGTACAAAAGCCGAGTATCTTCTACCATGTATTCAACTGTGAAAGCAAAATAACATATATCATAGTTATGTACAAAACATATGTACAGAAGCTGAGTATCATCTACCATGTATTCAATTGTGAAAGCAGAATAACATATATCATAGTTATGTACAAAACATATGTACAAAAGCTGAGTATCGTCTACCATGTATTCAATTGTGAAAGCAGAATAACATGTCATAGCTATGTACAAAACATATGTACAAAAGCTGAGTATCGTCTACCATGTATTCAATTGTGAAAGCAGAATAACATATGTCATAGTTATGTACAAAACATATGTACAGAAGCTGAGTACCGTCTACCATGTATTCAATTGTGAAAGCTGAATAACATATATCATAGTTATGTACAAAACATATGTACAAAAGCTGAGTATCATCTACCATGTATTCAATTGTGAAAGCAGAATAACATGTATCATAGTTATGTACAAAACATATGTACAGAAGCTGAGTACCGTCTACCATGTATTCAATTGTGAAAGTAGAATAACATCTCGTTCTTTTACTGTCCTTTTTCCTCACTAAAGTTGTCTCATTCTCTTTCACACTCGGTAGCCTCTTGCATCTTAGTGGCATTATTGCCTTGCTTGGGGTGAAATGACTTTAAAGAAAAGCTAGAGGGCACAATTGCCAAAATGTGATAAAAACAACAAAGATGAAGACAATAGTTTGCATGTAAATAATGGAACATTTTTTATATTTTGTTTTAAATGTAGCATATGTGCCATTCAGAGAATGTTTATTGAATGCTATGTACATCTGAAGAAGGTTGGAGAATGGCCAACCAAAACATTGTGTTGAAAACAACAAACCAATTTTCAACAGCCATGAAATAATGGCAACACCTCATCTTAGAACTTTAAATAAAACTGAGTATTGCCCTAAAGAATTATTGAATAATAATAATAACCACCAATCTCAAAGTTTTAGAAAAAAAATTGGGACAAGGGCTCTTGAAAAGTTCTCAGCCTGATTCCGTTTCCACAATTAGTATTTCGATGCATCAGAATACTGTCTTAGAGGACAAGGGGATTGGTCCACAAAATGTTTGGCACTACCTCAAATGATTTGGTTGTTAAATCTAATGACAGTTCACTTTTCTTGATCCTTTACCATTGACAACCTTGTGGTTTTATTTCCTGAGACCGTCTTTTTTTTTTTTCTTTTTCATTTTGAGTTTATTAAATAAGATGAAAATAAAATGAAATTTGTCATTATTACAAACTTTTCAAGCATTGTCTCAATAGAAGTGAACTGGCCGAGTCTGCTGTTTGAGCAGATTTACAGTCGAAAAGTAATTTCTGTGTTGTGTTTTTAAGTATGTAATAATCAAGACTCGATTCTTATTTCTTTTTGTTTTTGCAGACCTCAAAAGGCAACTGCTTCATGCGCTCTGCTGGATTCCCGTGCGTGATTTCACGGAAAGGACAATGGAAGTGGCTGTTGCATGTTGGGAGTGGCTGCTGGCAGCCCGGGCTGACTTTAGCATTGAGGTAGTGTCATTGCATTCATAATGTTTCCTTTATTCCCACCTCCATGTGTAATCCTTAGGCAACTTTTAGTATATAATAATAATAATAATAATGAATAAAATCTAATATAAAATTTAATAATATCTCTAAAATGTTAAATGGAGATGTTTGTTACAGGCTGCCAACTGTCCTCAGTGGATGAAGCGATTCGGAGAGAATTAGAAGTCCTACCAGAATTCATTATTGGTAGCCACAATCTTAATAACATAAGATACACAGATGATAGGAGACACAGAAAGAAAACGGCACAAACTCTTACAGAAGGTAATGAAGGAAAGGGAGAAGAAAGGACTAAACATCAGTTGCAAGAAGACGGAATGCATAGTTGTTAGCAAAAGGACGAGACCAAAATGTAAATTACTAATTGGAAATGCCAAAACCAAACGAGTAGAACAATTTAAATATTGGGGAAAGTGTTATAACAAAGGACAGAAAGTCAAAAGGTTCATTGGGATAGTGAAAGATGTGTTTCAAATGCTAAGCAGAGTATTAAGAAATAGAAAAATTTTATTAGAAACAAAGAAGATCTACTTAACTGTTATGTAATATTGATCCTCCTTGATGGCAGTGAATGTTGGACAATCACAGATGAAGTGAAGACTTGAAGAAACAGTTCTACAGAAGGATACTGAGAATACCGTGGACTGAACATGTGAGCAACGACAAAGTTTTAGAGACAATAGAAAAAAAAATGGACACTTATACTTAACATCAGGAAGAGACACTTGAAATTTGTAGGGCACATAATGAGGAAAGAGGGCTTAGAAAATTTGATACTCATGAGATATATTGAAGATAAGAGGAACAGAAGAAAACTATGCATAACCTGTCTAATGAGCTTGTGTAAATGGATGATAGAAAAGGGATTAGAAGAGATAGCAAAAAGGCAAACTTTATTAAGAGCTCCAAAGGACAGGAAACTGAGGAGAGCCATGATTGCCTACATCCTGAACGGACGTGGCACATGCAAGAAGAAATATTTGAGACTTGTTAGAAATTAAATTATTAAGTTCAAAGAAAAGTATTTATTTTTACATTTGTGTTATTGAAAGATTTGAAATAATATATTTATAACTTGATACAGAATTGTCATTAAAATGGTTTTATATTTTATATGTGAATAAGTGCCTAAGTTTTTAGTGCACACTGTGTTTTTTTCTTTGGAAAAATCAAAAATGGATCTGGTGGAAAACTGTTTCTTTAGCTTTAAAATGCTGGAAACTTTTGCACACTCCAAATAATTTTGAATTAGAAATCCTGTCAAAAATCCTGAAAACTTGTCTAATTTAATCAAATATACAAGTTGTAATTCTATATTGAGTTTGTATTACTATAAAATTTTCTTTTAGTTTCATATTGAATATATTTATATTTTAATCTTTAAGATTAAAATACAAACTAGCTGAAAAGCTGCCCTCTCAGGTGGCATTTAAGTGAGCTCCTGTGGAGGGCTCTTAATTAGGCCTTCAGTTTATTCAGGAGTTTGAGTGTCCCTAAGTCTTTGCATATTCTCAGCATTGGAAGCTCTCTTGGCTGCCATTTGATCTGGGTTTTCATTTGCATGGGACTTTTCAATCTAATCTCCTTTCTTGTTAATTCAGTGATGTATATTATTTAGATCAAATTTAAAGAATATAAAATTTCTGACCAACATTCAGCTGATTACTATACGACAGGAAACAGGCTTATTGTTCCAAATTTTTTAAATTAGGATTTTTCTGAAAGTTAACCTAAAATAACCCCAAATGTTAGAATGCGGTATAACCAGACATCTTTTTTTTTTGTTTTGCTGTAGTAGTTTGAACATTTCATATTTAGGAAATTTTTGGTTTATTTATTATGGTTCAAATAAAAAGAATGAAATGTTTTTTGTTTTTCTTCCAGTTTCTTTGTGAAATGGCAATGGCATGGCAAATGACTGTAGACAAGAAACTTGGCATTTTTGCAGAAGACAAACCTCGGCCAGATCCACTAGCGAAAACTGAAGATCAGAGTCTGGATCCGAATCCGCCAATGGTGGCTGGTCATCAGATCTGGACAAAGGTAGGGCTGTATCCACCTTTTTTTATTTTTAATTCATCCAGGTCAGACCAAAGATTTGTTGTTTCTTGAAGTAGGGACAAAAACTGTTGTCCTAAATTTGATACCGATATGTTTTTAGGGTGTTTCTTGAAAAATACTTATTTACATTATGATGTTGCTATAGAAACACAGTTATAAGACACTCTATCTCTCTCTAGAACAATCATTGCAGCCCAACACCCAAACATCCACCCACCAAATCTGCTCTTGTCTAAAACTTTATCATTTTGCATTATCTTTTTTATTTATTTTTCTTTCCGTCTCCCCAGTTCCTGGCCGAGCGTGTTGAAATTGCACGGTATAGCAGTGTGGATCAGGTGAACATCTTGCTGTCTCTTCTTCATAAGTCCCTGTCTATCAGTGTTGGCAAGCAACCTGGATTAATGTCGAGGCACCCAGCTGCCCTGGGGCCCAGAGTCAGGTGAGATCTTTAACTACTACATCATGGACTGTCAATCACTTTAAGGAATTTGAACTTCATTTTGGTGGCACTTAATAGCTCTTCAGTAACTCTCATAGATATGCACACACATTATCTATGTTCTGTTTCTCTCTCTCTCTCTCTTTCTCTTTTTCTCTCATTTATTTATTTATTTATATATATATATTTATATATATATATGTGTGTGTGTGTGTGTGTGTGTGTGTGTGATGGGTTGGGTACTCAGATGTTCTCAGCTTGATAAAAAAAGTCTTTCCCCAAGCAATCCAATATTTGATCAGATTCTAGGAAATGGGTTCAGTTGATAAGTTTGCAAACTGAAAAATAGTTATTAACTGGATTTTGATCTGAAAATTTCACTGTATAATGTTCACCCTATATAATATTCAGCACTTTAGTGCATTGACAAAGTGATAATGTTGACTGGATTTATTGCATAAATGAGCTTTTTTCATCATTATGCTACAGACTTGGGGATGTGTATGTGTGTTTTGATGAGGCAAATCCTCAGGACTTGTGGCTAAATAGTTGTCGATTAGCCATATGGCTGCAAAACAACACCAACTTAGACATTGACAATACCAGATTTCTCAAGAATTCCTCTGGGAACCAGTGTCAGAATGTTAACAACATGTCCTTTAATTGTTGCAAGTTACATGGTGGACATTCTACAAGGGAACTTTTGAGTCTAAACCTGTCCAATGATGGAATTTCTGCAGGGGTACTTGTAAGTCCAACCCCATCCCATAAGTACTCAATGAGATTGAGATCTGGTGGGTAGCAAGACAGTGAAGTTTTCTTAATTTTCTTGAAATTATTCCCATGTTGAAAGACGCTATTGCTGAAGTACTACCTTAAAGGTGTTTCACCTGGTTTTTGATTATGTTGGGATGAGTGGTACTTAAGGTATGTTCTTCATTCAGCAAAATGTTACCCAAATCATTACACTGTCTCTACTGACTTGTTCCCCCCCCCCTACAAGTTTGCTTTCTCGGTACATTTGCTTTCTCTAGTATGTCTATAAAACATATATTTGGTGATGAACATTGGTTCGCCTGGTTACTTATATCGACATATGGCTACACATTAGCGTACTCTACTCTTAATATATTGAACTCATCACCAACCATTTTGGACTGTTATTAAAATTATAAGCAATGACCAATACTAGAGAATAATAAGGTGGAATGAATCTGTACACGTACTCTGTTCAAATAGCATGATCAGCAGATCAACATTAGGCCTTAATTTCTTGTAACAATTGTTAATTAGGGAAATTAAACCAATGATAAACTTGACATTTCACAGGGGCATGCTCTTGAGTGGCACACATCATGGCAGGTACGGGGAATGTTCAGTGCAGAGGTCAGATAAGCAACATCTTCAGATCACACACACCAGATGTATATGAGAATGAAAGTGTGTATCTCTTCAGAGTAATATTCAACATTCTAACACAAAACGCACACCTTAGTCTGGAGAGTGCACAGAAAAAACATTGTAGAAAAACAATCAAAATAAAGAAGTTTATCTGATTGATCCATATACGAGCTGTATAATCTGATCGATCCATATATACGAGCTGTATAATCTGATCGATCCGTATATACGAGCTGTATAATCTGATCGATCCGTATATACGAGCTGTATAATCTGATCGATCCGTATATACGAGCTGTATAATCTGATCGATCCGTATATACGAGCTGTATAATCTGATCGATCCATATATACGAGCTGTATAATCTGATCGATCCATATATACGAGCTGTATAATCTGATCGATCCATATATACGAGCTGTATAATCTGATCGATCCATATATACGAGCTGTATAATCTTTAAAGAGTTAAACAGGTCTTCACGTTTCAGTGAAATTGCAAAAGTTTGTACATCATTTATTTGTTTTTTTTATTTTTACAATTGTTATTTTTTTCCTCTCTCTAGGTTACTAACAATGGGACTTTCTTTACTGCAAGGAGACCTGTTGCCAAATAACCTGAGTCGAAGTGTGCTTCGGGAAAGGGTCTATGCAGCCACATTGGATTATTTTTGGTGAGTTCAGCATCTGATTTCTAATCTAATGGTTAATTGTTAGTTACTTACAAAATAATTTAAAAAAGAAGATTTATCTTATTGCACCAAAGTTTCTCTGAAAATCCATTATTTCAACAACAAAAAATTGTTAATGTAATATTTGCTCGCCAAAAAAGATAAAGAATTATTCTTACAATCCAGAATATGTTTTGACTTTAAATAACCAACATGGGTTGATAAGCCATAAAAAACAAATCAACTAATCAATCAAATTTTGTGAAAACTGTTATACACCAAGAGTACACTATTTACATTATTCAGACTATTGTCCTCATCTTTGTCGCCATGTTTATTACAACGTTTCGCTCGTTGTATGCTCTGGCCTTCTTCAGGATTTATCCTGGTCATTTTGGATCCTTCTCTGGTCTTCTTCATTGGTAATTCTGTTGAAGAAATCCTAGAGCCTCTGGGAGATATGAGCTTGTAGTCTCTGTTTTATCCAATGATTGTACTGGATTCTCTCTCTGTGACAAGGGCGTGTCCCGCTTTTTCTGCAACCAGACAGGCTCTCCTTGAATTGATGGGAAGTCTTGGTGCCAAGCCTGAAGGGATGGGTTGTAGATCTCTGCATCAGTGTAGGAATGTCAGATGGTTTGATATTTTTGCCAGTTTCTGGTAGGATTTTTCATTTGTCTCCATATTTTCGGTGTATAAGAATAAGTAATAAAGAGTGCCAGAGAAAAGCGATAATAACAATAAAAATTGCAATATGAGCTCTGGTAAAAACTTGCAAAAAACATCCAGAAATTCATACACAGATGTCCTCAAGGACACATGGCACAGTGTTAGATCCAGTGACAGGACCAAAAGAGTGTGGGTTTAATACCTGGTTAAGGCGGTGGAGAATTTGGAGAGGGAATTAAGCAGGAGATAACTGATAACTAACATCCAGTAAACATGGCATGTGGAACTAGAACACTCTACCCCAGTGAATGAAATAAAGGGTTCAGTTCGACATTCCAACCATCTGAAGAAGGTCGGAGTGTACAATGCCTGAAACGTAATAAATATGGCAACAAAGATGAGGACAATAGTCCGAATAATGTAAATAGTGTACATAATACCTCATCTCAGAAATATAGACAGACACCAAGAGTAATCGTGATTATTCAGTTAATTCTTTGTCACTAATGTTGACTAATCCATATTTTTGACTGTCTCGTATTCACAGTTTTTATAACAACAGGTGTGGTGATGGTGATGGTTTTTTTATGCATGTAGACCAGAAAATAGTAACAAAAGAAATGTGGTAGAGATAGTGATAAGATCAACTCTTTCACATTCAGCTTGAAGGCTGGAGAATGGGTTGGCCAAAACATAAACCTTATGACACCAAAGTCTCTGTGAAAACTCATTATTTCAAAAAAAGAAATTTTTAATACAATATTCACTTGCTACAAAAAAAAAAATATTCTTACAATCCAGAATATGTTTTGATGATAAATGATGATTGTCAAAAAAGAATGTGAAGATGTTAGCTTTTTGTCAAACCTCTCTCCCTTAAACAGTTTACCTGTCCAGGGAGTAGTATAAAAGCTGTTACTTGTATTGTTAACCTTAACAAGTTTCCAAAATATTCATATATATAAATTCACATGCATAGACATGCGCTAAATCCGCACAGTGTAATATGTTTTTAGTTTTTGTTTTATTTTTTTCATTTTTTATTTTTATTTTTTGTTTTTTCAACTCCTTAGTCAAATACAGTTTGAAGCTTTGTTCAATTTAATCTCATGTTCATATTTTAATATAAAATGGTATGCCAACTTGGTTTGGAGAACTTGAAAAATCCTTAAAATAAACAAAAAAAAACTTGTTAATCTCAATGTTTATGGTGTCGTAAACACTGCAAAGACTTTTTTTGTGTATTGTATCGTCTCTGTTTTCAACTATTCAAGTCCCAATGTTACTTCATAGACTACGTCAACAATGGACAATTTTCTTTTTATTTGCTTTATTTTATGACAGACAGTAGTTGTAGCACCATTTCTAGGAGGAGGAGAGACAATCAAGAAGATGGATGTCAACAAGTTGGCAAAAATCTCATCCTCACATGCTGGCTTGCCTTACTAAGGAATCTGGGTGTGGCAAGACATCTTGACGCTTCTAATTCTTGCAGCTGTCTCAGTGTCTTCAAACACTCCTTGTTTTATATCAAAATAAACGAAGGACGTCAGAATTCCACACCCCTGGGGCCTTATGACCAGTAGTTTGCCATTCTGGTTCAGCCTATGCATTCCGTTACAGCAAAAAGAAGCATCTATTTGTCCTGCAGTAAAAAGTGTGCCATTTTTAGGCACCATAGCATATTTGAACCTCACTGGGATCTCCAAAAATGTAGCCTTGAATCAGACCTGCCAAAAGAAGCATGATATCTGTTGTGATTTTCCTATTTTCCAAACGTTTTTTGTTTCAGTGGACCTGTAATCTGCCCTACGCAGCGGGGTTCCGAACTGAGGGAAGACATCATCACTCTTATCAAATTCTGGAAGTTGATGCATGCTGACAAGAAATATTTACGATCCAGTGTGCTGCCTTTTTGTGGTAATTTCAATCTTTGCACATTTACCCATAATCTTTTGCACCATCACAAAATCTCTTTTTTCAAGAATTTTCATCATTGATCTTTTACTTTAATGCTTTAATCTTAAATCTTCTTAATCTGAAACCACTAAATCATGTTTCATTATTAATCCATAACATATTCCCTTAATCTTTAGTTTTTATTCTTAATCTTATAATCTATTCTTATTAATCCTTTCTATTTTTCTTTGTTTCTTAATATTTCATCATCTTTCTTGGGATCATAATCTTTTAATCCATTATTCTTATAATAATCTTTTAATCCATTATTTTTATCTAATATTTGGTGATACTTTACTCAGATTTCTACATGGAATATTCAGGAAAAAGCATAATTCATCAATTTCCCTTTGCAGAGAAAATGGAGGGTTTTCCTTTTTCTTTTTTTTTTGTTTCTTTTTTTTAAACATTCTTTTTTTCTGTCCAATGCCATCTTTTCTGACTAAATTTCTGGGACAAGGTGTTGTCGTTATTTACATCTGGATAATAACAACAAAGACATGGACATTAGTCCAAATTGAAATAATGGAAATAAAAACTGCAGTGTTTATTTAACATTTCTTTTCCTCCTCTTTTCTCGCTTAAAATGTTTCAACATATATAAAAAATAATAAAGAAAAAAAAAGCTTCTGGCTTTTAACAATTCTTGCCCTGCATTCATAAGGTTTTCCTTTCAATTTTGTTTCTGCCTCTTTGCAAAAACCTGAGATTTTTTTTTTTTTTTTTTTGTGATTTTTCACCTGGAAAATATTATCTGTTTTCTATGATGTAATTTCCAAACATTTCTCATCGATTGTCTGGAGATTTGGGGGGGGGGGGGATATTTATATCCATTTTCCATGCCACCCCTTCCCCACCCAATATCTAACAGAATGGTTGGGACCCTAGCAATTTGCAACTTCACTGCACGTGATCCAGAAATCATCTGCTTGAGAATATTTTGACAAAAGAATAGAAAAGGCCAACTGGGTAAAATAAATGAAACATTCTGAGAACTGGCTATGAGCAAAAATTGTTAAACTGATATAAAAAGGGTGCTGATAAAAAAAGGAAGCTGTGTTGACAGCACAAAGTGGAATTACTTAGCCAAGTTCAAATTCTCTGTTTGCTTTCACACTAATGCCTTTGGAAAAGGTATGAATAAGTCTCTTTTACTCCCAGCTGTGGGTTCTCTAGCCTTGGATGGCAGCCAGTCTAACAGAACTACTCTGAATTCAAAACTTTGGAGATAGCTATGGGCAAAACCACTCAACTATCTTTCTTGGGAAGTTATGACTATGAATAATAAAGAAAAAGAATTTGTTGATAACCATAGTCACTTATGTCCTGAAGAGGGCACAGCATTTAAAAACAAACAAAGAAATTTTAATCGAATTTTGTTATATTAATTTTGAGTCAAGTAGGGAAGAAAAATTGTTTTATTGCTTTTTTGATGATTTGCAATATTCATGAAAGAAATAAAAAAGATGATGAGAATTGTAAGTAAATGATCATGTATCAATGCTCTCTCTCTCAATGCTCTTTCTCTCTCTCAATGCTCTCTCTCTCTTTCAATGCTCCCTCCCTCTCTCTCTCTTTCAATGCTCCCTCCCTCTCTCTCTTTCAATGCTCCCTCCCTCTCTCTCTCTTTCAATGCTCCCTCCCTCTCTCTCTCTTTCAATGCTCCCTCCCTCTCTCTCTCTTTCAATGCTCCCTCCCTCTCTCTCTCTTTCAATGCTCCCTCCCTCTCTCTCTCTTTCAATGCTCCCTCCCTCTCTCTCTCTTTCAATGCTCCCTCCCTCTCTCTCTCTTTCAATGCTCCCTCCCTCTCTCTCAATGCTCCCTCCCTCTCTCTCTCTTTCAATGCTCTCTCTCTCTTTTTTCCCCTAAGGTTTATGAAATGAACGGCAGTAAAGTTGCAAAACAAAGGGATTCCTCTTCCACCTTATTTGATTTTTTTTTCTCTCAATCTCATTTCTATTATTATTGATTAGTTTTATTCATTTCCTTGTTGCTCTTTATCACAATATTGTAGGTTTTAGCATACCTTTAAAGTAAGCAGCATAAAATCAAAATGGAAAAAGGTATAGGCTGGGTGGGTAGATACCAAAAGGAGATGAACATGCATTCTATTTTTACTTCCTCCCCCCCACTCCTCTACCCACCCTATTTTCTTGCTGTTTTATCTGATCCTAGACTATTGACCCCCCCTCTCTTGTCTTTGGTCACAATGTGAGTAACAGCTTCTTTTATTTTTTTTACTATGGCTTAGGGTTGAATTATGTAATGGTTATCAGTATTAAAAGTGGAATGGGTAAGCCAAGTTTAAATTCCTCCTCCTCACTGCCAGTCCCCTGTAGAGTATTGGGCCACTGCCTCACCATCTTAGCTGTTGTGCTTTATGTAGCAAGTAGATTTTTACAGGATGGAGTTTCTAGTTTTGAATTTAGAGTTGTCCTTCTAGATTGATTGCCAATCAAGGCTAGAGAGTCCAGTCTACCTTACAATTTAACCTATATCTGTTGAGTTCATTTTCACATTAATGCTCTTGAGAAAGGCCTGAATTTATTTCTTCTCGTTATGGGCAAAATAGAATGGTAGACTGGGTTCTTTAGCCTTGAATGGCAACCAGTCTAGGAAAAGAACTACTCTGAATTCAAAACTGTGGATAAGGCAATAGGAAATAACTCCACTATCTTTCCCAAGAAATCATGTCAACTCATAGATAATAAAGAAGCGGAATTAGTGGAGAGCCATCACCACTTACATCCTGAAAGGACACATTATTTAAAATAAATTGCTTGAACACACAAGATATTGATGGAAGAATGGTTTACTCAAATGCACATTCTGCTCCTCTTTCCTTGATCAAGCTTTTTGGCATGCCAGTGACAAGGCATTTTGTCAAGATTGCTGACAATGTGATGAAGTGCAGGCACAAGTGGTTTCATGCCTTTCATAGAGGTATTAGTGTAAAGTGTGTGATTAAAGAACAATGAAAGAAAGCAAACTCATCAAGAATAAATAATAAAAATATTTAATGTAAGAATTCAAAGCAATTCTATCGTTTGATTAAAAACAAACATCCCCCAATGAACGTAACCTGTTCACAATCGATCCCCTTTTCCTGATATAAACTTCTGGCCGCTTGCAAATCATCAAACATCAAAACATCATTCACACACGTCTTCATTTTCAGTCAATAACTTCACCTGAAAATATTTTCTATTTTTCTTAATCTCAACAAATTTTCTTTTTCTTTCCATATCAATTTTAATTATTCTTCATAGTTCTATCGAAATTGATATTTGTTTATGAGCCACCCACCCCCACCCAAGCCTGACAATTTCTATTTTAAAAAAAAAAAAAATTTTTTACATCATAGACACTCTTATAAAACAAGATGAAAAGTTCATTTTATGCAACTGTTGGGATTTATTGATTATTGAAAGATTATTGTAATTTGGTGAAAAAAGGAAAAATGATTCTGATTTTTAAAACTTTTTAATTTATTTAAATTTTTTAATATATAATAACTGACAAAGAAAGAAAAAAGAACTATTAAAAATGTTCCATGAATAGTAACTGAATATTTATTCGGTTATCTTTTAATGTTTCATGATAATAACTAATATAGTCGTATAGTCATAGGTCAATCACAGTTGAGATTATAGTCATTGTGAACTCAATGATCTTGTCAATGGCTGCATAGTTTGTACTGTACTATGGCTACAACTGATTTGGAATTGGTCTTTTGCTAGAATGGTTGCCAACCATGGCTTGAGAGCCCATTCCGCCTTGCTATTTAATTCATAACTGAGGAACGAAGAGAAGAATGCATATGTTTCTCAAGAGTATTTGGGCAAAAAGAATGTAAGGAATTCGATCAGATTTCAAACTCGGCTTTGCTTATTTCTCATTCCAAGCTGCACATGCATGCCAATATGTTACATAACTTTAGAAATGTTTGAGCTACATTTTTTTTTTTTTTAAATTATTCTCTAACACTCAATAACCCCTTGTATCTTAGTGGCTTTATTGCCTTGCTTGGGGTGAAATTATTAAAAAAAAATAAGAAAAAGTATTTTTTCCCATGAAATCTTCATAATTTTGAGTCAGAATTAAATGCTCTTTCCTCTGGAATAAAAATTTTTTTTCACCCCAAGCAAGGCAGTAAAGCCACTAAGACAAAGAATTACTGAGTGTGAAAGAATAAGAAATAGAAAAATATTAAGGAGCAAGAACAATAGAAGAGAAATCAAGAAGACAATAGATAACAGTTGACAGTGCATTTATATTTTTGAAGATTAAAGTTGGCTGGAAAGCATGAAACCAGAAGAGAATTCCACAAGCGAGAAGTGTGAGAAAAGAAACTGATAGCAAAGAACTTACGGTTACATCTCGCCAACTCAACTTGTAAATTGGTGACACCTCATTGCCAATGTAGTACTGCACTTAAATTCATAAAATCTAGAAACCATGGATCAAAGTTCATCAGAACAATTTGGAAATGAAATGTCATTTAAGATAAAATGTCTGGTTGTCAGAAAGAGAAAACCCCAAGATGGGGACTACAAAATGGAAGTTTAAATATCTGGGAAATATTTTGACAGACGATGGAAAATGTGACACTAAAATCCAAACATGTACTGGATTAACAAAAAAATGTATTCCAAAAGTCAAACAATGCCACTAGCATGCAAGGGGTTACAGAGAATGAAAGTAAGAGAAACGAGGGCTGTTTGAGAAAAGGACAGGTATTAGGATCAAGGCATCAGAAGATGTTGATTGACATTACGTTTAAATTTTTGAAGATTATAGCTATCAGGGAAACAAGTAAGAGGAAGGGAGTTCCACTGTCGGGAAGTGCAAGAGAAGAAGCTGTTGGAGTAGAAGAGGTGGTTACATTTAACTACTTTGACAGTGAAAGGGTGGGCCGAGATGCCAACCTAGTAGCATGCTTAATTTCATGCAGTCAGGGCACCAGTGAAAATAGCTCATCAGAGCAGTTGCCATGAAAATATTTGTAGAATAGACAGAGGGAAGCCACATAACATCTGTGAGAAAGTGACTGGAGTTGAGATGCCAGGTCAGGACCTATCACATTGCATATCTGTCTTTGGATTTTGTCGAGAACCTTGAGATGAACAGCAGGGGCACCAGACCATATATGGCAACAGTATTCAATGCAGGGACAAATGGTAGATTTGAAGGATGGACTCAGATAAGAAAAACCTTCTGGTGCGACATAGAGGATCAACTTTCCTTGCGGTAGGTGTATCTATTGATTCAATGTAGTTGTTCCACCTCAGGTCAGTGGAAAACGTGAGACCAAGAAGGTGCAGAGAGGCGCTCTTGTGAAGTTGAGCATCAGCCATGCTGACAGGAGGCAGGGAGGTCTCTCTATGGTGGGTAAATGACAGCAGTTTCATTTTGGAGGCATTAAAGTTTACAAGCCATTTCCTGCCACTGTCAACCACAAATTGGAGGTCCTTTTCAAGACCAAGGGCCAGATTACTTTTGTCAGCTATGCTGAGTTTAATATTGAGATAGGAGTAAATGGTCGTGTTGTCTGCATAGATACCTACTTGAGAACTGATGAGATCAGGAAGATTGTTGATAAAGACCAGAAACAGTGTAGGATCCATGATAGAGCCTTGAGGAATGCCGGCATTTGGATGAAAGGAACTGGAGAAGAACTCATTTAAGACAACCTTCATTTCCTGGTTTGACAGGAATGACTGGATTAAATCAAATAATCGTCCTGTAATACCATATTCCTGAAGCTTACATAGAAGGCTGGCATACCAAACCCTATCAAACGCCTTAGAGATATCTAGAGCCACAGCTCAAGCTAATTAACTGGAAAATTTCATTAAAAACAATGAGACATAATACGGTTGAGAATAATGGCAGACCCGGTGCTCCCAGGAAGATCTCTCCCAGATCACAAAGAAAGTTGATGCGACAGGTCCAAAATAACCCAATGACCATCAGACAAGACCTTCAGAATGATCTGAGTTTGTCAGGAGTTAACATAACTAAGCAAACAATTAGTAATGAACTACGCAGAGATGGTATAAAGTCGCGCTCCCCAAGAAAGACACCACTCCTTCTGAAACGGCATAGAGATGCCAGGTTGAAATTTGTGACAGAGCATAAAGATAAGGAAAATTCTTATTGCGAAAGAGTTCTTTGGACAGATGAGAGTAAAATTGAGTTGTTCAGTTGCAATTCCCTGAATCATGTATGGAGGAAAGACAGCAAAGCACACGCACCCAAGAACACCATACCAACTGTCAAATCTGGTGGGGGTAGTGTCATGGTTTGGGGCTGCTTTTCGATGCGAGGTGTTGGCAAACTAGCAATTATAGATGACAGAATGAATGCAGAAAAATATCAAATCCTAAACGAAAATTTATTGCTTTCTGTAGAGAATCTTGGGCTTCCTCCTGATTGGATCTTCTAGCAGAACAATGATCCCAAGCATACTGCTAAGAGTACGAAGAATTGGCTTGCTAATAACAACGTTAACATCTTACAATGGCCCAGTCAGTCACCGGATTTGAATCCAATAGAGAATTTATGGCGTTCTTTTAAAAATATGATCTGTGATAAACGTCCAACAAACGTCAAAAACCTGAAGACAATTACTCAGGAAGAATGGGACAAAATACCTACTAAAGTATGCAAATTGTTAATTAAAGACTACAGGAAGAGATTGGTTGCTGTTGAACTTAATAAAGGCTCTGCTACAAAATATTAAATGGAGAAAACATGTTTTTGTTCTGCTGTACGATCATTTTTTAAACACCTAAAAATTAAAATTTTGCTATATTTTCTTAACCATGGAATATTATTTAGTTTTATATGTATACATTATTATGCAGTCTGATACAATAGATATATTCCTTTTTTGTTAATTTAATATGTTACAAATAAAAATATGAAATATTTTCATGTGTACGATCACTTATACATACACAGACACACACAGTGGGGTTGAATAAGTGATCGTACACATGAAAATATTTCATATTTTTATTTGTAACATATTAAATTAACAAAAAATGAATATATCTATTGTATCAGACTGCATAATAATTATATATATATATATATATATATATATATATATATATATATATATATATATATATATATATAGTAAAGGTAACAAATCTGTTGGTATATTATCCAAGTGAATCCTAGTGATATAAAATATTAAAACTGAGCCACAAAAAGAGCTCAATTATTACAGAGCAAATAATTAATAAACAATAAAATCCAAAAATCACCTGATATGGAGAATAGCCTTTTTTGGCAGGTGAAGATATCAGTTGCCTTTTTTTGGCAGGTGAAGATATCAGTTGCCTTTTTTTGGCAGGTGAAGATATCAGTTGCCTTTTTTTGGCAGGTGAAGATATCAGTTGCCTTTTTTTGGCAGGTGAAGATATCAGTTGCCTTTTTTTGGCAGGTGAAGATATCAGTTGCCTTTTTTTGGCAGGTGAAGATATCAGTTGCCTTTTTTTGGCAGGTGAAGATATCAGTTGCCTTTTTTTGGCAGGTGAAGATATCAGTTGCCTTTTTTTGGCAGGTGAAGATATCAGTTGCCTTTTTTTGGCAGGTGAAGATATCAGTTGCCTTTTTTTGGCAGGTGAAGATATCAGTTGCCTTTTTTTGGCAGGTGAAGATATCAGTTGCCTTTTTTTGGCAGGTGAAGATATCAGTTGCCTTTTTTTGGCAGGTGAAGATATCAGTTGCCTTTTTTTGGCAGGTGAAGATATCAGTTGCCTTTTTTTGGCAGGTGAAGATATCAGTTGCCTTTTTTTGGCAGGTGAAGATATCAGTTGCCTTTTTTTGGCAGGTGAAGATATCAGTTGCCTTTTTTTGGCAGGTGAAGATATCAGTTGCCTTTTTTTGGCAGGTGAAGATATCAGTTGCCTTTTTTTGGCAGGTGAAGATATCAGTTGCCTTTTTTTGGCAGGTGAAGATATCAGTTGCCTTTTTTTGGCAGGTGAAGATATCAGTTGCCTTTTTTTGGCAGGTGAAGATATCAGTTGCCTTTTTTTGGCAGGTGAAGATATCAGTTGCCTTTTTTTGGCAGGTGAAGATATCAGTTATATATATATAATTTTTTTTTCTAAAGAATTAATGGATTTATTTTTAATCTGACATGTTTTTATTACTTCAAATATGTTATTTATTGTGGATACTCATATTTGAAAATATAAAAATTTCACAAATGCACAGAATAACATAAGTTACCATTAAAATGAAAATGGGGGTTTATTTCAAATATGTGCACCCACTATAACATTTAAAATAATAATATATATATATATATATATATATATATATATATATATATATATATATATATAGGACACTGCATTAAATCATGAAACAAAACCATGTGTGTTGTATAGAGGCTCAACTATTGACATATGCTGATCAGTGGAGTGTTATGTGTAGCAAGGTCAGGTATTTCCAGTTCGTTTTATTATCCTAACGATTATTGGATAAGCGGCAACAGTTACATTTCAAATTTAATCTAAAGTTTATTGAGTAGAAATAATTGTGAATCAGAATGGGGTTATTTGTAACTATTATGTAGTGTTTGCTAACTTTTAACTTGTGTGTGTGTGTATATATATATATATATATATATATATATATATATATATAAGCAAAAGCTTATCTTAGCTGACACGTTTTGTTATCTGAGTGATTGTATTAAATCAAATTTGCCTTGATAAAGTCCCTCAGGTGATTTGATCTTTTTCTATGTGTTATGTCTCTTCAGGGCATTAGCAATCATGGCTCTCCACAAGCTACATTCCTTTATAACTCTTAATAGATTTTGTCTTTTTGTTATTTCTCTTAAACCTTGCTCTGCCATCCACTTACACAAGCTCACTAGGTAGATTATACATTGTTTTCTCCTGTCCCTCTTGTCAAAAGTCTGTCCTGTGAGTATCAGATTTTCCAGGCCCTCTTTCCTCATTATGTGCCCTAAAGATATCAGTTACCTCTTCCTGATGTTAAGTATAAGTGTCCATTTTGTTTCCATTTCCTCAAAAACTTTGTTATTGCTGACATGTTCAATCCATGTTATTCTCAGTATCCTTCTGTAGAACAACATTTCTGTTGCTTCAAGTCTTTGCGAGGAGATTGTCCAGCATTCACTGCCATATAGAAGGACTGATAATGTGTAACAGTTCAACACTAGTTTCTTTCTTTCTAACAAAATTTTCTTGTTTCTTAATACTTTGCTTAGCTTTTGGAAGGCATCTTTTTCAATCCCAAAGAAAACAAATTAAAGAAAGTCGTAGTGGAAAAAAATAAAACATGTATATCCAAAGAATACGTATAATTAAAAATATAATTTATGATAAATATTATTTCGGCATGAAGGAAATTATAGAATTTAATTAAATTTTCATTAATATATTTAACCAGTATCTATTTTAACGTTATTTTCTTTATCTTATCTTTGGAGAAAGTTAAGGAAGCAAAATTGTATTATTTTAAAAAAAACGAAAAAAAAAAGAAATCCGACAAGTTATCTCCCTTGGAATTCTTTCGCTTAGAAGATGAAGGATGATAAATTCCGATGACATAGCCTTAACATATTATTTGATAGAATGAATTAACTAATAGAATGTTTAAATTGATTTTTTAGCCTCTTTAATCTGTTTCGTCGAGTGTGATTCAAAATAATTGTTCTCTTTTATTCTTTAATTATTATTTATATAAAAAAATTTTTTTTTATTAATTATTCACAGTTTTCAGCAGATATTCAGTGGATTTGATTACCTCCCTTGACTTGACTAATATAGTCCATCTACAAGCGTGTGCATATATATATATATATATATATATATATATATATATATGTATGCAGGTGTGCAGTGAAATAGGGAAGAACACGTTAGGTAGATAATCCGGTGTTCCTTAATATTTAGCTTTATTTTCAAAAGGACAGTGCTCCATACAGAAGTAGAGCTTATATTATAATAATATTTTTAGTTTTTAAAAATATGATTCCTCCGCTACATAAGAGTTCTCATGTTTCAAAAGCGAGAGCCGAGACCCCTGACATAATTTTTTAAGTTATGAAGAGTTAAGGTGTCTGGACCCGCTTCCTTGTCAAGCGAGAATTTGGGAATAAGCTATCTTTTGGTTAGCTGGTGTTTATAACTACGGTATCATTGGAACATTTGTTGCTATGGAAACGGCTAGTTTCGGCCGTTGAAGTTTGATGGTTTAAGGGGCTAAGAATTAAGAATTAATTTTTATCTATAGGCCAGTCCCTTTCTAAAGAAGCGTATCAAGTTACAATGTCCAGAATATATATATATATATATATATATATTCCACAGACTGCACACTGATTGTTGATGAATATACTGATACCATTTTTAGTACTATACAAGTGAACAAATATAGTGTTTTATAATATTAAAATATTTTGTATAGTTAATGGAATATTAAAGTATTAATGATTTGCTATACCCAAATTTAAATTCACAAAACTGGTAAGACATATTTTTGGTGAACTTATCAATAAACAATATAATGATTGGTATTTTCATTTATTGATCACTGCAGCAATAATTTCAACATCTTGTCTGTTAAATTATATATCCTGGTCTTTTGCAGAATTTGCCTAAATGATATGGAATTTATTACAGCTAAAATTATTTAAGCAATTCAAAAAACGGTAACATGATTGACATTTTTGTTTCTATATTCAAGGGATTTGTTATTTTAAAAGCATTTCATTATGAAACCAAATGTTTAAGAAATTCACACTTGTATATATTAGTATATATTAGTATGTCATACCAAAATCGATGGTATCAATTTGATATGCCATAATAATAATAATAATGCTGATTATGATAATGTTGTTTTTGAAAACAGTAAAAGAATAACTTTCAGACAATATGTACAAAACAGATATAAATCGGCAAAATATAGCAATAAAACCATATACAGTGTTTTTTTTTTTTGTTTTTTTTTTTGTTTTTTTTTTTTTTATAAAGTTACTTGATTAGCCAGACATTGATAAAGAAACATCTTGTGTATGGTTTTAAAGTATGGCGCTCAAAGAAGAAACATTTTAATTATTGATCTGCTGGTTAAATTCAAATGAGGCATATAGACAAAATATGGCAGATCTCTGACATAAGCCTCCTGGGGGATTTGACTAAATATGTTTCCTTATTGAATTGTTATTTAAAATGTCTAAAATTGTTTTAATTTGTCTTTCCTAATTATTTTTTCCCTAAGTTGTATTTTGTTTTAATTTTAGTTGCAGCTCCCAAACATCATTGTGTGGCTACCGGCAACGCAGATCAGAATAAGCCTCTTGCAAGATTCAAACTTGCATTTTATTTTCCTTAAGAAGCCTGTCTTATTGTGTCAGCTGCTTTACTAATTAGGCTAAGGAGCCTACCAGCCTACATTCAAACTTAATTATATAACTATTCCTTATATTCTTCACTCACCTGTTATGTCACCATGTTTACATTCCACTCGTTAGGAAACTACAGTATGAGAGTTGTGATAAAAAAAATTAGAATTAAGATGAAATGAAAACGTACTATCAAAAAATTAATAATAATTGTCAATGCTTCATCTAAGGAATTCGGAAAAAGAATTTAGTAAAATATTAACTGTACATGCATTTTAAATAAAAGCTGAAGTTTGGCTTTAATTAAGGGGAGGTAACCACTAGGCGGTCTGTTCTTGAATTTTATTCAGTATAAAGTTTAATTTTATTTTGTTGTATTTTATTTTATGTTAATTTTTTCTTTTCTTTTTTGTGTCCTTTATTTTATTTTCCCCCCCTTTTTCCATTTTTTTTTTTTTTTTTTTAACTCTCTAGCGACGGACTCTGTTAGTTTGAACCCATCTCAGTTGCCAGGTGCTGGGTTTTCCTCTGATTTGAGAACCTCTCAATCTTCGAGTGGCTGGATGAACACGATCAATAGTGGGGTGTCAGTACATTCCAAGCGATCAACGAGTATGTAACATTCTCATTCCCTCACTCCCTATCACTGTCCCCCTCTCTCTCTCTCTCTCATAATCTCTGTCTTTCTCTAGAGAGAGAGAGAGGGATGTTGCTATTTGTAGGCTACAGTCTGCTTCTCTCTCACTCTCTCTCTCTTTCACTCTCTAGTCATTTCCATCTTTCTTTTTCATCATCTTTGCTTGCATTTAATTGAATGAAAGCTTTGAACATTTGCAGAGATCATTTAATCTTCTGAATACTGTTCTTTCTCTCTCTCCCCCCCCCCTGCAAATATTTTTTCTTTTCTCTCCATTTATTTGGAATCAAACAAGAAGGTTTAATTTGGGCAGATGCACACTTTAGCAGTAATTCTCAAACCGATTCCAAAGCGATTAATTTCTAACCCAAGAAGAGGAATTGAGCATCAATTCATTGAAATAAGAATTTCTATCATTTGATTACAATTAAAAACCAGTAATATAAGTATAAAGTGGGGGGAAAAAAATAACAACTCAAAATAGGGGAGGAAACCTGGGATCTCGAGGGGAGGAAACCTGGGATCTCGAGGGGAGGAAACCTGGGATCTCAAGGGGAGGAATGTGTCTGGACTCTGAGAAGCACTGGTGTAGAGATATTACTTTTCAAGTCTCACTTAAATTATAAACTTATTTTTCAATAATTTTTTCAAATGATGATTTTTCTCAGATCATCAGTTTGGCAAGTTCAACAAATATGAAGCATTGTTCATGATATAGTCAAGATGTGTGTGTGTGGAACTCCAAACAAAAGGGGGTTTATGGCCACATCATGTTGAAACACTGGTTCCCATACAATCACCCAAGTTAAGCAACATTGAGCCTGGTCAGTATTTTGATGGGTGACTGCTTGGGAATACCAAGTGCTGTAAGCTTGGATGTGCAGATGGTGTAATGAATAATGACTCGGAATTGTTGATCGAGAGCCAAGTTCCAATTCCAGTTGGGTTTGTTATATTCACTTAGGCACAACTACCCTTGGGAAAGGCATGAATCCACCTCGTCTCCCTTTCTAACTTCATGGGTTAATTAGTAAGACTTGTATCACTAAATCATTATCTCAAAAAAAAAAAAAAAAAAAAAAAGGAAAAAAAAAAAGAAAAAAATTCTTACAATCTAAAAATATTTTCTGGCTTTAAATGACCTGCAAAGGATTGATAAGCTGTAGAAAGTGAATCAACCACTCCAAAAAAATGGTTAGGAAGGAAGCCTTCATCAGTACGGGAAAGAATGATAACAGCCAGTGGACTTGAGAAACCTATTTTCCTAAAAAAAATTGTTTTAAGCAATGGGTTTTTTAAATTTCCACTGAAAGCAGTATTGGCTTCTCAGTCAGTGAATGCTGAATGTTTCCTTATAGGAAATAGCTAATATTATCATTAGATTTGAAGAGAACAGATACTACAGTTTGTATTTACTTCCCCCTCCAAACCTCATAACTGGATATGGCACGAGACCGGTTTAATCATGTGCACATGGGCCAAAGCCCCAAATTGTCCAGTCTCTGCAATCAACATTTAGCTGGCATCGATATCCCCCCCCGACTCCTTTTTTTGGTGCATTGAGGGAGGTGCTGCTGCAAGGGTTGGACTCCCAGGACCAGGCATCTCCCATTTATTTGTTGGATTCTGTCCGAAAACAAACACAACAGAGATAAAATGTAGTTTTGCCTGCCCCAAAACAGATACTACTCTTTGATCCCAGGTCAAAGGTCAGGGTATGAAGAAAACCATAAGTCAAGTAGCACAAGCTTACGTAGTCAATTATTGCCAAATATTTCCTTATAATGGCTAATATTTTACCATTACTTGTAGAGATGAGAATACTCAGTTGTTCAAACTGGTGATCATACCAGATTATGTGCTCTCTTCCAGAAACTGTAACTAAGGTCTGCTCAGTATACTTGCAGTATAAACCAAAGGTGGTCTCTGTGGGTGTTGAACAAACTCAAATGTGCCTGAGCAGGCGCCTGCAACAGGGATTGGTTAACCACCCTAGCAGGCAGGTGTGCTTGGAAAATGCATTAACTGGCCATTTACTCATTACCTAGGGACCAGCTTTATATATTAATATCTAATATCTATATTAAGTTTTTATTATATGGATACGTATATTTGTATAGTTTTGGTGTTTGCTTTCCTTCAGACCATTCTTTAGGAGAGATAGCCTGATTTAAAAATAAAGCAAGAAGAATACAGTAAAGAAAGAATCAGTAATTCTTTATTCCAGTGTGCTGCCTCTTAAATTGTTAACCACATCAAGTGGAATCCAAATACAAATTCTTTGACCCCAGAAATGGTCATGGTACCATGTTGGATCCAAGTTGAATAGTGTGCTCCAAAATGTAGATATTTGGGTGTCCAGGGGACTTTTATTTTTAAAAAAATACAAAAAAAAAAACACATTTTTAGAAATATTTATTCAGTATTCAGAAGTTTAAATCATTTACCATATTTGCTTATATATTAGAGGGGTGCTGAAAAGTTCTGTATCCCCTCCAATCCAACCAACTTCCCAAAATCAGTATAAAATATTGAATTTGAAAAGTGGATTGGCCCTAGAAGTTTTCAGCACCTCCTCATAATCATTAGCATGGTGTTTATGGTCCTCTACAGCTTCTAATACAACCATGCTTTCCCTAGTATGGGTTTGCCATCACCATCTTTTAATTTTGGTGACAGTGGAAATGGTGCTTAAAACGTTTTCTTCCTTTACTGCCTATTGTCCTCTACTCTACAACAGATGTTCAAAAGTAATAGATTGTACTCTGCTCGTCTTGTCTGCTAATGTTTTACAGAAAAAGAATAAAAAAAAAAAATCAATGTAGACTTGCATTTATTTTTGTTGTTTGTAAGCTTCATTCAAACCTTGTGAGATATCGAAAGATAAAAGCAAATCAATTGTAGAGGTCTCCTTATGTTTGTGTAAATTTGTCCTTCATAGATAACATTAGTTTCTGCTACTATTTGTTGTTTTTTTAGTGAAGTTTGCATGTTTATTAATTTAAGTAAAAAAAAACAAAAAAACTTCTTAACCAAGTGGACGATGATTTCTTCAAATCCATTATAAAACAGCTGTGAATACATATGAATTCATATAATCGAGACAAGGAAATCACTTAGATAAGGAGACCTCTACATCCTCTCTCAAGACTATTTCCTACTGTTTGCACCTTATAGAAGACCAGATGACATTACGTTTTTTTTTTTTTAATACCTTAAATTATTTTTCAGGTTTATAACGTGAAATTTCTTTTTTTGTTCTCAATTACAGATTGTTATTTGCTATAAAGAAAATGTCAGTATATTACATGTATGATAGATTTTATAAGTATACTATTCTTTATAAATTGGTTTTCCGTTTAAGCTACTTTTGGTAACCAATCTTGTATTTTGAGTGAAATCTCAATCCATTTGCCCTTTTGTCTTTTCTACAATTTAAAGCAGCTTTTTTTTTTTTTTTGCTTTTTTTTTTTAAATTTTAAATTAAAGCTTTGAAAACAAAATGAATTAGCAGTTCAGGTCCAAATTTATCAAAATTATTTTGAATTTGAATTTAAGAGTTAATGCTAATTACTTTTCTCTGTTTTGATAGAATTATTGTCTTTGATTGTCTGCTTGTTTGAATGTTTCCATGTGCTTATGTTGTAAATATTTCTGAAAAAACAAAAAATTAAAAAAAAACTCCAAGAAGTCATGGATCTATTTGTGCAATTTGAAACCATTTGTCTATAATTGAATTCACATGATCCAAGTTTCAAAGAGACAGATAAACACAGGTATTGTAAGGACACCTCTACAACATTCATCACTTTTATCAGCATTGCAAATGATGCCGTTTATGACTTTATCAAACAACTAGCATTATTCTGACATCTCTGCTCTTCTGAATATTTACTATTTATATAGGCTTATTTTTTTAGTTCAGAAGAAATAAATTTGCTTCAAGAGAATTTGGGTGAGATTATTGACAAAATTGTCTGTGTCGGTTCCTTATTTGTTTAAGAAAAATATCTATTAAACTGGTAAGGAATTATTGCTCACTATATACGGGTTAGCATTCTTGACCCATGTAAATATTGTTTATGCTTTAAAAACAAGATTTAATAATTACAGAATAAATATTATTACCTTCTCATACACTTTTGAAGTAGACTGCCTACTTTTTTAAAGGCTGCTTGAAAAAAAAAGAACAAATGATTGTGGAAAAAATTTACAAGTTTGATTTATGGAGATTTACCTGATTTTCTTTAGAATTCAGCAAATGTTTTTCCAGTTTGCTATTATTTAAAGAATGTCTCTTGCAGATTGATTTCTTGTGTTAATATGCACAGGTAGATACAACACCTGTACATAGATATTTTTCACATATCATATTTGATAGAATATAAAACTCTCCTTTAAATTATTTTGGAGTTAGGCACCAACAAGTGAAAAAGAATTGGTTAGTTATATACCATGTGTATTTTATATATATATATGAAATTTAAAATATTATTTTTAGTGGATATTCATATTTGGTCTACTGGCCTGCATATTTGAAATAACTTAATAAAAAAAAAAAGTGCCTTCTGGCAGGAGGAACCAATGTCTGATCTGGCATGCTTTGACCTCTCATCTATGAAGACCTTCACAATCAAGCAAGCTTCTATTTGACTTTAAGGTGCACAAACTCATTTGTAATACCTCGAAAGGCATAAATGCTCAGTTTCATATCTGAAGTGTAAACAAAGCAATTTGTAATGAATTAATTGATTGTATTTTTTTAATCTGACATATTTTTATTAACTATTCAAATATGGGTATCTACTAAAAAGAACGTTTGAAGTAATAAGAATGTCAAATCAAAAAAATAAAATCCTTTACTTCTTTGGAGGCACAGCAGAGTAATTTCTTCATTTTTTTTGTGTGTATATATATATATATATATATATATATATATATATATATAAAAGAAGAAACAAAAGGAGAACGTTCTTTATGTCAATGTGTTTCATTCCTTGACAGACATTATAAGGACAAAGGTAGAAATTTTATTCTCATGTATTTATAAATACAAGAAGTAATGATGTTAAAGAAAATTATGGAGGACAATAAGGGACATGAGTTTTTGAACCGTTACTTTTTATGCATTTATAAATACATGATTATAATTAAAACTTCTACATTTGCCTTGAAAAATTTAAATGCAATGCCAATTGTCATCTTCTGTCTCCTTGAAACCTGTTCTTTTATTGTTCACTCAGTAACACCTTGTATCTAAAAGGATTTTATAGACTTGCTTGGAGTAAAATGATTAAAAAAATAAAATATATATATATATATATATATATATATATATATATATATATATATGCACAAGTGTAGGTTTGATATGTTGGTATGATGTCAATTTTTAATTTTCTTTTAGATATAATCAGCTCCAATGTAATGCCAAGTTGTATGTAATGTCAAACATTTGTCTCTTTAAGTTGCTGCTTGTTGTCTAATAATCTGTATTGGCATGACAATTACTTATTTGCATGACTGTGTCTTCTGCTTCATTTTCCTGCCCTAATAATTTTTCATTGTATAATGTTTACTTATCTCATTTGTATAACACACACACATTCACATTAAAGTTGTACAGTGTGTGTGTGTGTTTGCTGATCTATTACATGATTGTGCCTTATTTTTTGTCAAATATATACACAGGGATATTTACTCATGTATTTGCATGTTTCTTCTTGGTTTTTCCTAGCTGGATCTGTCCAATCAGGTTAGTTCTGTAGTCACGTAGTTAGGATTTGAGCAACCTTGAAATGGATCTCAGGGAAATTGGAAACTTTGCAGTTTTGCTAGCAAAGAGCCAACTCTTTAAAATTATGGCATTGCATCTCACTCCTGGCTCAATCTGTATGACACTGCCTCCTCTTTTCCCCCTTCCTTGCAAGCTGAAAAGAACGGTACAGGTTGAACTTTATTTTACTTGTCTGGTGACTTTGATTGGTCAATATGGAGATTGGTCTTGCATGACTGATGGTTGGCCATTTGCGGTAATATTTGTGTGGGGCTTTAGTGTTTATGTCTGCCACAGCCTCACTTAGAGTGGTTGATGCTTTAAAGGGAACAAGTACTACTTCCTAATTTGTTGCTTTAATTTAGTATTTAACCCTTAAACATACCAAGATGTCAACAAGTCCTGCAAGTAGAAATAATACAGAAAAATATCAACAAGTAACACTCACTCACAGATTTTGTTACTTTTTAAGCAAATTTGCATAAATGAAAAATTGTGTTGCCCATATAAATCCCATATATATATATATATATATATATATATATATATATATATATATATATGATGCATTGGGGGCAACATATATCAACAGCATTTACAAAAATATGAAAACTAAAGATATACATATATCAAAATGTGAAAAGTAAAGACAGACATATATATATATATATATATATATATATATATCTCAACAGCATTATCAAATCAACAAAAAAAATAAGATGTGTCAAAAGGATGGTTTTTCCTTTGACACTGCTATTATTTTAACTACCTTCACTCCTCAGTAATGTTTGTTTTAAAAAGTAGTGATTAGAATTTTAATAAAACCAAAACATGAAAGTCTGTTCATACATTTCTATTTTGCCTTTAAAGCACTTTTACTTAAGTCAAATTTTTCTTGAAACACACATCGTAACTGAATGATCAAATCAGGTCAGATCAGATGGTAGTTCCTGCTGCAAAGAGAGACACAAATTCAAGTCCACTCAGAGGACACATTTTCCTTCTTAAATTTTCTTGTGTATGTAGGCCTGTGGATGAAATAAATACTGCTTAAAATAGAGCATCTACTCAAATACAAGTATCCATTAAAATAATATTTGAATATATATAATTCTGCCCTTACTATATATTGGTTGAAAAATCTTTTTATCTGGTACCTTGTTGTTCCAAGCTTGCTGAGTAAATGAGGTTCAACCTGTATTTGTAAATCTTACTCAAAAGTATTTGACTTTGATGTTTCAGTTTATTTATTTATTTTCTTTTTTACTTGGCCTGAGCATTCTGAGTTGTTTTTTTCTGATTCCTGCTCTGTAGATTAACATGGGATGATGAGGATGGTTTTATTTCAAAATGATGATGAAATATGTCGCTGAATGAATGGTCTTTTGTTATTTACATAAAAATTTGACTGAAAAAGAGGAAAAAATTGTACATGTTAAGTGAGAAAAAAAAAGGACATTAAAACATTTCTCCATTGAAAATAAAATTAATATAAAAAAAAAAAATGAATATTAAAATTTAGAAAGTTTATCTGATCATTGCTTAATGCTAGTATAAATTAATAATTACTATTACTCATTGCTCGGAAATCTGTCCTGTTAAGAGTACTAATTGTTGACTACCAGAAGTGGAATAGTGCTGCAGGTTGAATCTAGCTGAATAAACAGAACTCTTCTCTCAAGAATGGGTGGGATTTGACTTCAGGACTTATTGGGGACATGACAATTACCTAAGCAAAATACAGGGTGTGACAGAAATACTTCCCATGTAATGGTTAGACATTTCTGGCAATGGTGTCTTCATTTAGCTAATGCCTTACCATTACATGGAAGGTATTTCTGCCACATCCTTTATAGACATTAACATGTTCCTCTCTAGATTCTTCCCCCAAATCAGATCTTGTGATTCAGTCAGTGAATCTGGAAATCTGAGCAAAAGAATGGCCAATAGTTAAGTCTTAAATTTTTTTACAGAAAAGTTGAGAGAATAAGAAATGGCCTATGTCTTGTAAAAAAAAAATAAATAAAAAATTAAAAAAAATGGTTTTAGTATAATTTCAGATGGACCCAATGCCATACAGACACACACTTCACTCATTGCAATAAAATGCCAAACAGTTTTACTGCAAAATGTCACTTCATATCATTGGTGTCACATGTCAACATTCTCCTGCCTCACGGTTCCCACTGGCTCATGTTGGCTGCCATTTCTTTCCAAGTTGCCAGCCAAGAGAATGAGTTTCTCTTTTCTTTTGCACTCCAACCAGGCAAAGCACTGTGGTCAACAATTACAAATGGACAACAGTCTTTGTGATGCATCTTCCATCATGGGAGTTCTTTTTTATCTCCTCTGCCATTTTTTTAGCTCATAGATGTGTCAGGAAGACTCTCAGACGACCTCTGTAGAGTTATTCTTCTAGTGATGCCAAATGGAGAAGACTTAACTGCAAAAAAGCAGCTACCAAACTTTTGTGCTTGGCATCGTTATTCTGTCATTTTCATTTTACTTGATATGAGAAATTCTCAATGAAAATTTGAAAATCATTTCATTAGCAGATCGCAATATAAGTTGGGTTTGTACTTTTAATGATGAGGAATTAGAACAGAGAAATAAATCACCATTTGAATTCTTATTTGTTGTTATTTACTTGAGGAATTTATTATAAATTGGAATAGGAATTTTATTGTACAGAAAGTAAAAAGAAATGTCTACTTTACAAGATTTGACTCATCTTGCAGATCATTATGATGATTACCAGTTCATGCCTTTCATGCCTTCATTCCGGCATTCCTCCTGGTTAGGTACCTTGAGAACATTTAGTCATGGTTGCAGTGGTTAGAAAAAAATCTTGCATTCAATTCTCACTGATTACTCCATACTTGTAGCCTTGTGGCATGCAAGGCTCAGATTACAGCTTGCCTTGTTGTGCAATTGGAATAGCAACACATTCCTCACTAGCACCTGAATTTTGAATGCTGATTTTCTTAGCATTCTGGCCCTTCCCAGATTGGACGATTGGTGTGAAACAATGTTACTGTTTTTATTTCCCATCCGTTGTAAGCTCGATAAATGTGACGTTTTATTATTCACAAGGAAGGATTCTTGAAAGGCGCGCTTGTTGAAGTGTCTGCATTCCTGCAATGGACAGAGAGAAACAGACGTAACGTTCTGTCTATACAGATTGCAAGCTTTATGCAGATCCTTAAATCTAAGGAATCACTTTTCTGCGTTGACAACAATCAGCCAGTTACTTACTAGTTTTACTACTACTACTACTACTGTTACACATTTGGCATTTGTGGTTTTTAACTTTGACTCCTTGTTTTTTTTTTATCTTATTTGTAATCCTATAACACCATGCAAGGCAATAAAGCCACTAAGGCACAAGGGGTTACTGAGTGAAAGGATAAGAAAAAAAGAGAAACATTATTGAGGAACAAAAACAATAGAGTAATCAAGAGGACAGTAGATTAAGGATTGACATTGCATTTAAATTTTTTTTAAGATCAATGTTGGCTGGTAAGCATGGAGCCAGAAGAGAATTCTACAAGCAAGAAATGTGAGAAAACAAACTGTTAGTATAGAACTTAGGGTTACATCTAGCCAATTCAACTGTAAAATGAGACCTAGCTGCCAATCTAGTACTGTACTTAAATTCATAAAGTTTAGGTTCTATAGCAAAGGGTTCATCTGAACAGTTATCCTGAAAGTATTTATAGAAAAGGCACAGGGAAGCTACATTACAGCAGTGGGGAAAGCGACTGAAGTTGAGATGCCATATCAGGACCAAGAATATTGCTGATTCTTCTTTGGATTTTATCAAGAATCTTTAAATATACAGCAGGAGCACTGGACCATATGTGGCAGTAATATTCGAAGCATGTATGAATGTTAGACTTATACCTATGTGAGATGATTCCGCGGAGAAAAATTGTCTTGCATGACATAGTGAACCAATTTTCTTAGTAGCAGAATTAGTAATGTTATAATTGCAAAGTGATACCTTTTGGGTACTGAAGATCTTTTCATGGCCTATTGCCATTAGAAAGTCAAAGCAGTTCTAAAAATCTGTGATTGATACTAATGTGTCATGGCCAGATTTTACAACCTTTTTTTTTACATTTTGTGCTACATTCTTTTCTAAAAATAGTATATGGACAGTTATTGCTACTAACAAGAACCTCCAAACTTTGCTGTTTCACATTTACAGCATGTACCCATAATAGAAAATGTATGTCAAGATATAAGTAAATTTGGTTTTATTTTTTGCTTGAGAAATTCTCATATTTTAATCTGAATTCTATTGTTGCATGTCAGAAAGAATTCTGCTTTTTAAATCATGAAATTAAAAGGAAAGCTAACATGAAACCAATAAAAAAGCAACTATATTAGCAGCCTGATCTCTCTTATTTATTAATTAGATATTCCATTGTTATAGTAATGGGACATTCACTTTTTGGCACAGAAAATGGAATTGGTAAACCAAGTTTAAATTCTGGGTTTCTCTATTGCATTCACTTTTATACAAATATCTTTGGTAAAAATGATGATTCCATATCTATTCCCCTTCAGCTAAGGGTTAAATCACAGGAGAGACTGGGATTTCTCACCTCAGTCTAACAAGAGGATAACTTTAAATTTCAAACCATGGAGAAGCAACAGAAGGAAACTCAAAGAGTCATGATAATTCACAGATAAAGAAAGGCAATCTATAGAGAAGCATCATTGCCTACATCCTGAATGAATAGTGCATAATTTTTTTTTTGCTCTCATAGCAACAGAATATCTCATTACTAAATAAGGCAAACCAGGCTGTGTAACTGATAATATAGTCACATTATTTTACACAATAGAATTAATTTCAATTTATTGTTTGATTACTTTGCCTGTTTTTATTATTATTACTCTTTTATTCTTATATATAGCTTTTTATATTTATTATGATACAAGGAGCATTCCAAAAGTTTTGAGGCTTTTACAGGAAAGACATTAATTTCAAAGAATTTCAAGACTTTATCTCCTTCAACGTAAGAACCTCTGACTTCAAAACACTTGCTTGTAGCATTCCAGCCACTTTGTGAAACTCCCATGGAAGCCATGTGAAGTGAGGGTGTCCAAGACCTTTGCCACACTCTTCTTCATCTTCTCAATGACTTTAAAATGACTGCCCCCCTGAGCGTCTAGTTCAGCTTTGTGAAGAACCAAAAGTCATGGGGAGCAAAGTCTGGACTGTAGGCAGGGTGAGAGGACAGTTTTGATGTTCATCTCTCTCAACACAAAACTTTATTGCATAGGGAGTTTCCAAATCGTCTTCACAGCCCAACTGCATTCTGTGAAAATAGCTGCAACAAGTAATGTTTAGTAGGGTGTGTTGAAAAATCTCTTCAATCTGAATTAACAGAAGTTGGCAATCAGCTGATTTCATAGATAGTAATGGCATACTAAAATTACAATAATCTAACTTCTGCTAAAAAAAAAAAAGAAGTCTTAACATTTCTGGAATGTCGCTTGTATATATCACTTCTGATTAGTCATTAGTCTTCTTTATTTTCATTATTATAATTCTCTCGTTTCTTTCATCATTAACCATCATCTCTGCATTATTATCAGAATTCTTGTTAAAACCATATTTCTCTCGATACTTTTTCTCTTTCAATGGCTCCTTTCAATTCTCCTCCTCCTCCTCCTCTTATTGTACTGCGAATGCAAGGCATTTTCAACAGGGTTTTCCAAAATCTCAAGAGATTTTCTGAAATAGCAGGCTGTTATTGGAGATATGCCCATCATCACATGAAACATTTAAACTAGTATCCCCACTTTTGTTGTTTGGATCAGTCTGTTCCTCTCTGTCACATTTAGAAGTACTCACTTATCACCGTCTTTTCTTTTTCAACAACTTTTGCTTCCTCACTGATCCAGACAACAATGATTTGTTTGATGTAGTATTTTTTTGTCTCTCTCCTCTCTTTTTAAAGAGGAAGGCCTCAGAAGTCATTAATAAAAAGCTGTAACAATGGTGAAATTATCAGTTCAAATTATTTTATCAAAGACTGACAACATTCTTCACCTCAGAACTTAATAATCTAACACTTATCAACATGTTTATTTTAGTTAGGACAATTTATTACTGTTATATTTGACGATATTTTAATGTTTAATTTGCGAATGATTGTTTCACTTTCAAACTGATGAACATATTATTTCAGGGTCAAATTTCCTTGATTTTTGACGACGACAACAACAACAACAATAATACTAATGTTTGTAAAATTATCTCAATTCCTTTACCAACTTTTTTTTTTCCCCTGGATTTTTTTCTTTCCAAATGGTTTTAAATATTGCTTTTACTGTTTGACTAATATTTTGTTTTTTGATTACTAATCAATATGTACAAATTCCTTGTTTCCTATCTCTTGTAAAATTCGTTGATGATGTGATATTGTTTTTTGGGCTGATGTCATTTGCTTCTTTGCAAATGTTTTTTCATTTTTACTTTCGTGTGACTGTTTTTGATCAGAATGTAAGTATCATCATTTTCTGATAAAATAATTATTTTTAAAATGACTGCATTTTTTATTTTAAATATTTTTAAAATTACAGACAGAATTGCCAAGTCAATTTTTACTTGCTTGTTTCATCTCTTCAATCCATAGCTTTAGGATCCCCCTTTATTCTGGATTGTATATCATAATAATGTATGTGTTTTTGTTTAGTGTCTGAATTGAAGAAGAAAAATGAGGAAATGAATATTTTGTCATTCTTCCTATCCAGAAAAAGGTTTGGGGGGTAGTTGTCAGAGATAAAACTACCTTTTCTTTTTCTCTCTATTCGTTGGTCATGTTCAAAGTAAAGAATCCACAGATGACACTATCCGATAGCACTATGGCTGGGAGCATCTCGACTCGGAACGTAAGGATGAAATGCATTGCTCTTAGAAAGTGCTCGGCAAACCTTTTTTTCTTTCTTAGAACTAATGTGATATCTAATGTATACAAATTTTGCTATTCAAAAAAGCTGCTTATTAGGGGGAAAAAAATGGAGCAAAAGAGAGCATCTGAGGGCATCAAATGATAAGAGTAATAATTTGGTACCAGAAGATTGGATGTCATAAAAAAAAAGAATCAAGACAAATCGCAAAAAAAGAATATTAAAAATATTAATTTAAAATTAAATCATTAAGACTCATTTATGATGATTTAAGTTTTTTTTAATTTTTTTTTACATTGTCTTAAGTA
>OZ038502.1:4475808-4495808 GCA_964036315.1 Acanthosepion esculentum | reverse complement strand
TTCAAAAAAGAGTGCTGGGAACTTTAGCACATAGCAAATATTTATTTTAAAAGAAAAAAAAAACTTATGCTATCTTTTCCTTTTTTTCTTCTTTTTTCTCCTTTTCTTTTTTTTCTCTTTTCTTTTTTCTCTCTTTTCCTTTTTTTTCTCCTTTCCTTTTTTTTCTCCTTTCCTTTTTTTTCTCCTTTCCTTTTTTTTCTCCTTTCCTTTTTTTTCTCCTTTCCTTTTTTTTCTCCTTTCCTTTTTTTTCTCCTTTCCTTTTTTTCTCCTTTCCTTTTTTTCTCCTTTCCTTTTTTCTTTTTTCTTTTTTTCTCTTTTCTTTTTTTTCTTTTCTTTTTTTCTTTTCTTTTTTTCTTTTCTTTTTTTCTTTTCTTTTTTTCTTTTCTTTTTTTCTTTTTTTCTCTTTCTCAACTTCATTGCAAAAAAATGAGACTTATATTGCTGACGATGTCTCTTTAATGACCAAAGAGCCTAATATTTTATTAAAGGGACATATCTTTGTGGTGATGAGAGAAAAGAAAAGATTTTCTATGTCTACCTACAAAATATGAATATTGTCAAAATTGAATGTTTTTTTGTTTGTTTGTTTCTTTATTATTTACCATTTAAACTTAACCCCTAAAATAAATGTACCAGTCAGTTTACCAACCAACCACACCCATACCCTCACCTCTTTGTATCTTACATGGTTGCCGTGGTTTTTTCCTGTCTAGCCTTGTCTGTCTCACCCACCTCCTTCCAGTCTGGATTTGACTTTTCCGAGGGCTCCATGTCAAGATTCCCAGAGAATGACTTTTTTGGCAGTGCTGGGACCCTAGGTTCTGGCAAGTATTAACTATGATATTGGCATGCTCTGTAGATTGGAAAAAGGTGTGCCTGGAAAAGTGAGAGAGAAAGAGTGTGTGTGTATGTATGTGTGCATGTCTGTGTTAGTTCCTGTCTGGTCATGTAACTTTATGAACCGATTACCCATCAGTACACATTTTTTTTACCCCCCCGATGAAGGTTTTGCATGTTTGTGTCTCTATATAAATGATTAATATCCTTTTCTTTTATATCAGGTTATCTTCAAACACTATAAAATCTGATAGAATCATGTTGATAGATATGGTAGAATATGATAAAAGCATAGATCCTATAATATAACATTATATAACTGATGAATATTCTTTTCTTTTATATCAGGTTATCTTCAAACACTATAAAATCTGATAGAATCATGTTGATAGATATGGTAGAATATGATAAAAGCATAGATCCTATAATATAACATTATATAACTGATGAATATTCTTTTCTTTTATATCAGGCTATCTTCAAACACATTTCTCTTTCCTACAAATGTACTGTTCTTTAGCTCAATTATTTCCTGACTTTTTTTTTTTATTGTATGAGTGTGTGTGTACACACACACACTAGTTGAACATCTGAATTATTGAGACTTGTATCACTAAATCATTATTCTCTCAAAAAAATTTTAAATTCTTTTCTAGCTTTAATTAACCTGCAACAGGTTGATAAGCCGTTAAAAATGAATTAATCAATCAACAATCTTGAGATGACCAGTATCTTCCACATTGCCATTTATAATAAAATTTTGTGACTTCCATCGGTCCGTTACACCCTCTAAAATAGCCATACATTGACCAATCAAAACCAAATTTTAGGGAGAAGTGCAAACAGGTAAGGGTGTAAAAAGTACAGTTGGTTTTACTAGGGTGTGTAGCTTAGTACAATAAATTTTCATTAACTTTTTTTGAAAAATTAAAAGTTTTATTATTTAACATACAAAATACTCCTACTATTTTAAAAACAATTTAATGATTAAAATAACAAATACCTATTTAATAAAAATGCAATATTGTTTTTTGCATATCTTTAAGTTTTTATACAAGAATCCAGTTTCCAGTTTTCGCAAGAAATATAGACAAAAGACAAGGCCAAAAGCTTCACAAAGTTGGAATTTGGCTCCAGAAAGAAATGTGCATGGTCAGTTGTATTTTGCATGCTCAAGAGTAAGAAATCCTAAGAATTTATTCTTTGCTGTTGAAAAGGAAAAAAGATATTTTCTTAATAAATATTGTTTACCATGAAGTTCTATTAAATTAAATTTAAATTAAATTAAACCACAAAGTAGGATTTTTCTGAAAGTATTTTTTCAAACAAATCAGCTTATTCAAATTTCATTGATTGGTTTGCAAAATTGAACAAAACGTAATTTGTAAATTTGGACCAAAAATGTTAGCAATAACATCAACAATACCAAATACTATGAGGATTTCAACACTTTTTTTTCTTGTTACTTAAATTAAAAAAAAAACAAAATTCAAGAGATTCATGTGTGCTTTTGTTCAGCAACAAAATAAATTTTGCTGAAAATCCAAGGGACATAACTTCCTTTGCTATGTCAGAAAAAAATGTTCATTTCTTTTTTTTTTTTTTTTTTGTTTCTTGTCTCTTCAATTGCACATTTCTTCAGGACCGTTTTTTCTTTTGTTTAAGATTTTAAAAAAAAAAATTTTGTTTAAGAAGCAGACTTACTATCTTGTCATAATTCTTAGCACTTTCTTGAGCAAATAAAGTAATCTTCTCTCTGAAACAAATTTATAAATGACAATAGATTCTCATAAAATTCTGTTTCTACACAATCACTATTTGATTAACAATAGAGACTTGTGTGTTTTTTTTTTCTGATTTTCGTTTTCTTCATTTGTTGAGCTACAAACATTTACAAACCTCTTGAGTTGCTCTCGCCATCTTAAAGCCAATAGAAAATCAGTTGGGATGAAAAAAGAGGATTAAATCTTATTTAATTTTGAAATAACAAACACTTTTCAATTTCTGTTTTAAGTCGGTCAGTAGTACAAATTTTATTCTAACCTAATTATGTACAATAATGGATCATATGCAATATAGTGAAACAATTCAACTAGAAAAATTTTAAATAAAAACAATGTGTCTAAATACAGATTAGAGACATGTCATAATAGATCATCCTATCTTAAATCAATGTTTTGTGGCAATTTTTAATATTGTTGTAGCATTCCTACGGACGATAATGGCTGTGTCCCCATTCATATAAATACAGTAGTAAATACTGTATGTTGGTCTGCAGTTGAAGATTCATTGTGGAATTCACTTGACTCACTTCTAGCAGTTCACTACTTCTTCTACATGCCGCTGGTGAATCTTATATGAGTTGTTCTTGTCCTAAGTATTATCATTCATTACCAACCTTCGTGTGATTATTCTATTCAGTAACGTTCCCTTGGTTACAACAATTATCAACTTGAAATTTTCTTGTTAAGAATTTGAATAATTTTAACACAGTCAATATTATGGATAAAAAATATGAATTTTTATATAGGCTTTTTTTTTTTTTAATGGACATAACATGAGCAAAACAAATGGATTTGGACAAAACCCCCAAAATGAACCGAGAATGACGTCAGAATCCAAAATACTTTCATCCTTTAATAGTCTGTTGTGATTAGTTTAATTTGTAACGCGTATATAAATGTAAGTAGAAAAAAAAAGGAAAATGTTAATAATATAGAAGGGTCAGAAAGTCCTGCCTAGGTCTTCCAATCAGGCTTGCATCTCCCAGTTGAGGGGTTTGGGAGGCAGTACACACCGGCCCTGGTCGGTAGAAATGTCAAAGAATTTGTTTTTGTAAGTGAAACAAGCTATAAGTGTTTAAATATTACCGAGTTCTCTATAAACACATAATGTGGCCATATTGATTAAATTTATGGGAATGGATTATATTTTTTAGAAATAGCTCCTGATCAAACATAATAGGCGTTCGTTGTCTGTTGTATTGACCAATATATGTATATATGCATATACAACCACACACACACACACACACACAGATATATACACACACACACATGCATACATACGCATATATAATTTACTACACACACACACACACACACACACACACATACATACACATATAATTTACTAGGGCCAAAATACAAAATTTAATGATTAAAACAAACATATTAAACTCGAGTTTCAGGGAAAAAAATAATTTAAAAAAAGTCTTATATTTGCCATAAATAGATAAAAGTTGAAAAACAAAAAAGATGATTAAAAAACGCCAAGAAGACACACTGAAATTAAGCTTTTTATTAAATTTTCCTTGCATTTCCACAGCTGAATTCTTTTCTGAACAAGTATGTAAAAAAAACTGTCCAAATAACAAAAAAAAGCAGCAGCAGCCAACCCACAGTAATACGAATTATGGATTTGGACATAATTTTTTCAATTTGTTTTCTGATGTTTTCTGTATATTTTGATTAAATCTACCATCAATTTGAAAATCTTCTTGTAAAACACATATTTTCACATTTTCCAATGCTTATCACTGTATCGCCAATACTTACTGCCATGTTTGTTCCTTTCAAATTTTGTTGCCATGAAATCTTAATTTTCATCGTTTTTCAGCCTCTTCAGCTCTTACATTTGACCAATCTCAATTCCTTTAGTAAAATTTCATAACCACTTGACAAAGTGATGTGTCCATGCGTGTGTGTCTTTATAGCCAAGTCTTCTTGTGCATCTTTCATTTTAGTTCAAACTTTAGAGATTTTTTGTCTCTAAGTCTTCCACCAAACTTAATATTATTTCAGTTGTAATCTATTGTCATATGAATAATGAATTTAAAAGAAATTGGACAGTTTATTTTATAGAAAATGTTTTAAACTTACTCTTCTACATGAGGCACTATGACATGTCTCTTGTTCTCATTTCAGTTATTCTTGGTTTGGGTTTTAAATAAATGTACAGAAATTTTTCTTTCTATAAATATTGCATCTTTATCAAGGGAGTAGGAAACTTTCTTCAGATTTATTTTTGTCAGTTTCTCTTCTGACTTTTGTAATAAGCTTCCCAAATTTGTTTGCTCCAACCTTCAAAGTAGCAGAAGTCAAACAATCCAACAACGTGTGTCTCCTGCTCACTACCTCCACAATCACACACACACTCTCTCCGTCATCTCTTTAAGCATTTTTTATAGGTTGAGCGACAGTTCAAATTTGCATAGGTGGAAAGAGAGTCTTGTGAAAGTATCCAACTCTGAGATCTATCTTTTTTTAAAATATATCACTTGTAAAGCCACCACTTTCTTTTTGGGAATATTTTATATGCGAGACACGTCTGATTCTGTTTTCATCCTGGAGGTAAGCCATTTTCTCTAGTGTTACATTTATTATTTCAAGCAGAAAAGGTTTGTGGTTTCCGGGGTAGGAAGAGATGTACATCTCCAGAAGATTTTTATTGACAAATGAGAATTTAAAAAAATCAAACATGCTAAAAAAACTGTTAGTTTTCTGATGTAAATTAAATAAAGTATATTTCCAATATATATGGATAAAATTCCATATCAATTCAACAAAATTTTCAGAAATTCTCATTGGCACCATCTCAGATTTTAATGAAATTTTTTTTTATGTTGTACCCACCGATGAGAAACTAAAAATCTTAAAATGCTTTTTTTTTGTACTCTACTTTAGCCTACATTTACCTTGACCTTTGGTATAGGGTCAGTTTCTTTATTTTGCTTTTTCCTGTCCTGCTTCCTCTTTCTCGATTAAAGCACTTTCTATATATTTTCATGTTAGCTAATTGCTTTCTCCTTTAAAGTAGCATTTTTTAAATCCATATTATGGTCAGGCTCATTACGGTAAGCAACTAATGCATTAAGTGTGTTGTTTTTTAAAAGATCCCTTTTGTGTTCATATAATCTTTTATTGAAATTCTTTGAGGTTTCTCTGATGTAGTGTTTGTGGCAATTATTTCAGATGACAGAGTAAATTCCTCCTTCAAGTTTCAGCGTATCGTTTCATTTTGCATTATGTTTATTATTTTAGAAGTAGTTGTAACAAAACTTGAAGGAGGAACTAATTAAAAAGTAATTTACTTAGGTAAAAATGTATAGAAAGTGCTTTAATTGCTAGAATAAATTTAGATAATGGTTCTTAGAATTCATCTTCCTCTATTATCATATGTGGGATATTTAACAATAAAAGTGACAAAAACAAACAAAAAGAAACTTAATGAAATCATCTAGACTATATTCCCAAAACATATATTAAAAAAAAAATTTTTTTTAATTCTCTGTGTCCCCTCTCCATTACACAGAAAATATTTTCACTTTGTCAAAGATTTCCCTAATATATATGTATACTGGGTGTAACAGCATGGGATAATTGTTCATCCCCAAAAATGTTTAATATCTAAATAAAAAAAAAAAAAACACTAAACCATTTGAGTTATTCTGCAACAAAGAGAGCAGTTTAAAATCATTTTGTGTCAGCCCCCCACTATTTTGTGTCTTCCCAACTGATCAATGGTGAGAGGAAAAAGGTCATTCAGGCCTTCAGTAATGGTACCAACATTCATACTCTGGCTTCCATCTTCAAAGTCTCTTCAAGAATCATAAAGAAAACAGTGAATAATTTTAAAGAGGCAACAGTAGAGAGGAAAACTGGATCAAGAGGTCACAACAGGAAGAGGGATCATCATTTCAACTTAGAGCTAAATACATTCTTATAATTCAAAGTAGAGTCCAGTAGTATTATAAAAACCTTGGAGAATTCCAGTAAGATATCTTTAATCATTTCTAAGATACAATGGTTCAAAGCTTAACCTAACAATTGGACAATTTTGCTGTTACACCTGGTGTGTGTGTGTGTGTGTGTGTGTGTGTGTGTGTATATATATATATATATATATATATATATACACACACACACACACACACACAAGGAAAACATCTTTACCAATGCGTTTTGCCCTTTGGTGGACTTTATCAAGGTAAAAAGTCCATCAGATGACAAGGTGGGTTGCTAAAGAAACGTTCCTGTTTTGTTTTTATTCATATTGTATTTTTACTGATCAGATATATTTTATTTATATCTTAATTTTTACATATATACAGGGTGTCCCAAAAAATGGACCCACTTTTTGACTCCCTTGTTAGTTTGAATATTTGTAAACATGCACTTAATTTCATTTAATATTTAATTTAAACCTTTCTTTCTTTGTAAGTTAATAAATGTTATTATATCTTAATTTTAACCATTATTCTTGTTTACAAGTCAATAAACAGTGAATTTATTGATATTTAAGGAGTGAGTACAATTTGGGCGGGGGAGACACTGTGTGCGCATGAGCACACACACATTATATATATATATATATATATATAAAAGTGAACATTGAAGTCAACACTCAGAGGTGACAGGCTGTTTCATGCTAGAGCCTGTCGCCTCTGAGTGTTGACTTCAGTATTCACTTTTATATATATATTTACATACGCTCTGTTTCTGATATTGAGTACTTTATCCCATAAATATAGCACACCTTAAAATTATATTTCTTCATATATATATATATATATATATATATATATATATATATATATATATATATTTTAAACTTAATAGACATTAAATTTAGATTTTAAAATGTGTAATTTTTAATTTTAATTTCAAATTTTTTTTGTATAATTTAATAAATTCTATTTTAGTCTAACCCCAACTTTAAAGCATTTAATAGTTATTATAACCCTAACTCGTTGTCAAGTTTTTTGAATTCTCGTATACTTGTATTTTGATTGGTATTCCAGCTTATGTAACAGCGTTTCCCTTTGTGAGGGGTAGTTAATTAATTTGAACCTTTTAAAACCCTTTATTCTACATTCAACATCATCACTTGATAAGACACCAGAGGTATTGACACAAAATGTCTGTTTTTGTAGTGATTTTATAACATATTTATGTTATAATTTTCAAATAAATAATTATATATATATAATGTTTGTGTGTTTTGTCCAAAGTGTAACCAGTCATTAAAATTAATGCAAAAATAAATACCTTCCCTAGGGCAATAGTACCTTAATTCTCTTAAATATACTTTTTTGATACATCACATAAAAAAGGGATCAAGAAAAACTAAAACTAAAAATTTACTGTGAAGAAGTTCAGATTTGTAGAATTTTAGGGTGGCACTCATGTCATAGATAAACCTCCTACGTTATAAATTGGGGAATTAGTGTTCAACCTTTAACTCTTTGCAATATTAATACTGTTAATGTTTGGGAAACCCTTATTTTGACGTGTTTTACTGATCAATCAGCATCTTCAGATGAAATGGATTTTGATGCTGTTTGATCAATGAAACAGCATCAGAATAAGGGTTTTTGTCTTATAGATTGTGCCTAGCCTTTTTTTTTCACTCTGAAATTTATTTTTTAGTCAAAATGAAATGAAGCAGGTTTTTGAAATGATAGCCAGGAGAGGGGAACTGAAAGGCAAAAAAAAAATTATATTTGCATTCAAAATATTTCTAAGTATTGTAATAATAATAATAATAATAATAATAGTTATACTCTTTTATGACAGTTTTTTTTTATGTTAATTCAACCCTGACAGACTCAGTGAATATGTCATAAGTTTAACATAGACTTAAAAACTAATCACGTTATTTTTATTATTTATTTTAATCATTTTGCCCCAAGCAAGGCAACAGTGCCACCAAGACTCAAGGAGGTCTACTAGGAGAGAAAGAGAATGAGAAGACTTTATAAGGATCCAGAAACCCAGTCATAAACAGGAAACAAGGGATAAACCCCTACTCCTGTTCAACAGATAGGGAAGGAGTTGTGTATAAAATGTACCTAAGAGAGGCTGTTTTGCTGCAAACTGCATGCAACTAAGATAGAATGTTCAGAAGTTATTTCTCATGCAAATAGAAAGTAAGGTGTCCCACTATTCCACTTTTTTTTCACCCACCTTTTTTTATCCCTATCAGATTCAGATACATACACTCACATTTTTTGCTGTCTTTCATGGTTTTTATAGTAAGATTTTCAAATGGGTGGTTATTTTTTTTTATTTTTTATTTTCTAAGCTTTTGTTTTTATTTCCAATATTCTTGTTTGTCTTCCATGTAATTCCAAATTTACTCTATAACCTACTATTGTTGTTGATGCCATTTTGGGATACAAAATTTAAAATGCAAGGTGGCATAATCCAGACGGTACTTGATTGGTTTGTGTTATTTCACAGTCCACCTTGTCTAAAATAAAGAACATTAGTGAACTGGACAGAACACCGACACAAGGATTGTTTCATTTTTCTAAACATAAATTTCTATCTCTGGAATGCTATTTGGATAAAATATGTGCTAAAAAAAAAAAAATAAGTAAATAAAATTTCATCTAAAGAAGGTAAGAAAATGGCTGAAACATGAAGAAAACTTCCTAAGAGTCTGTCGTGGCGGGGGTGGCTGGTTCAGATAGGGGGTAACAAAACCAAAACTTATTTCGTTCTTAATGTACTTGGCTTGTAAAATAAATTTGAAATTATCATGGAGATACTTTCTCAAGAGGGAGACATTTTGAAGAATGTTCTTATTTTCCACGTATGTTCTTTCAGGTACTCGGAAAGTAAATGCATCTGGTGACCGTGTTGTAAAAGACTATATGCGTAAACGAAACTTAATTCTCTCTCTCATGGTAAGTTATGTTTGTTCTCTTCAATTTATAGAGGGAGAAACTTGCCTAAAACACTTCTTTTTTTTTTTCTTTTAATAATGGAAAAGCTTGAAACTTCACATTTGTACAAATTAATATATCTGCTCATTGTCATCTCTTGTGACAGTTATTTTGTACTTGGCATTTAACAGTATATAAGAATTATTAAAGTGACTTTGATTTGGACTAGACTAGACACTTTATTTACTGCCCAAGTACAGCAGTAGTTGGTAAAGCTTACAAAAAAATTTACTATTATTGTTGTTTGGTTAATTCATAATTAATTTCACTTGTGATGTAACCTATTGTGTCTTTGTTTTTTTGTTTCTGTCAGGCTAACACCATTGATGCATTTATCATGTGGCACAATCCATTAGAACTTGTCGAACAGAAAATCCCTGGAGAAGATCTCATAACTCAATGGCGAAATCAAATTGTCACAGAAAAACACTATCGAGAAACTGCTCGATTGGCTTGGGATATTTCCCCTATTCTTGGAGTATATCTACCAAATAGGTAAGTGAAAAGTAATTCTTATTTAGAGAATAACCATTCTTGGAATTGTTTTAGAATACATGTCGATCAGTTTGTAGCCATTTTTTCTCACTTCTTCACATTTACTTTTATTGTTAGTTTCTAAAATACCTGATTTGATTACCGTTTCTTTCCAGAAACCAAAATCCTGATCTCTTCTTCTGATGATTCCTTTCTTCTTTTTTTTTTTTTTCTATCAATCCTTCATCAGTTGGTCATGAAGAGTCTGTAGGTGCAGTATGAGAGTTTGGTATAAATAAAAACATATATGAACATAATTTTTTTTTTTTTAATCAGTGATCAGCATTATTTGTAAAAATAAAAATTTTCTTAAAATGGTGAAATCGCTTAAAACTGGTGCCATGACAAAATTTAGCCTCCTTTTCAGTCCACTTTAAATTGAGAAAAAGGTTAAAAAAATGTTTTTTTCCCATTCCCCAACAAACCCAAATAAACATTATGATGGTTACCCACTCCTCTCATCTCATTAAACATCTCCTAGACTCAACATATTATGCACTGCTGATGTTCCTTTTATAGAATGTAGGTTTTTATAGAATTAAGTTGCTAGCCCCATGTCTAACCAATTTTAAATTTTTAAGTTTTCCTTTTATTACCCTGGTGACCAGGTATGGTTAGAGGGAACAGTTTGTCTTTCTATTTAACCCATAGCTATGGGGAGAAGAGATGGATTCATATGCTAATATTGTGCATTCTCTCCCAGTTGTTGACAAATGAAAAAAAAGTGCTCGGTTGCTAAAAGCATTTAGTGTTCTGTAATCGGGGAAAAGACAAAATTTGTGTATTTTAGCTAATGCAGTCGTCGGTGAGTGTATTGTTTTTCTGATTGGTTCCATGCATTGTGATTTGTGACATAGTACCTGCGAATTGAGATTTCAACATTTCTTTCTGTCCCTGATATTCGAGTTTGAACTTGCAATTTGTTTTCTTTGTTGTGGAAGTAATCTGCAACAAATATTTCCTTTGCAATCCAAGAACACTTACAAGCTATTTTGGCACTATCACAGACAGGACATTTGACATTAAGTTGATACCAGAGATGGTTCAGTGACCAGAGAAGCAGTTACTGAATGGATTGAGAAGGCAGAACTCGTTTGTGACCTGTGTGAAATTATCAAGGTTGAATGTATTCGTCCTTGAGGTTGGCAGGCGGAAGCATTTGCTGTTTAACAGCAGTTAATTTTGGAGCAAAAAGCAGATGTCAAACAGAATGGGCCCTGCAGATTGCCTTTGCACTGGGTGGTTGTTGCTTAGCTTATGAGCAGTTCGTGGAACGCTGACTGCGCCTGGATGAGTCTGTCAATGAAGGATGCAAGACATGAATACAAACCAACTGTTGGACCGAATTTGGGTCATAGTGAAAGATCCAACTGCAACCGAGGAAAGGGTTGCAGCTAGCATTTCACCAGGCGGAGCTGATAAACTTCCAAATGTTAAATGTTGAGAGGGTATGCAATGTTATCGATGCTCTGGGTGGAATCACATTTCTAAGGACTGTCCAGTTCGATGAGAAGATGCCAGTCAGCCTTGCGGGTCATGTGCAACGATGCATTGCTACTGGTGTCAAAGATTAGGCCACATTGCTTCATTGTGTCCGAGGAAAAGAGGAAGGGGACACGACATTAGCGCCAGTCTCTTTCCCAAGTGAGTTATGAATGAGGTGCTACCTGTCTATGGTCATATTCTTCCTTGACACCTGATAGTATTGGGTACTTGTGTATCCTGCTAATATTATTCACTGTTACCAACTGAAAGTGAAGGGAATTATTACGTTGCTACCTGATTGTTGTAAGAATCATGGTATATACAAAGTTGGGAACAGTGTGTGGATGAAAGCTCCCCACGGCTGGTGTACCTCCAGGTATCAAGTGGGACGCGTGACAAACATTGTAAGTCCACAAACAATAATAGTTGATGGGATGCCTCAGCTTGTAAAAGATCTTCGCTTTTTTGTTCATTCTGATATATCGGCGTGCATATCCGATGATGATTCATCATCTGCAAGTGATCAGATAATTGAGATCTGCAAATCTGATCCTTCCACAGACACAGAGATTCCAGAAATTCTAGATATTCCTGATGACTCCTCAGGGGATGACTCTCCAACATACATAAGGGAGATAGTTCCATTATGACGGAGCACCAGGGTAAAGAGAACTGCTCCAAGCTGTCCAATTTGTGACAATGAGATCAGGAGGGAGTGTAGTGAAAAAAAGTGCCAATTACCTCGTAAAACCAAGTGACAGTGTGTCACATGTATCCTACGACAGAAAATGTGGCAAAAAAGGAAGTTACCTGCCAAAAAAAGGGCAAGTATTCTGCATGATATGCTAATGACAGAATATTCAAATTAGAAACAAGTCAGACACAGGAAAGTATTTGGGATACGCTAATATTGGGCATCCTCTCCCAGCTGTTGATGAATAAAAAAAATGCTTGGTCGATAAAAGCAGTGTTCTCAAATCGGGAATGAAAGACAAAATTGTGTATTTGGCTACCGCATTCGTTGATGAGCGAGTCATTTTTCTGACTGGTTACGTGTATTGCAATTTGTGACACAGGACCTGCAAATCGAGATTTTGGCATTTCTTCCTGCCCCTGATATTCGAGTCTGAACTTAACAGTCATTTGTTCTCTTCATTGTGGATGTAATCTGCAATAAATATTTCCTTTGCAATCCAAGAACTCTTACATATATTTCCACAAAGCCTGATACACACATACTCACTCTACTATTTCCGATGTATCCGCATCCCATTTAAGGAGGAGCTGGCTAATCAGTCAATTAGCCTCTTTCTCATAGATGTAACAGTGGAAGCCTATTGCTATTTCCATGGCAAATGTTCAGGTGTACTCCTTTTTTAAATTTCAGCAGTTCAGACCTTTACAGCTCGGATACACCAACCATTCCAATTGTAAGAAGGAAGTTCCACTCAGGCTGATTTTTCCCCCCCAGTAACTGCTTCTTTGTGGAACAGGCTCCCACATAGATGCTTCCTCAAACACTACAATTTTGAAGTCAAATGTCAACTACCTATCCTCTATATCCATATAATCCTTATTTCTACTTCTTATTTTGACATTCATATGACACACCTCATTCAGCAGTCCTCTACTTTGAGTGGCTCTTCAGCCTTGTATTGGGTGACCATTTTCATATAACAAAAATTCATTTTAACTTTTTAAGTCATCTCTCAATGGCTTCTGTAAATCTTTTCTCCTGTAATTACTACAATGAGAGATCAAGTAAAATAAAATTTTGTGGATCCCAGAAATAAGTGTTTGTTCATTGTTATCCTTTCTTTGTATTTTTCTTTTCAGATTCAGAAACTCTGAAGCGCTTGTAAAGGAGGTTACTCGTTTGGTTCGTCTAAATCCAATGGCAGTTAACCAAATCCCCGAAGTGATTAACTACCTGGTCACTGTTCACAGTGTGGAGGCAGATGCACCAGAGGTTAATTTTTTTTTTTTTTTTTTTTTAATTAATTCCTTCAAAAATAGGAATCAGAAAGAGCATCAGGTTGTCAGATTTCTAATAATCATATTTTTTTATTACCTTTTTTTTTTTAATTAACTTTTTAAGAACTGCAAACATTTTGTCTTTCGAGTTTTGTATACAGGTCAAATTAGATATTAAAAAAAAACAAAAACCTTTCACTGATTTTTTGATAAATCTTTATTTTAAGAGTATTTACTTTGTTTTTTTTCTCTTTGTTGTAATAATGAAATCTTTTTTCTGTCTTGATTTAATTGCAGCTTGTTCATGTACTGACATGGGCCAATGTTTCTCCTGTAGTTGCATTGTCCTATTTCTCTCGTCAATATCCACCCCATCCATTAACAGCTCAATTTGCAGTACGATCTTTAAGATCATATCCTCCGGTGAGTGGCACTCTCTGGTTAACTTGCTCTTATTAAAAAATCACCATTTGATTCTTAATCACTAACCCCTCACTTTTTTTTTTCTGTAAAGCTGTTTATCACAATGACTCCATGATACCAATTGCCCTTGCTGTAGTTGTACATATCTCCCATATTATTACTTACTGACAATATTACCTATTGAGATATTGACTAAGATTAATTTAATACTAATTTTAGATAAATCCATAAATATAAATGGATTAGGATTAATGATTTTCTTTTCTTTGATTAAAGTTGTGTGTTGATAATTCTTTTATGTTTATCGATTATATTATGCAGATTAAAGGTGAAAAATCTTTTTCTTTTTATTTAGGATGCCTTGATTTTCTACATTCCGCAACTGGTCCAAGCTCTTCGTTATGACAAGGTAAACCAATGCTTTTAAACATCATTGTTACAATTTGCAATATCAATTATGTGGTTTTTATTTATTTATTTTTTTTTTGCTGCCATGTTTCTTTAGGATATAGCCCATCATGGCTCTCCACACATTCCTTTTCTTTATTTGTGAATTGCCATGTCTTCTTTAGAAAGATAGTGGAGTACTTTCCTGTTGCCTTCTCCATAGTTTTTGAAATCAGAGTTGTATTTCTCCTAGACTGGTTGCCAACCAAAGCTAGACAAGCCAGTCTAGCCTCATATTCAGCACATAGACAGTGGATAAGAAGAGATGGTTTCATGATTTTTCAAGGTCATTTGTTCAAAAGTGAATGTAACAGACTAGGCTGAAATCAAGCTGACAATTCCACTTTAAGCAATGATAACCGTAATTTCTGTTTGAACTTCTATGATGAGGAGTTATCATTATTTACACTATTTATATTCAAATTAGTGTCTTCATCTTTGTTGTTTTTTTATCACAGAATTTTAGCCATTGTGACCTCTGCTGTAGTGAGGTGAGACAATGAAATCGGGCATAGCTGATCATGTATGGAGGGAAATGGGTTAAACATCAGTCCCTGTGAAAATACTGGACAAGGAAGAACAATAGAGAGTTAGACATCTGAAAGAATCAATGCATATGCTAGGCTATGAGGACTTCCTTTTTAGGCCTAGCATAAAAATTAATACAATATGGGAGCTGCTAATGAAGAAAGACAAATGACAACAAGTCTTCAGTCGCAGCACTAATCAGCAGGTAGGTTAGGTTTAAAGCTCCAAGTTCACTATAGCAAATTGTCTTACAGGACAATAATCTAGTTGATTAAAGCACTGGTTTATAAATTTGGTGACATAGTAATTGTGAGTTCAATTCCTGGGCTAGGCAGTGTGTAACTGAGCAGTACTAAAAAAAATAAGAACTAGACAATATCACTAAACAGTGGAATGAGAACAGTTTAACCCGTAGATTAAATAAAAGGTTCAATTCTAATTCTCTGATGAAGCCCAGATCATGCTATGGCTGAAATAACAACAAAGATAAGAGCAATAGTCCAAATATAAATATTTTAGATATTGGTAATGTTACCCACACATCCTGTCAAATGCATTTCCATAAAGAAAGCTTAAAAACACAGACAATGACTTATTTAAAATTTAGGTAAAATTTGGTGAAATCTAATGTCAATGTTTTAAATGTGTTGATTAAATGAATTTATTAATCTAAACTCTCCTATTTATTCGGAAGAGTAAGTTGACCTTTGTGCATTTAGGTTCTAAGAAAATTGAGAGTTGCTATTTTAAAACTTTGATATTTTATTTTTTGGGGTCTTTTTCAGATGGGCTATGTTGTGGAATTTATTCTTTGGGCAGCCAAATATTCTTCTCTTTTGGCTCATCAGCTGCTGTGGAATATGCAAACAAATGTGTATCAGGATGAAGATTCAACAATAAAAGATGGTAGGTACAATTTTTGACCCATTGTATCCACTTATACTCCCACCACCTCACCTCTTTTACACTATACATGATAGTCCCAGCAGAATTTTATATATATATATATATATATAATCAACAGTAACAACCCACGTGCAAGATCTAAATTACAAAGGACCCATATTATCTATGAATTCACATGTTCCTTCTGGAATTGCGTTCCTCATCAAACCAAATTCATGAATAATTCATAAATTTGGTTTGTCGGAATTTCTGGAACGAGGGGTCATCATTGTCCCCACTTTTTATTTTTGAATGATTGTCCTCATCTTTTTACCACAATGTTTTGACAGTAGGACAATAGCTCCGTGGATAAAAGTGTTGGTTTGTGAATTTGGTGACATAGTGGTTGTGAGTTCAATCCCTGGGTCGGGCAGAATGTACTTGCACCAAGTGGAAACAGGCAAGCAATAACTGAACAGTACTAAATAAAAATAAGAACTAGATGAGAAATCCCTGGACATGAGCAGTAGCACAAGAAGTCTACACCTGTAGTTTAAATTCCAAGTTCACTTCAGAATTCCCTCTAGGTTACCCAGGTTGATATACACGTGAGGAAGGCCAGAGGGCACAGTGGCTGAAACATTGTGATAGAAGCAGCAAAGATGAGGAGAATAGTCTGAATGTAAATAGTGTAAATTTGTTTTTCTTATCGTAACATTTTGACCATTGTGCCCTCCGGTTTTCTCCTGGGGCCAGTCAATTCTGGTCAGCTTCTGGGAATTTCAAATTGAACCTTTTATTTAATCTACAGGCTTTAAATTGTTCTGATGATGCTGTTTTGTTTAGGGATATTTTGTTTTGTACTCTTTTTAGTACAGCTTTATGAGGGCTACCTATGTTTTGTCTGGTTCTGTGCTACCTGGCCCAGGGATTGAACTCACAATTACTGTTACCAAATTATTGTTTAATTCACTAGACACGGGTAATGGAATAAAATTGTCTACTCTTGTGGATCGAATAATGGGTTCAGTTTCAAATTCTCTGAAGGTTACCTGGGAAGATAGAGACCTGAACGAAGCTGGAGAGCACAATGGATGAAACTTTGTGATACGAACAACAAAGATGTGGACATTAGTTCAAATATAAATAACTCCTCATCCAGAAATTCAGACCAAAATTATAAGTACTCAATTTTCGTTGATGCTTAATCGATCAGATGTCTTCTTTTTTATTCATATTTTGTTGCTTTTTCTACATGCATTCTAGCCCCGCAGATCAAACCAATATCTTTTTCTTTCTATTGGAATTATATTGAATGTTTTTCCAAATATTGCTTTTATTTTCTTTTTCCAGACCAGATAGGCAACTTGTTGGAAAGTTTGATGAAGGACATTACAAAAAGTCTGTCTGGGGCTGCTCTCAGATTTTACCAGAGAGAATTTGACTTTTTTGGTAAAATTACCAACATATCTGGAGAAATTCGGTTAGTTTTTGTTTTTTTGTTTTTTCTATTCCTGTAATCTGTGAAGCAAACATGGATCATTTACTGGTTGAAACATGTTAATAAACAATAAAATTCTTACTAATTTCCTTGTGGCCAATCTTGAAAAATAAAAATATCATTCCAAGTTTATTTCTTTCCTATGAAATGAATATTTTTATGTGGCGACCATTTTGAAATGTCTCAGCTGACACAATTTTAATTATCTCGACTTTGTTTTTTGAAAACTGATGGATGATTTGAAACTCTATTATAAACACAAAGCAAAAAATATCTTGAAATTAAATGAAAAACATTTTTCCATGTTTGTTATGATGCAAGAATAGACACTGCATGCAATTCACGCAAGACATCAGTGGGTTGACTTAGGGATTACTCCCAGCCACTGGTATTGCAAGCGTGAGAACAGATAATTTAGACAGTCTCTCACATGCCACATGAATGGAAGATCCATATATCAGATCCAGGGGGGTGGGGCTTTCACCACAAACTGGGTAAGAGTAACTGATGAAATATTCGAATGAATGCTAAGAAAGAAAGATTCTAATTTTGCGTCATCATTTAATTGTCACCTCACTCTTCGTGACATGTCACATGTCTTTTTTATATTACCATTTATTTCATATATTCTTTTTGGAATGGTGACATTTTGTGGGGATGGTCTTTAAAAAAGTATCTCAAAATAGTTTAATGACTCACAATTAAATGTTTCTTGTTTTTTGTTGTTGTTTTTTATAAGCATTTTAAATACAATTTAAAATATTCATTTTATTTATTGGTTAATTAAATTCTCTCAACCTCTTAATATTTGACGTTTTTTGTTTGTTTTGCAGGCCATATCCAAAAGGTCCCGAGAGGAAACAAGCTTGTCTAGAAGCCTTAGCAAAAATCCGACTACCAAAGGGTGCGCGTTCTTTTAGATTAATTCTTTCCTCTTGTTAACATTGTAAAATTTTGCCTTTTTCATTACTTGTTATGTCTGTTGTTGATTCACTATTTACATCGTTTGGGCTATTGTCCTCATCTTTATTGCCATATTCACGACATTTCAGCCATTGTACACTCAGGGCTTCTTCAGGATCTGTCTGAATTTCTGAGATATGAGGTATTGTAAATATTTACATGATTTACATCATTTGGACTGTTGTCATCATCTTTATTATCATATTCGTGACATTTCAGTTGTCGTATGGTTCGGCCTTCTTCAGGTGATATATATTGGAATTTCAAACCAAACCCATTATTTTGTACCCCATGGTAGATTGTTCTAGTTCCACATGCCATGCCTTTTCTGAATATCTCGGTTTCAGTTATCTCCCTTTAGTAACTCAACTCTCCAAGTTTTTGTTCACTTCTGCTGTGGCCAGGAATTGAACTCACAACTCTTTGGATCAAGTCATTGAAATACTAACATAACCCAGTGGATAAAAGTATTGGTTGAAATAATCCAAAAAGTGACGTGAGCCACTCGAGGTAGAGGGTTACAGAGTAAGAGGTGTAGTTTATGTGGATATATGGGGAAGGTAAGGGTTAACCCTAGACTTGAACAGGTTAAGATTATAGTGATTGGGGATATATCCCTTTTGGATTCAGATCCACACAGAAGTGGTTCATGAAAAGAAGCTGCTTGAGTGGAACTTACATCTCACCAATGGAGTGCAAAGAGAATGAGGATGGTTTTCTACTATGTTTGTGGCATGACGGGTCTTAGCCATGAAGGTTTGAACTGGTGGAACTAAGGAATGTCATTCATCTGAACACTCACCCTGGAAATAGCAATCCAATTGGAAATCCTGTGTTCTTGTTAAATAGTATCTTATTTTTATTGAATATTTTATTTTACAATTCAAACCATGTTTTCTGTAACTGGGGTGGGGGTCCTGTTTCACCAAAAAATTTGATTTAAATTCTCTGAGGACTTGCCTTTATAACAAACATTAATTGATACAAAAATGAATTTCTCTAAAATTCATGAAAACAAAAAAGAGTTTCTAAAAAAGAAATATTGCACAAATCATTTCATTTATTTCTGAATAAGTCTTGAAACTTTCATTAAAAACCGACAATTATCTGATTGTTGTAAGAATTTCCAAATCAAATCAATGAGTTTTTGTTGTAACCTAGGGAAGGTTATTGACTAGAATAATCACACAAAGGTTGGTAATGAATGATAATACTTAAGACAAGAACAACACATATAAGATTTGCCAGCAACACATAGAAGTAGTAGTCAACTGCTAGAAGTGAGTCAAGTGAATTCCACAATGAATCTCCCACTGCAGACCAACATACAGTGTTCACTACTGTATTTATGTAAATGGGGACATACCCATTATCGTCCGTAGGTATGCTACAACAGTTTTTTACCACAAATTTCCCATACAAATATAAGGTCCTGTCTTGACATCATAAATACGAGATTTTGAAGAGTTTAAAAAGGATTAAAAAGAATTAATTTTTACATTGGAAAATCTGTTCGTCTTTCCTTTTAAAAATAAACACAAAAATTTTGATGATGAAATTTTTTATGCTTTTGACATCATTTTTCATCACGTCTCCTCTTTTTTAGCAGAATTTTGAAAGTACCTCGTGTTAACGATTTACAAGTCATGATCACAATTATGGAATTATTATTTCTTTCTTTTTCTTTTCCCT
>OZ038502.1:4453308-4458308 GCA_964036315.1 Acanthosepion esculentum | reverse complement strand
GTATATATATATATGTACGTACGTATATGTATGTATATATATATATGTACGTACGTATATGTATGTATATATATATATGTACGTACGTATATGTATGTATATATATATATGTACGTACGTATATGTATGTATATATATATATGTACGTACGTATATGTATGTATATATATATATGTACGTACGTATATGTATGTATATATATATATGTACGTACGTATATGTATGTATATATATATATGTACGTACGTATATGTATGTATATATATATATGTACGTACGTATATGTATGTATATATATATATGTACGTACGTATATGTATGTATATATATATATGTACGTACGTATATGTATGTATATATATATATGTACGTACGTATATGTATGTATATATATATATGTACGTACGTATATGTATGTATATATATATATGTACGTACGTATATGTATGTATATATATATATGTACGTACGTATATGTATGTATATATATATATGTACGTACGTATATGTATGTATATATATATATGTACGTACGTATATGTATGTATATATATATATGTACGTACGTATATGTATGTATATATATATATGTACGTACGTATATGTATGTATATATATATATGTACGTACGTATATGTATGTATATATATATATGTACGTACGTATATGTATGTATATATATATATGTACGTACGTATATGTATGTATATATATATATGTACGTACGTATATGTATGTATATATATATATGTACGTACGTATATGTATGTATATATATATATGTACGTACGTATATGTATGTATATATATATATGTACGTACGTATATGTATGTATATATATATATGTACGTACGTATATGTATGTATATATATATATGTACGTACGTATATGTATGTATATATATATATGTACGTACGTATATGTATGTATATATATATATGTACGTACGTATATGTATGTATATATATATATGTACGTACGTATATGTATGTATATATATATATGTACGTACGTATATGTATGTATATATATATATGTACGTACGTATATGTATGTATATATATATATGTACGTACGTATATGTATGTATATATATATATGTACGTACGTATATGTATGTATATATATATATGTACGTACGTATATGTATGTATTATATATATGTACGTACGTATATGTATGTATATATATATATGTACGTACGTATATGTATGTATATATATATATGTACGTACGTATATGTATGTATATATATATATGTACGTACGTATATGTATGTATATATATATATGTACGTACGTATATGTATGTATATATATATATGTACGTACGTATATGTATGTATATATATATATGTACGTACGTATATGTATGTATATATATATATGTACGTACGTATATGTATGTATATATATATATGTACGTACGTATATGTATGTATATATATATATGTACGTACGTATATGTATGTATATATATATATGTACGTACGTATATGTATGTATATATATATATGTACGTACGTATATGTATGTATATATATATATGTACGTACGTATATGTATGTATATATATATATGTACGTACGTATATGTATGTATATATATATATGTACGTACGTATATGTATGTATATATATATATGTACGTACGTATATGTATGTATATATATATATGTACGTACGTATATGTATGTATATATATATATGTACGTACGTATATGTATGTATATATATATATGTACGTACGTATATGTATGTATATATATATATGTACGTACGTATATGTATGTATATATATATATGTACGTACGTATATGTATGTATATATATATATGTACGTACGTATATGTATGTATATATATATATGTACGTACGTATATGTATGTATATATATATATGTACGTACGTATATGTATGTATATATATATATGTACGTACGTATATGTATGTATATATATATATGTACGTACGTATATGTATGTATATATATATATGTACGTACGTATATGTATGTATATATATATATGTACGTACGTATATGTATGTATATATATATATGTACGTACGTATATGTATGTATATATATATATGTACGTACGTATATGTATGTATATATATATATGTACGTACGTATATGTATGTATATATATATATGTACGTACGTATATGTATGTATATATATATATGTACGTACGTATATGTATGTATATATATATATGTACGTACGTATATGTATGTATATATATATATGTACGTACGTATATGTATGTATATATATATATGTACGTACGTATATGTATGTATATATATATATGTACGTACGTATATGTATGTATATATATATATGTACGTACGTATATGTATGTATATATATATATGTACGTACGTATATGTATGTATATATATATATGTACGTACGTATATGTATGTATATATATATATGTACGTACGTATATGTATGTATATATATATATGTACGTACGTATATGTATGTATATATATATATGTACGTACGTATATGTATGTATATATATATATGTACGTACGTATATGTATGTATATATATATATGTACGTACGTATATGTATGTATATATATATATGTACGTACGTATATGTATGTATATATATATATGTACGTACGTATATGTATGTATATATATATATGTACGTACGTATATGTATGTATATATATATATGTACGTACGTATATGTATGTATATATATATGTACGTACGTATATGTATGTATATATATATATGTACGTACGTATATGTATGTATATATATATATGTACGTACGTATATGTATGTATATATATATATGTACGTACGTATATGTATGTATATATATATATGTACGTACGTATATGTATGTATATATATATATGTACGTACGTATATGTATGTATATATATATATGTACGTACGTATATGTATGTATATATATATATGTACGTACGTATATGTATGTATATATATATATGTACGTACGTATATATGTATGTTTATATATATATATATGTACGTACGTATATGTATGTATATATATATATGTACGTACGTATATGTATGTATATATATATATGTACGTACGTATATGTATGTATATATATATATGTACGTACGTATATGTATGTATATATATATATGTACGTACGTATATGTATGTATATATATATATGTACGTACGTATATGTATGTATATATATATATGTACGTACGTATATGTATGTATATATATATATGTACGTACGTATATGTATGTATATATATATATGTACGTACGTATATGTATGTATATATATATATGTACGTACGTATATGTATGTATATATATATATGTACGTACGTATATGTATGTATATATATATATGTACGTACGTATATGTATGTATATATATATATGTACGTACGTATATGTATGTATATATATATATGTACGTACGTATATGTATGTATATATATATATGTACGTACGTATATGTATGTATATATATATATGTACGTACGTATATGTATGTATATATATATATGTACGTACGTATATGTATGTATATATATATATGTACGTACGTATATGTATGTATATATATATATGTACGTACGTATATGTATGTATATATATATATGTACGTACGTATATGTATGTATATATATATATGTACGTACGTATATGTATGTATATATATATATGTACGTACGTATATGTATGTATATATATATATGTACGTACGTATATGTATGTATATATATATATGTACGTACGTATATGTATGTATATATATATATGTACGTACGTATATGTATGTATATATATATATGTACGTACGTATATGTATGTATATATATATATGTACGTACGTATATGTATGTATATATATATATGTACGTACGTATATGTATGTATATATATATATGTACGTACGTATATGTATGTATATATATATATGTACGTACGTATATGTATGTATATATATATATGTACGTACGTATATGTATGTATATATATATATGTACGTACGTATATGTATGTATATATATATATGTACGTACGTATATGTATGTATATATATATATGTACGTACGTATATGTATGTATATATATATATGTACGTACGTATATGTATGTATATATATATATGTACGTACGTATATGTATGTATATATATATATGTACGTACGTATATGTATGTATATATATATATGTACGTACGTATATGTATGTATATATATATATGTACGTACGTATATGTATGTATATATATATATGTACGTACGTATATGTATGTATATATATATATGTACGTACGTATATGTATGTATATATATATATGTACGTACGTATATGTATGTATATATATATATGTACGTACGTATATGTATGTATATATATATATGTACGTACGTATATGTATGTATATATATATATGTACGTACGTATATGTATGTATATATATATATGTACGTACGTATATGTATGTATATATATATATGTACGTACGTATATGTATGTATATATATATATGTACGTACGTATATGTATGTATATATATATATGTACGTACGTATATGTATGTATATATATATATGTACGTACGTATATGTATGTATATATATATATGTACGTACGTATATGTATGTATATATATATATGTACGTACGTATATGTATGTATATATATATATGTACGTACGTATATGTATGTATATATATATATGTACGTACGTATATGTATGTATATATATATATGTACGTACTGTATATGTAGTATATATATATGTATGTACATATATGTATGTATTATATATATATGTACGTACGTATATGTATGTATATATATATATGTACGTACGTATATGTATGTATATATATATATGTACGTACGTATATGTATGTATATATATTATGTACGTACGTATATGTATGTATATATATGTATATATGTATGTTATATGTATGTATATATATATATGTACGTACGTATATGTATGTATAT
>OZ038502.1:4360459-4435459 GCA_964036315.1 Acanthosepion esculentum | reverse complement strand
ACATGAAAGAAATGAAAGCGGTTTGCTACAATTTGCCTGACATGGCAAATCCTAGCCATGAACGTGTGACAGCTAAGGAAATGTAAGGTGTCTCAACATTTCTTACTTGATGTACAATGAGACAAACAAAGAGTTTTTGGTTAAACTTCAAATTTTCATGGTTTTCTATTTTTCATCCCCAACCCCATAAATTTCCCTTTCTACATTTTATGTTTTGCTGCAGATTAAAAAAAAGAAAAAGATTATATCAAAGTACTTACTGATGAAGTCTAAGAATAGCATATATTTTTGTAAACATGATTTTATTCTAAAAATAGGTAAAAAAATACTTACGTTTCTTGAGGTCATCCTTAGATTTGAAGGTTTCTTCCTCTGTAAACAGCTGAGAATATGGGATGTTTTTGGAATGAGGAATATGATCTGTTTAAAAAATATTCTTAAAAATTACACTAGCAAAAACTGATCCTATCAAAGGGCGAGACAATTCGAATTACATTTTTTTATGTCATCAACTTCATTCAATATGATTCTCCAATGCAGTGACATCTCACCTTAGATCATTTTACTTGAGTTTACATCAGCCATTAAAAATATTAGAAACATCAAAACACTAACATAAACACATATAAAATCATGAATAAATTTAAAAATAATAATATATATATAAATATAAAAAATAAATATAGCACATCTTAAGACTATATATCTTCACACACACATATATATATATATACATACACACACACACACATACATACATACATACATACATACATACATTTTATAAAATAATCAAAAACCACAAAAATTACAATAATAAAGTATGTTCAGGCAGTACTCGTGTTATTTTCTGCTACAACACTGATTTTGAATTCAGACTTGTTTACATCTGTGCTCTGCTGTTGATGTTCTTTTAGCCACCTTTCAATTGTGATTTAGAATACACTTTTGCCAATGGCTCCGACGAAAAGTCCCAGTGTAATTGCTAATGCTAAGTGTAAGGCTATATTAATGGAAGAAAAGGTGCAAATTATTTTATTCAGAATACTTTACATACCTATCATAAATACTATTATAGGCAATGCTTATTTGTAGTTTATAGCGTGGTTATTTCAACTTCGGTTGAAAAACAACTTAAGCTGTGACATGTGGACCCAATTAATAATGTGGAGTGAGGTTTAACTGTATAATCAAAACTGTAACCAGAGGGTAAAATTTAATTCCTGTTTTCATGACTCAGAAAAAGTAAATTTATTTTATTTTTTGACTCTAGAGTCAATTTCTAAAGAATTGATGGATTTTTATTTATTAATCAAAAAATAAAAAAAAAGAAGATTTTTTTCATTTCTTTAGAAATTGTTTTGTTTCCATTAGCAAATTTGAATTTTTCTTTCATCAACAATGCGCACTCATTCTTGGAGTCCATCTACAGCATGTCAGGTTTAATTACGCTTTCTCCTGCATGGTTCCCACAGATCTGTGTCAAAAAATTCCAGGACTATGTTAAGAAGTTTTAATAGTTTTTTAATAGTTTGACAGATGTGATGTTCAAAGAACATCTAGAACTGGTTCTAATAATTCATGTCACATGGATCAGTTGAAAGCAGTGAAGAAATCCAAGTGTTGAAGGCCAAAACACAACTGGAATCAGGCTGGTCATGTTACACACGCTCTATCACATTGCAGTTCTACAACACTTGCAAATTTGGAATTACTTTCATTCTTACTGCTACGCATTTCAGCTATCAAGACGACTCATGGTTTGTAAATGTCACAAAAACTCTTGATGGCTGCACATTAACTGTGAAGTATAATGGTTTTAATAAACACAACTACAAATAGAAATTTTCACAAAAACATTACGCATTTTAGCTCCCCTTACTGCACATGGCATAGAAGACAATGATGTTAACATTTTTTTAGTTCATCTAGTTTAGCATTCAGCTCCTCTTCCAATTTTGATATCTCTATGGCATTGGATTTTGTGATAAGTGTGAACTTCTGAGTCTGCTCAGCTTTCTTTGCATAGTTGTCAGCTGACTTGAGTAAATCTTGAGAACAATTTTCAAGATTGTGTTTTTTTTTGGCCTTCAGTTCTTCAATTCCCATAGGCATAGATTTCCATTTTTTCCCAGCTGCTTCTTCCTGCCTCTTTTTCCTGTCAGCCTCGTATGTGGTTCTGGCATTGGAAGCAATGCGGAGAAGAACCTTAGTCATGGGAACATTCCAAGCCCCTCCAACTGTGGTTAAATAGTCTGCGATAATGCACTGTGGGATCAGAGTCTGCTGTTTCATATCATCAGGGGAAATTTCCTTATTGATTTCTTCTCTCCACTGATGCCTGTCCATCAGAGAGTACCAGCACCAGCAATCTGCTAATAACTTTCCACAGTTTTTGATATTCATTGTTGCTAGACAGAGTAGAACAAAGTGTCCAGACAGTCTTCATGCTTGGAGAAATTCTTGAAAGCAAATATTTCCAGCAGCCTCCTCCTTCAACTTTTTGTGATGACATCATCAGACAGCACGATCAGACTTGCTGACTTATGTGAGACAGACATCTTTTTAGACAGTCTTTTGTGGCAGATTTTTTTTTTCAGAATTTGATCCAGGGTTCAGCCATGCAAGTGACCTTACAAGAGGGTATCTAAGGGGAGACTTTACCAGAAGTTTCTCAGTGATGATGATGAACATTGTCTTTGTTGCAATTTTGCATAGCCCTATCTGTTGGAAATCCACATTCGATCTTTGCAGCATCTTTATGCATGTTTGGGTTTCACAAAATTCTTACAAATTCATTCAGTTTGGAATATGTAAAGGGATAGTGTTGCCAGATGGAACTTTTAAAGCCAAGCAATAAAAGCCAAATAAGTTTTATATTTCATAATTTTTTCACACTTACAACAAAAGCTAGGGATACAGGTGATTATTAGCCTGCAAACTAAAAATAACTTTCTTCTTATTTTCCAAAGAAACATTTTCTATTCTATCAACCTTCCCATCTACATTTCGAGTCAAATTTGATTCTCAAGCAAAAAGTTAGACAAACGTAGTTTACACATTGACACGGACATGGGTAAAGTATCTATTTTTTCAACATGCACTCACCCAGGACTGACTCGAGATCAAAAAGACTTTTTACTTTTGAAATTGACATGTTAATAAAATTTCTTCAATTGTTCAAATTTTTAAAAACACTGATAAATTTTTCAAAATTCTACTAAAGTTTATTTTATTACTGTAATTTATTATTTTACTTTCAATTAGAAATTCAATGAGTTTGAATTAATTTAGCTTTGAGAGATATTTACTTGTCTCTGACGCCTTTTATCTTTGCTTTTCCTCGTCGAGTGAGGGTAGCAGTGAAATAATTTAAAAAAAAAAAAACATAAAAAACACCAGCTCCTCTTCTCCGAATAATAACACCCCCAATATCTCCACATTCTTCTATTAAGGATAAAAAGATTGATTGACCACAAAAGACAATGTTACCTTTCTCAAACAATACCTCAGGCCGAGCATCTACAACTTGTTCTTCTTTGCTTTTAAGGTTTCTCTGCAAAGCATCATAATCCCTTAACAAGGGAGGCTGAGGGATGCATTCATATTGACATTTCTAAGGGAGACAAAAGAGGTTAGTTGAAGGTGAGATGAAGAAAAGAATTTAGAAGAGCAACAGGCAGATAAAATACCAATAAAGAAACCCAGAAAGTTAATATTAAAGAAAAACCAAACAAAATTTGCAAGGTAGTTTCCTTGAAAGTATTGCCCTTGGGATCTAACACATTCTCCCCTTTCCCATCTCAAAACAGTCTGCAAAGTTAGATGCCTCCTCACATTATCCTTAATCTCATCCATAGAAATCTTCAAAGGCAATTTTTCAAATTAGGAAGGGATAAGTTGCAGGCAGTCAAATCAAAACCATCAAGGAGGAAGCCATTTAAAAAGAACAATTGAAATGGTATTTCGTTTTCTAACAAAAACGAGAATATTCAACATGCTCTTTGATTGATAGAAAAGAGAATCATATCTGTCATTGTCCGATTTATGCATTTCATCTGCAACTATCAAAAGGACTTGCAGGGTTTTACAAACGACAACGTTGAACCAAATTCCAATCTGATATTTATAACATTTCTGTAATCTGCCATTCAGGAAGTCCACTGTGACGAGACAATAACCAGTGTCACTTAATTGTTGTCACAGATCCTCATCAAACCATTCTGATGAATTATCATTAAAAAACTGCATTCAACAGTGTCTACTGTCCATGAGCATCTTCAAAAGGCAACAAAAGATCTCACACAAACTTGCAACTGAAAACAAAGCAAAATATTGTTGATTGTCAAGCTAAGTCAGGGTAACAAAAAAAAGAAAACAACCTTTCATCAATTTGTTACTTAGAATAAGAAATAGGACTAATATCCTCATGTTTGTTGTTATTACTGCAATGTTTTGGTCACGGTTCTCACTGGTCTTTTTCAGGTGTCTGTCAATGCCCATAGATAAAATAAAGCATCCAGTTTGAAATTTGCATAATGTTACCCAGATCAACAGACACACCTGAAGAAGGCAGAAAGGTACAACAGGCAAAACATGATAACAACATTAGTCTGAATGTAACTAATGTAGATAATGATAATTCCTCACTACAGAAATTTCCACAAAAGTTATAAGAAATGGATCATCCTGTATATCAGCTGACTGAATGGTTCTCCCAAAGTCAGGGGCACAAGTTCTTAGGCCAAAATCATTTGTACACCTGAAAAATATCTTACTATGGAAGAGCTGTATTTCAAGACACTCAAACAAGGTCAGACCATTACAGCTGATATGGACTGTCAAGAAATCAGAACGTCTGAACCAAGTTTTTACTGAAAGGCATCTAGTGTTGGTTAATAGAGAAAGGTGTCATTCTGTAGCATGATAACATAACCATTTACTTACTGAATTTAGTAAGCTTTCTCGGGCTGCCTAAAACCCTGGGCTGTGCTATCTCAGGGGGTCAAAATTCTCTAAAATACTGACAAAGTCAGATGAGGACAATCTATATACATAGATTTCTTGTACCAAAAACCAACTTCCTTTCACGAAGAGGGAAGTGAAAATTTCATTTCAAGATGGACAAATGTCTTAAATAATGATTTATTGATTATGTGACTGATTGGGCAAAGGCTTGATAATCAAAGATGTTTTGTCGTGTCCTAAAATAAAAATGACATTACTTTCTGGCACTCTTAATATTATTTTCAAGGTAGATGGTCTCAATTTCTAAGACCACGTGCCGAGGATATCCATCCATACAACTTGTAAGCATCTCTGATCATTATGACTGAAGTGAACTCAATCCTTTCCGGATGACTTAAAATTGTGACCCTGAGTCAAACTAATACTCAACACCCACCCCCAGTCTGTGGATAATTAAATTTTTGCTGCTACACAAGCAATAATCTTTAAAACTTGCTTGTTGAGCATCAGTCTAATTAATATGTCGAATTAATCAGTCTAATTAATATGACTGCTGCCCTAAACAGAATTAATCTTTGGTCATTTATTAATAGAAATCTGTACAGACCCCAACAGATTTCTCTCCTTGAGTGCTTGGAGAAGATATTAGATGAATATCATCTTGCTTATATGAATTTTTTTTTACAGGCAGACAGATTTTAGTGTCAGATTTAGAAAATAAGCAGATATTTAAAATCTCTTGGAAATTCAGACAATAATTTAATTTATTTAATTAATTAACTTACGGATGTTACTCATTATTTCTTATTTGTTTTTAACCCGTTGTATTAGCAACGAATGTTAAATTGCATCCAAACATCCCACAGCTAACAAACAGGGACATTAGCATCTCCTGGGTCTTGGACTTTCTATCATACAAAATTATTTTTCTCTGGGTGGGTGAAGGTTTTATCAGATTTTCTAGTTTTATGTCCACTAGAGAGTCAAATGCACCTCCTGTGTTCATAGTGAAAAGATGAGGAAGCTGCCACTTTGAAGGAGAAACTCAAGATAATAACATCACTTACATCTTCGGATGTTTTGTTTTCACTTTATAAAAAAAAAAATGTCACTCCATCAAAAGTAAAGGAACTTCAGTATTCTATTATCTTCCATTTAATTTAGTTTTTATCAGGGCAGATTTTTTGGTAATCCTTCGGAAAAGACAAGAAAAGAAAAAAAATCATATTTCCAAGGAACATGAAGTGGGTGGGGGGGGGGGGAGAATGTTTAAAATTTTGCTGAAAGCAATGAGATACGAGTGATGTGAAGTGAGAGTCGGCTGCTGGCTGAAAGACAGGCAAAGAAATGCGAACGAATCATAAATTAGTGGCAAGAAATAACTTCGATAACATTCAAATTGAATTTTGATAGGACGAATTATCATTATTATATACTTTTGCTATTCAAACCATTGATATTTGACTTGCTTGTTAGAATCACGTTTCATCCATTCTTGGCTGTGTGTCTATGTACTCAGTAACCTTGGAATTTCAAACTGAACCCTTTATTCGACCTCCAAGTGACTAGATTGTTCTCATTCCACTTTCCATGCATATCAGTTAATGCTCACCAGATAACTTTGGCGATTAAAGTATTAGTTGAAACATATCTGATTTCCTATCGGTTGCAAGTTCAATCCCTGGGTCTGGTAGTGCTGAAAATTATTAATGGAAATATCCCATAAACATGGAAAGTGGAATGAAAATCATCTATTTTTTCTTTCTTTCATCCTTTTACAGGATAAATGGTTAGATGTAACTGTAAGTTCTATGCTAACAGTTTCTTCTTTCACACTTCTCGCTTGTGGAACTCTCTTCCGGCTTCTTGCTTCTCAGTCAATATAGTTCTTCAAAAATTTAAATGCACTATTGATTGTTATCTTCTGTCTTCTTAATTCTTGTTTCTTTTTATTGTTCTCTTTATTAGTGTTATTTTTCTCATATTCTTTAACACTCAGTAATCCCCTGCAGCTTAGTGGCTTTATTGTCTTGCTTGGGGTGAAATGATTAAAAAAAAAACTACTGATTGAATAAAGGATTCACATCAAAATTCTGAGAAGGTTACCAAGCACAAGAACCAGCTGAAGAAGGCAAGAATGTATAATGGCCAAAACATTATGAGGATAATACCTACAATAAGCATATAATATACAAATTTCTTATGAACACACAGTAGTATCAGAGATTTTAGAAACATAAAATGTGAAGAAATAATGAGGAAATAAAGGAACACATGACTTGACCCCCACCAAACCCCACCCTGGACAGTTTAATGTCGGTGTCACCTGGGGCTTTTATAAAATAAAATAAAAATATAAAATAAAGTTCTGACCGTTGATGTTGTTGGCTTAGATGTGACCTCAAACCCACTGGTTATCCATTTACGCAGACCTCCATCCAAAAATGAGACTTTAGGATGGCCAAAATACTGTAGAGAGAAAGACAAAGAAACAAAATTCTTCAATTCCTGGTTCATGAAACACTCTCAGAATTGTTTGAGCCAACAATGGTAAAATGCAAATGGAATCAAAATGTTTTCAAGAGATTTTGTCATAATTTTTTTTTATTGATATTAGAAACAACACAACTCACTGATGATTGGTAGTAGCCGTTTTGTCTGGATGTAAAATTGAGAAAGTGAAATCAAACAAGTGACATGGTTATTTGAAATTGTCTGACCACGTCCAACTGCAATGGACGTTTGTGCTGAGACATTGGAGGGGAGGAAAAAAGTGAACCTAGGCACAAATATTTACTCATGTGGATATTCTCTGGTCAAATCTACATCGGCACCTGGTGACATGTTCTTAGTCTTTCTTTGGGTCACAACATGTTGCTGAATATATTTCATCATCTTTCCTGCTGTTCTTACTTACTAAGCCTGATAGAGAGACACGGAGTGGGAGGAGAGAGAGACACGGAGTGGGAGGAGAGAGAGAGACACGGAGTGGGAGGAGAGAGAGAGACACGGAGTGGGAGGAGAGAGAGAGACACGGAGTGGGAGGAGAGAGAGACACGGAGTGGGAGGAGAGAGAGACACGGAGTGGGAGGAGAGAGAGAGACACGGAGTGGGAGGAGAGAGAGAGAGACACGGAGTGGGAGGAGAGAGAGAGACACGGAGTGGGAGGAGAGAGAGAGACACGGAGTGGGAGGAGAGAGAGAGACACGGAGTGGGAGGAGAGAGAGACACGGAGTGGGAGGAGAGAGAGACACGGAGTGGGAGGAGAGAGAGACACGGAGTGGGAGGAGAGAGAGACACGGAGTGGGAGGAGAGAGAGACACGGAGTGGGAGGAGAGAGAGACACGGAGTGGGAGGAGAGAGAGACACGGAGTGGGAGGAGAGAGAGACACGGAGTGGGAGGAGAGAGAGACACGGAGTGGGAGGAGAGAGAGACACGGAGTGGGAGGAGAGAGAGACACGGAGTGGGAGGAGAGAGAGACACGGAGTGGGAGGAGAGAGAGAGAGAGAGACACTGAAAATGAACACTAGGCACAGAAATTGGAAAGATAGGGACATGGTAAAAAAGACAGAGACAATGAATATACGACAAGGAAAAAAGGGACAAACAGAGACAATGGGCATTAGACCAGGGTCACAAACAGTAATCACTGGGGAGACGTGCACAGAAGATTTGCTATTAAAAAAAAAATTCTTTTTTTCCTTCACTATCAATTGAAAAATCACTTTGGTTCAGGCAAAAAGTTTATTCCTTCTTATTTCAATAACATTAAAACCATTTGAGTTTTAACCAAGATCCTTCAAAATATTCTTTGTAGTTGTACTCTGATGGCTTTTATCTCATACAGTATTTTCTTAAATTGTCAAAATTGGCATAAGTCTGGTTTATTGCTTCAAGCATTGAAGATGGAAGAAAATGGGCAACATTTTGCCTTTTTTATTTAAAGAAAGGTAAAGCTGTAACAGAAACAGAAAAAAATGAATTGTGAAGTCTATGGAGAAGGTACATTAACTAATCAAATTTATCAAAAGTGGTTTGTAAATTTTCTTGCTGGAGATTTGTCATTGAACAATCTGTGTCATTGGGGAAACCAATTAAGGTTGATATACAATCATGATGTTATCTGAAGATAAATAGTGATATGATGGTCGATGATAGCCAACATGCTTGAAAAACCTAAATCAAGAATTGAAAAATTGTAAAAATTTATGTGTAAAATAGTTGAGAACAATGTAGGCTTAAGGATTAAAAAAACAACTTCCCAAATAGCCACAGAAATTGTTAGGAATGAATCATATTTGCTGAAATACAATATATTTCATAGGATCAGCTGGTGATCAGAAGTCAGAAAAAAAAAATCAGGATGGGGAAGTGATTTTTCATTGATCCATAAATTAACAAATCAGCAACTAGTGAGAGGGTAGGATTTCCTGGTAACAAAATAGGAATTTCTCCTTCCTCATAGTAAATGGGCCAGCAACTGTTAGGATTAGGGAGTTTCACTCACTCACTCACTATATCCTCTCCATCACTGACAAATAGTCAGTAAAATTCCCCTACTGGGAACAATAAAAGTAGCCAATACAGACCATATGTGTTGGGTTATTTATTACAAGAAAACCTTTCTCCTGCAAAAAAACAAAGCTGATTTGACTTCCAGTAAGATACTAAGTGTGAATTTGATGTATTGGCCTAAACACACCCTTGGAGACTGACTAAGTCAGCAGTCACAACCAAGATAACCTACAATGGAACAACTATAGTTACCAAAGACCACATCTGATTTTGTGACTACATTGGCAAATCATTTGCATTAGCTTGGTCATCTTCAATGCTTGGATATGCACATGTGTTTGTATTTGTGTGTGTAGGGGAGAGGAAATGTAAATATTTTTTTTTATTTGTTAATTGTGACAAACAAGGAAAACTGAATATTTTATAACTAAATCGAATGTAAGAGATTATGAGGCAAGTGCAATGAACCCCCCCCCCCCGCCCACCAACTGTACTAAAAGTGTGTTTAAAAGATTGGGGAGTTGTGTTAACCTGACTAGGTGAACCTATCCATGAAAGAAATGGCCAAATATTTTATCAAGAAAAATGAATACCATATATACACAAGTATAAAGTAGGCCTTAATTATTTTGGTATGGATTTTAACCTCTCCAGAAAATTGCAACAGGTCACCGAAAATGTTGCTCTACACTCGAATATATATGTTTGCATCCAGGTCCTTACGTTTCACCTTTTTTGACAGATTTTCTGTTATCACAATGTGGGACATTTAATAACAAAGATGATAAAAAGAAAAAAAAAAATCAAGATATTTTAGGCCCAAAACACATAAGAAAAACAAAACATTTTTTTTTAATTCAAAATTCCCAGCATTTGTCAGTCATACACATGTGTAGTTGAATGAATGTAAACAAATCTAGTCTCTGATGAAATGCAGCACACAAAAACTTTTTCCACTTCACATTGTCATACACTTTCCTTCAAAACTGTTCTTGATATATACAAATTTATATATCATTATCCCATATATATATATATATATATATATATATATATATATATATATAAACTGCGTCTAGAGATTATATGTAAAAGAGGTATTGTCAAATATTTTATGTAAAATTCATAGATATGTGTTATCCAATGAAATAATTTGTACTATTATGTATAGCGAGTAAGCATCAAAGCAATTAAGTCCCAATTTTCAATTTCAGATTGATATTTAGTATTTTTTCAGTAATTATAGCAATTTGCAGTGTCAAGAGATTATTTGCAAGAACTAGAATTTAGTATTATGGCTCGTAAAAAAGAACTAACAATGAATGAAAAGAACTATTTAATCAAAGAAATTAGCAAAGGAAAGTCTTCGCTTCAAATTTCTAAGGATTTGAAAAGGGATCATCGAACAATCAAGAAAATATGTCAAATGGGAATTCAACCAAGGAAAAAAAAGGTCTCAGGCTGAATTCAGGAATTTAACAAGGCGAGATCTATCACATATCCGAAGAGAATTAATAAGAAACCCAAATGCGTCAAGTGCGTTCATATTTGAGGCCGCTGAGCTCCTATGGTGTCAAGGGAAACAAGGTGTAAAGCATTAAGGAAGTTTGCTGATGTAAAAAATCAAATCATTTTAACAAAAAAACATAAGGAAAGAAGATTGCAGTGGGCAAAAAAATACATGAAAACTGATTTCCTTAAAGTGCTTTTTACAGACGAATCAAGGATGGGCCTGATGGATGGGCTCAAAGATGGGTTTGCAAGCAACATGACTCAAGAAAATTTTTTAAACGCCAACAAGGTGGAGGTGGGATCATGATATGGGCTGGGATTATTGGTAATGAGCTTGTGGGTCCATTTAAACTGAAAGACGGGGTTAAAATGAATTCCAAAAGTTACTGTGATTTTCTAGAGCAATATTTCCTTGAATGGCTTGATAACCAGTCTTTAGCCAAGTGTAGATCTATGATCTTTATGCAAGACAACGCACCAAGTCATGCATCAAAGTTTATTAAATCCTGGTTGAAAGAAAAGGGATTTGTTGAAGATTCTCTTATGGACTGGCCTTCAAATAGCTGTGACTTGAATCCCATTGAGAACCTGTGGAGCATCCTCAAGAGAGATATTTATTCTAATGGAAGGCAATTCAACAGCAAATGTGACCTCTGGGAGGCAGTTAAAGTTGCTGCAAACAACTTACCAGTGGGAGGCAGTTAAAGTTGCTGCAAACAACTTACCAGCTGCTAAAATTGCAAATCTAGCATCAGATGTTGAGAATAGGCTGATAAGAGTTATTGAAAAGAAAGGAGCATTTGTGCAATAAATTTTAGGAGGTTCTTATTATTTTTTGTTAATATATCTTTTATTTTTTAAAATAAAATGCTTTTTTTGTTTTTCCTTTAAGAAATTGACAAATTTGTTCTAAAATCTTTTCATATTATTTTTTTACATTAGTTTTACAAGGTATAATAATGTAAAAGTATCAAAATAAATAGTTGCAAATAAACTACTGACAGTCAAATTAGTCTGTTTTGCTAACTTAGTAAAATTTTTCCAACCAAAAACAATAGCTTTCTCTATCACTATATATCTAAGTTAATAATATTGAGTAGAATCTAAACATCATAATAGGACTTTTAACATTAAAGACGCAACTCTTTATACCAATTCATAACTTGCATATAATCTCTAGACGCAGTTTATATATATATATATATATAATGTGTGTGTGTGTGGAATAAAAATGTCTTAAAAATAATTGCCAGACTTTGTCCATTTCATAATGTGTGACGTCATTTGTTTACATCTGGATATGCATTGAGCAGATATGAATGTACGAGAGAAAATCATGGAGAATTGTAGTTTAAAAACAGTAAAATCGACCTTACTAAGTGAATGCTTCTCTCTGCCCCAATCGATTAAGGCACGTCAGGCTATATGACAGTTCCGTGTAAGATACAGGTTCGATTCCTGTCGGAGGACGAATATTTTCTATAAAAATTTCTCGGACATTCAGGCCGGTAAATGTTGTTAATACTATTTATTATAAACAGAGCATTTACTTAAATATTTGTATCTATAAAAAGAACGTATAAACATAAAAAATGTCATATATATATATATATATATATATATATATATATATATATATATATATGCATACAGGATTATTCAAAAAGAATGAACAGATTTCATTATGCTATATCTTAATAAGGAAAAGCAATAGAAAACTCCAGTGAAGTCACAAGTATTCTACTCACAATCAACTCTTATTTTCTGTCTTACAAGTGTTCAATGTGGCCACCACCTGCAGTATGGGCAACATCAATTAGATAAAAGAATTCCTACCAGACATGTATCAGCATATCATGATCAACTGAGTTGATCGCTGTTGCTATTTGAAATTTAAGGTCATTGAGGCTAGTGGTAGAACATAAATGTAATCTTTTACGTATCCCACAAGAAAAAAAAAATCATACACTGTGAGGTCTGGGGAACTTGCAGGCCAAGCACAGACAGCAAAATCTTGGTAAGTGTCTAAACAATGTATAGTCTGTAAGGTTTCAAATGTAGAGATCTTCTTAGCACATGCCAGATAGCAGATTGAGAGATCACAATCTCACAGCTAGCTCGATTTGTGGACTTCCTTGGAATCCCCTCAAATGCAGCACGGATTCTCGCCACTTGTTGTTCTGAAACTTGTGGTTGTTCTGGATTTTTTTCCTTTACACAGACACCCACTCTCTTGAAACTGTTTAAACCACTGTTGAATGTTCTTTGGCGAGGGCAGATTAATGTTGAATTGCCTTCAAAAAGCACACTGCACCGTGACAACTGTATTTGTTTTCTGTCTATATTTCTGAGATGAGGTATTATGTACATTATTTACATTATTCGGACTATTGTCCTCATCTTTGTCGCCATATTTATTACAACGTTTCGGCCTTTCAGTATCTGTCTATATTTCTGAGATGAGGTATTATGTACATTATTTACATTATTCGGACTATTGTCCTCATCTTTGTCGCCATATTTATTACAACGTTTCAGCCGTCGTACGCTCCAGCCTTCTTCAGGTGGTTGGTATGTCGAACTGAACCCTTTATTTTGCTCACTGGGGTAAACTGTTCTAGTTCCATGTGCCATGTCTAATGGATGTCAGTTAACAGTTATCTCCTGTTAATTCCCCTCTCCAAGTTCTCCACTGCCTTAACCAGGTATTGAACTCACACACTGTCACTGGATCTAACTAACTGTTGAATGTTCTTTGGAGAGGGCGGATTAATGTTGAATTGCCTTCAAAAAGCACACTGCACTGTGACAACTGTATTTGTTTTAGAGAATGCAGAACGCCTTTTGCTGAGGACTCACCATTCCAGGAGTAAAAAAACAACTGAACGTTGCTGGAGATATGATGCAACTACAGCACCCCTGTAGCCCTAATTCAAAACTTAGAAAACTCATCTTTCAAATGGTCATAACTCATTCCATGCCAATGCTTGAGAACTGAAGCAATGCATTATGAAATCAGTTCATTCTTTTTGAATAATATAAAAATCTGATTATTTTACTTAAAGCAACCAAGAACTTTTACACGATTCAATATCTGAAGCTTTTTATTACTCGTTGCAAGAAAGGAGGAAAAAGAAAAAATGATAAAAAGAGAGGATATAAAAATCTTACCCTGAAAAGCCACCAAGCACGAATAGCAGACCGGTTGTCCTCTTGGTCATACGTGACTACATGTGTCTCTTTATCGATGCCCAAATTCCCAATGTATTCACCCAGGCATTTAGTGTCTGGCAGAGGAAAGGTTATAAGGTCAGTTGGAGTTGAGCATTGATTCAGGTCAAAATACATCGACCCAGGTATATGCTGCCTACAGAAGAAAAATAATTGAAATGTTCATTATATTTGGAATTTGTGAACTGGCTAACAAATAAAGATGCACAGTCAACCAAGAAATAGGAAGACACACTATGAGCAATCTTGGAGAAAAACAAGTAGCAAATCTTTTAGGTTAGATTTGATCTGCATTTAGTCATCCAGCTCTTATAGTTTGAATTTTATCTAGTATGGATGTGAGTCTGGCTTGAGGCTTATTTTCATTATTTTTGCATCTAGATGACATCACAACAACACACGGCCTCCTATACACAAGACCAGCACAACTGAAGGGGGGGGGGCATATTTGGAATTCTTTGAAAAAAATAAACAGTATCAAATTTGCCATGCATACTTGAGTGATGATAGAGAATACAGAAAGAAAGAAAAAACAGAATGAAGGAGAGAGAAAAAACAGAATGAAAGAGAGAGAGAAAGAGAAAACAGAGAAAAAAGGAAGGTGAGAGAGAAAACAGAGAAAAAAGGAGAGTGAGAGAGAAAACAGAGAAAAAAGGAGAGTGAGAGAGAAAACAGAGAAAAAAGGAGAGTGAGAGAGAAAACAGAAAAAAGCAGAGAGCGAGAGAAAAAAGGAGAGTGAGAGAGAAAACAGAGAAAAAAGGAGAGAGCGATAGAAAACAGAAAAAGGAGAGAGAGAGACTTGAAGCAACAGAAATGTGGTTCTGAAATATGCCGAGAATACCATGGACTGAACATGTGAACAATGAGAAAGTTTTACAGAAAATGCAAACAAAATAGACAATTATACTTAACATCAGGAAGCAACACTTGAAATTTTGAGGGTACATAATAAGGAAAGAAAACTTGGAAGATTGAACACTCACAGGACAGATTAAAGACAGGAGAGACCAAGGAAAGCAGTGCTGCATAACCCCTGCCTAACAAGCTTGTAGAATAGGGGTTAGGAGATAGTGAAAGGACAAACTTTACTAAAGGCTACAAAAGACAGGAACTTGTGGGGATCCATAATTGTCCAAATCCTGAGGGGAGACAGCACATAGAAGAAGAAGAATAACAATTGTTCAGTGCAATATTATAAGTGTTCTTTTTTTATTATTATTATTATAAGTGTTCTTTTTTATTATTATAAGTGTTCTTTTCTTATTATTATTATTATAAGTGTTCTTTTTTTATTATTATAAGTGTTCTTTTTTATTATTATTATTATAAGTGTTCTTTTTTTATTATTATTATTATTATAAGTGTTCTTTTTTTATTATTATTATTATTATAATAAGTGTTCTTTTATTATTATTATTATTATTATTATAAGTGTTCTTTTATTATTATTATTATAATAAGTGTTCTTTTATTATTATTATAATAAGTGTTCTTTTATTATTATTATAATAGGTGTTCTTTTATTATTATTATAATAAGTGTTCTTTTATTATTATTATAATAAGTGTTCTTTTATTATTATTATAATAAGTGTTCTTTTATTATTATTATTATAATAAGTGTTCTTTTATTATTATTATTATAATAAGTGTTCTTTTATTATTATTATTATAATAAGTGTTCTTTTATTATTATTATTATAATAAGTGTTCTTTTATTATTATTATAATAAGTGTTCTTTTATTATTATTATTATTATAATAAGTGTTCTGTTATTATTATTATAATAAGAGTTCTTTTTTATTATTATTATTATAAGTGTTCTTTTATTACTATTATTATTATTATTATAAGTGTTCTTTTATTATTATTATAATAAGTGTTCTTTTATTATTATTATAAGTGTTCTTTTATTATTATTATTATAATAAGTGTTCTTTTTTATTATTATAAGTGTTCTTTTTATTATTATAAGTGTTCTTTTTTATTATTATAAGTGTTCTTTTTATTATTATAAGTGTTCTTTTTTATTATTATAAGTGTTCTTTTATTATTATTATTATAATAAGTGTTCTTTTATTATTATTATAATAAGTGTTCTTTTATTATTATTATAATAAGTGTTCTTTTATTATTATTATTATTATTATTATTATAAGTGTTCTTTTATTATTATTATTATTATAATAAGTGTTCTTTTATTATTATTATTATAAGTGTTCTGTTATTATTATTATCATTATAATAAGTGTTCTTTTATTATTATTATAATAAGTGTTCTTTATTATTATTATAATTATTATTATTATAATAAGTGTTCTTTTATTATTATTATAATAAGTGTTCTTTTATTATTATTATTATTATTATAAGTGTTCTTTTATTATTATTATTATTATTATTATTATTATAAGTGTTCTTTTATTATTATTATTATTATTATAATAAGTGTTCTTTTATTATTATTATTATAAGTGTTCTTTTATTATTATTATTATTATTATAAGTCTTCTTTATTATTATTATTATTATTATTATAATAAGTGTTCTGTTATTATTATTATTATAATAAGTGTTCTTTTTTATTATTATTATAAGTGTTCTTTTATTATTATTATTATAAGTGTTCTTTTTTATTATTATAATAAGTGTTCTTTTATTATTATTATTATAATAAGTGTTCTTTCATTATTATTATAATAAGTGTTCTTTTATTATTATTATTATTATAAGTGTTCTTTTATTATTATTATTATTATTATTATAATAAGTGTTCTTTTATTATTATTATAATAAGAGTTCTTTTATCATTATTATAATAAGTGTTCTTTTACTATTATTATTATTAGTATTATAAGTGTTCTGTTATTATTATTATTATAATAAGTGTCCTTTATTATTATTATAATAAGTGTTCTTTTTTATTATTATAATAAGTGTTCTTTCATTATTATTATTATTATTATTATTATTATTATAATAAGTGTTCTTTTATTATTATTATTATAATAAGTGTTCTTTTATTATTATTATTATAATAAGTGTTCTTTTATTATTATTATTATAAGTGTTCTTTTATTATTATAAGTGTTCTTTTTTATTATTATTATTATTATTATAAGTGTTCTTTATTATTATTATTATTATTATAATAAGTGTTCTGTTATTATTATTATTATAATAAGTGTTCTTTTTTATTATTATTTTTATAAGTGTTCTTTTATTATTATTATTATTATAATAAGTGTTCTTTTTTATTATAATAAGTGTTCTTTTATTATTATTATTATTATTATAATAAGTGTTCTTTTATTATTATTATAATAAGTGTTCTTTTATTATTATTATTATTATTATTATTATAATAAGTGTTCTGTTATTATTATTATAATAAGTGTTCTTTTTTATTATTATTATTATTATTATTATTATAATAAGTGTTCTGTTATTATTATTATAATAAGTGTTCTTTTTTATTATTATTATTATAAGTGTTCTTTTATTATTATTATTATAATAAGTGTTCTTTATTATTATTATTATAATAAGTGTTCTTTATTATTATTATTATTATAATAAGTGTTCTTTATTAATATAATTATTATTATAATAAGTGTTCTGTTATTATTATTATTATAATAAGTGTTCTTTTTTATTATTATTATTATAAGTGTTCTTTTATTATTATTATTATAATAAGTGTTCTTTATTATTATTATTATTATAATAAGTGTTCTTTATTATTATTATTATTATTATAATAAGTGTTCTTTATTATTATTATTATTATAATAAGTGTTCTTTTATTATTATTATTATTATTATTATTATAATAAGTGTTCTTTTATTATTATTATAATAAGTGTTCTTTTATTATTATTATTATAAGTCTTCTTTATTATTATTATTTTTATTATAAGTCTTCTTTATTATTATTATTATTATTATTACAATAAGTGTTCTTTTATTATTATTATTATAATAAGTGTTCTTTTATTATTATTATTATAATAAGTGTTCTTTTATTATTATTATTATAAGTGTTCTTTTATTATTATAAGTGTTCTTTTTTATTATTATTATTATTATTATAAGTGTTCTTTATTATTATTATTATTATTATAATAAGTGTTCTGTTATTATTATTATTATAATAAGTGTTCTTTTTTATTATTATTTTTATAAGTGTTCTTTTATTATTATTATTATTATAATAAGTGTTCTTTTTTATTATAATAAGTGTTCTTTTATTATTATTATTATTATTATAATAAGTGTTCTTTTATTATTATTATAATAAGTGTTCTTTTATTATTATTATTATTATTATTATAATAAGTGTTCTGTTATTATTATTATAATAAGTGTTCTTTTTTATTATTATTATTATAAGTGTTCTTTTATTATTATTATTATAATAAGTGTTCTTTATTATTATTATTATAATAAGTGTTCTTTATTATTATTATTATTATAATAAGTGTTCTTTATTAATATAATTATTATTATAATAAGTGTTCTGTTATTATTATTATTATAATAAGTGTTCTTTTTTATTATTATTATTATAAGTGTTCTTTTATTATTATTATTATAATAAGTGTTCTTTATTATTATTATTATTATAATAAGTGTTCTTTATTATTATTATTATTATTATAATAAGTGTTCTTTATTATTATTATTATTATAATAAGTGTTCTTTTATTATTATTATTATTATAATAAGTGTTCTTTATTATTATTATTATTATAATAAGTGTTCTTTTATTATTATTATTATTATTATTATTATAATAAGTGTTCTTTTATTATTATTATAATAAGTGTTCTTTTATTATTATTATTATAAGTCTTCTTTATTATTATTATTTTTATTATAAGTCTTCTTTATTATTATTATTATTATTATTATAATAAGTGTTCTGTTATTATTATTATAATAAGTGTTCTTTTTTATTATTATTATAATAAGTGTTCTTTTATTATTATTATTATAAGTGTTCTTTTATTATTATTATTATTATTATAATAAGTGTTCTTTTATTATTATTATTATAATAAGTGTTCTTTTATTATTATTATTATTATAAGTGTTCTTTTTTATTATTATTATTATTATTATAAGTGTTCTTTATTATTATTATTATTATTATAATAAGTGTTCTGTTATTATTATTATAATAAGTGTTCTTTTTTATTATTATTATTATAAGTGTTCTTTTATTATTATTATTATTATAATAAGTGTTCTTTTTTATTATTATAATAAGTGTTCTTTTATTATTATTATTATTATAATAATAAGTGTTCTTTTATTATTATTATTATAATAAGTGTTCTTTTATTATTATTATTATAAGTGTTCTTTTATTATTATTATTATTATTATAAGTGTTCTTTTTTATTATTATTATTATTATAAGTGTTCTTTAATATTATTATTATTATTATAATAAGTGTTCTTTTTTATTATTATAATAAGTGTTCTTTTATTATTATTATTATTATTATAATAAGTGTTCTTTTATTATTATTATAATAAGTGTTCTTTTATTATTATTATAATAAGTGTTCTTTTATTATTATTATTATTATTATAATAAGTGTTCTGTTATTATTATTATAATAAGTGTTCTTTTATTATTATTATTATAATAAGTGTTCTTTTATTATTATTATTATAATAAGTGTTCTTTATTATGATTATTATTATAAGTGTTCTTTTATTATTATTATAATAAGTGTTCTTTTATTATTATTATTATTATAATAAGTGTTCTTTTATTATTATTATAATAAGTGTTCTTTTATTATTATTATAAGTGTTCTTTTATTATTATTATTATTATTATTATTATAATAAGTGTTCTTTTATTATTATTATAATAAGTGTTCTTTTATTATTATTATTATTATTATTATTATAAGTGTTCTTTTATTATTATTATTATTATTATTATAATAAGTGTTCTTTTATTATTATTATTATTATAATAAGTATTCTTTTATTATTATTATAATAAGTGTTCTTTTATTATTATTATTATAAGTCTTCTTTATTATTATTATTATTATAAGTCTTCTTTATTATTATTATTATTATTATTATTATTATTATAATAAGTGTTCTGTTATTATTATTATTATTATAAGTGTTCTTTTATTATTATTATTATAATAAGTGTTCTTTTATTATTATTATTATAAGTGTTCTGTTATTATTATTATTATAATAAGTGTTCTTTTATTATTATTATTATAATAAGTGTTCTTTATTATTATTATAATAAGTGTTCTTTTTTATTATTATAATAAGTGTTCTTTCATTATTATTATTATTATTATTATTATTATAATAAGTGTTCTTTTATTATTATTATAATAAGTGTTCTTTTATTATTATTATAATAAGTGTTCTTTTATTATTATTATAATAATAAGTGTTCTTTTATTATTATTATAATAAGTGTTCTTTTATTATTATTATTATTATTATTATAAGTGTTCTTTTTTATTATTATTATTATTATAATAAGTGTTCTTTTTTTATTATTATTATTATAATAAGTGTTCTTTATTATTATTATTATTATAATAAGTGTTCTTTATTATTATTATTATTATAATAAGTGATCTTTTATTATTATTATTATTATAATAAGTGTTCTTTTATTATTATTATTATAAGTGTTCTTTTTTATTATTATTATTATAATAAGTGTTCTTTTATTATTATTATTATAATAAGTGTTCTTTATTATTATTATTATTATAAGTGTTCTTTTATTATTATTATAATAATAAGTGTTCTTTTATTATTATTATTATAAGTGTTCTTTTTTATTATTATTATTATTATAATAAGTGTTCTTTTATTATTATTATTATTATAATAAGTGTTCTTTTATTATTATTATTATTATAATAAGTGTTCTTTATTATTATTATTATTATTATAATAATTGATCTTTTATTATTATTATTATTATAATAAGTGATCTTTTATTATTATTATTATTATAATAAGTGTTCTTTTATTATTATTATTATTATAATAAGTGTTCTTTTATTATTATTATTATAATAAGTGTTCTTTTATTATTATTATTATTATTATAATAAGTGTTCTTTTATTATTATTATTATTATTATTATTATAATAAGTGATCTTTTATTATTATTATTATTATAATAAGTGTTCTTTTATTATTATTATTATTATTATTATAATAAGTGATCTTTTATTATTATTATTATTATAATAAGTGTTCTTTATTATTATTATTATTATTATAATAAGTGATCTTTTATTATTATTATTATTATAATAAGTGTTCTTTTATTATTATTATTATAATAAGTGTTCTTTTATTATTATTATTATAATAAGTGTTCTTTTTTATTATTATTATAATAAGTGTTTTTATTATTATTATTATAATAAGTGATCTTTTATTATTATTATTATTATTATAAGTGTTCTTTTTTATTATTATTATTATTATTATTATAATAAGTGTTCTTTTATTATTATTATTATTATAAGTGTTCTTTTATTATTATTATTATTATAATAAGTGTTCTTTTTTATTATTATTATTATTATAATAAGTGTTCTTTTTTATTATAATAAGTGTTCTTTTATTATTATTATTATTATTATAATAAGTGTTCTTTTATTATTATTATAATAAGTGTTCTTTTATTATTATTATTATTATTATTATTATAATAAGTGTTCTGTTATTATTATTATAATAAGTGTTCTTTTTTATTATTATTATTATTATTATTATTATAATAAGTGTTCTGTTATTATTATTATAATAAGTGTTCTTTTTTATTATTATTATTATAAGTGTTCTTTTATTATTATTATTATAATAAGTGTTCTTTATTATTATTATTATAATAAGTGTTCTTTATTATTATTATTATTATAATAAGTGTTCTTTATTAATATAATTATTATTATAATAAGTGTTCTGTTATTATTATTATTATAATAAGTGTTCTTTTTTATTATTATTATTATAAGTGTTCTTTTATTATTATTATTATAATAAGTGTTCTTTATTATTATTATTATTATAATAAGTGTTCTTTATTATTATTATTATTATTATAATAAGTGTTCTTTATTATTATTATTATTATAATAAGTGTTCTTTTATTATTATTATTATTATTATTATTATAATAAGTGTTCTTTTATTATTATTATAATAAGTGTTCTTTTATTATTATTATTATAAGTCTTCTTTATTATTATTATTTTTATTATAAGTCTTCTTTATTATTATTATTATTATTATTACAATAAGTGTTCTTTTATTATTATTATTATAATAAGTGTTCTTTTATTATTATTATTATAATAAGTGTTCTTTTATTATTATTATTATAAGTGTTCTTTTATTATTATAAGTGTTCTTTTTTATTATTATTATTATTATTATAAGTGTTCTTTATTATTATTATTATTATTATAATAAGTGTTCTGTTATTATTATTATTATAATAAGTGTTCTTTTTTATTATTATTTTTATAAGTGTTCTTTTATTATTATTATTATTATAATAAGTGTTCTTTTTTATTATAATAAGTGTTCTTTTATTATTATTATTATTATTATAATAAGTGTTCTTTTATTATTATTATAATAAGTGTTCTTTTATTATTATTATTATTATTATTATAATAAGTGTTCTGTTATTATTATTATAATAAGTGTTCTTTTTTATTATTATTATTATAAGTGTTCTTTTATTATTATTATTATAATAAGTGTTCTTTATTATTATTATTATAATAAGTGTTCTTTATTATTATTATTATTATAATAAGTGTTCTTTATTAATATAATTATTATTATAATAAGTGTTCTGTTATTATTATTATTATTATAAGTGTTCTTTTTTATTATTATTATTATTATAATAAGTGTTCTTTTATTATTATTATTATTATAATAAGTGTTCTTTTATTATTATTATTATTATAATAAGTGTTCTTTATTATTATTATTATTATTATAATAATTGATCTTTTATTATTATTATTATTATAATAAGTGATCTTTTATTATTATTATTATTATAATAAGTGTTCTTTTATTATTATTATTATTATAATAAGTGTTCTTTTATTATTATTATTATAATAAGTGTTCTTTTATTATTATTATTATTATTATAATAAGTGTTCTTTTATTATTATTATTATTATTATTATTATAATAAGTGATCTTTTATTATTATTATTATTATAATAAGTGTTCTTTTATTATTATTATTATTATTATTATAATAAGTGATCTTTTATTATTATTATTATTATAATAAGTGTTCTTTATTATTATTATTATTATTATAATAAGTGATCTTTTATTATTATTATTATTATAATAAGTGTTCTTTTATTATTATTATTATAATAAGTGTTCTTTTATTATTATTATTATAATAAGTGTTCTTTTTTATTATTATTATAATAAGTGTTTTTATTATTATTATTATAATAAGTGATCTTTTATTATTATTATTATTATTATAAGTGTTCTTTTTTATTATTATTATTATTATTATTATAATAAGTGTTCTTTTATTATTATTATTATTATAAGTGTTCTTTTATTATTATTATTATTATAATAAGTGTTCTTTTTTATTATTATTATTATTATAATAAGTGTTCTTTTTTATTATAATAAGTGTTCTTTTATTATTATTATTATTATTATAATAAGTGTTCTTTTATTATTATTATAATAAGTGTTCTTTTATTATTATTATTATTATTATTATTATAATAAGTGTTCTGTTATTATTATTATAATAAGTGTTCTTTTTTATTATTATTATTATTATTATTATTATAATAAGTGTTCTGTTATTATTATTATAATAAGTGTTCTTTTTTATTATTATTATTATAAGTGTTCTTTTATTATTATTATTATAATAAGTGTTCTTTATTATTATTATTATAATAAGTGTTCTTTATTATTATTATTATTATAATAAGTGTTCTTTATTAATATAATTATTATTATAATAAGTGTTCTGTTATTATTATTATTATAATAAGTGTTCTTTTTTATTATTATTATTATAAGTGTTCTTTTATTATTATTATTATAATAAGTGTTCTTTATTATTATTATTATTATAATAAGTGTTCTTTATTATTATTATTATTATTATAATAAGTGTTCTTTATTATTATTATTATTATAATAAGTGTTCTTTTATTATTATTATTATTATTATTATTATAATAAGTGTTCTTTTATTATTATTATAATAAGTGTTCTTTTATTATTATTATTATAAGTCTTCTTTATTATTATTATTTTTATTATAAGTCTTCTTTATTATTATTATTATTATTATTACAATAAGTGTTCTTTTATTATTATTATTATAATAAGTGTTCTTTTATTATTATTATTATAATAAGTGTTCTTTTATTATTATTATTATAAGTGTTCTTTTATTATTATAAGTGTTCTTTTTTATTATTATTATTATTATTATAAGTGTTCTTTATTATTATTATTATTATTATAATAAGTGTTCTGTTATTATTATTATTATAATAAGTGTTCTTTTTTATTATTATTTTTATAAGTGTTCTTTTATTATTATTATTATTATAATAAGTGTTCTTTTTTATTATAATAAGTGTTCTTTTATTATTATTATTATTATTATAATAAGTGTTCTTTTATTATTATTATAATAAGTGTTCTTTTATTATTATTATTATTATTATTATAATAAGTGTTCTGTTATTATTATTATAATAAGTGTTCTTTTTTATTATTATTATTATAAGTGTTCTTTTATTATTATTATTATAATAAGTGTTCTTTATTATTATTATTATAATAAGTGTTCTTTATTATTATTATTATTATAATAAGTGTTCTTTATTAATATAATTATTATTATAATAAGTGTTCTGTTATTATTATTATTATAATAAGTGTTCTTTTTTATTATTATTATTATAAGTGTTCTTTTATTATTATTATTATAATAAGTGTTCTTTATTATTATTATTATTATAATAAGTGTTCTTTATTATTATTATTATTATTATAATAAGTGTTCTTTATTATTATTATTATTATAATAAGTGTTCTTTTATTATTATTATTATTATAATAAGTGTTCTTTATTATTATTATTATTATAATAAGTGTTCTTTTATTATTATTATTATTATTATTATTATAATAAGTGTTCTTTTATTATTATTATAATAAGTGTTCTTTTATTATTATTATTATAAGTCTTCTTTATTATTATTATTTTTATTATAAGTCTTCTTTATTATTATTATTATTATTATTATAATAAGTGTTCTGTTATTATTATTATAATAAGTGTTCTTTTTTATTATTATTATAATAAGTGTTCTTTTATTATTATTATTATAAGTGTTCTTTTATTATTATTATTATTATTATAATAAGTGTTCTTTTATTATTATTATTATAATAAGTGTTCTTTTATTATTATTATTATTATAAGTGTTCTTTTTTATTATTATTATTATTATTATAAGTGTTCTTTATTATTATTATTATTATTATAATAAGTGTTCTGTTATTATTATTATAATAAGTGTTCTTTTTTATTATTATTATTATAAGTGTTCTTTTATTATTATTATTATTATAATAAGTGTTCTTTTTTATTATTATAATAAGTGTTCTTTTATTATTATTATTATTATAATAATAAGTGTTCTTTTATTATTATTATTATAATAAGTGTTCTTTTATTATTATTATTATAAGTGTTCTTTTATTATTATTATTATTATTATAAGTGTTCTTTTTTATTATTATTATTATTATAAGTGTTCTTTAATATTATTATTATTATTATAATAAGTGTTCTTTTTTATTATTATAATAAGTGTTCTTTTATTATTATTATTATTATTATAATAAGTGTTCTTTTATTATTATTATAATAAGTGTTCTTTTATTATTATTATAATAAGTGTTCTTTTATTATTATTATTATTATTATAATAAGTGTTCTGTTATTATTATTATAATAAGTGTTCTTTTATTATTATTATTATAATAAGTGTTCTTTTATTATTATTATTATAATAAGTGTTCTTTATTATGATTATTATTATAAGTGTTCTTTTATTATTATTATAATAAGTGTTCTTTTATTATTATTATTATTATAATAAGTGTTCTTTTATTATTATTATAATAAGTGTTCTTTTATTATTATTATAAGTGTTCTTTTATTATTATTATTATTATTATTATTATAATAAGTGTTCTTTTATTATTATTATAATAAGTGTTCTTTTATTATTATTATTATTATTATTATTATAAGTGTTCTTTTATTATTATTATTATTATTATTATAATAAGTGTTCTTTTATTATTATTATTATTATAATAAGTATTCTTTTATTATTATTATAATAAGTGTTCTTTTATTATTATTATTATAAGTCTTCTTTATTATTATTATTATTATAAGTCTTCTTTATTATTATTATTATTATTATTATTATTATTATAATAAGTGTTCTGTTATTATTATTATTATTATAAGTGTTCTTTTATTATTATTATTATAATAAGTGTTCTTTTATTATTATTATTATAAGTGTTCTGTTATTATTATTATTATAATAAGTGTTCTTTTATTATTATTATTATAATAAGTGTTCTTTATTATTATTATAATAAGTGTTCTTTTTTATTATTATAATAAGTGTTCTTTCATTATTATTATTATTATTATTATTATTATAATAAGTGTTCTTTTATTATTATTATAATAAGTGTTCTTTTATTATTATTATAATAAGTGTTCTTTTATTATTATTATAATAATAAGTGTTCTTTTATTATTATTATAATAAGTGTTCTTTTATTATTATTATTATTATTATTATAAGTGTTCTTTTTTATTATTATTATTATTATAATAAGTGTTCTTTTTTTATTATTATTATTATAATAAGTGTTCTTTATTATTATTATTATTATAATAAGTGTTCTTTATTATTATTATTATTATAATAAGTGATCTTTTATTATTATTATTATTATAATAAGTGTTCTTTTATTATTATTATTATAAGTGTTCTTTTTTATTATTATTATTATAATAAGTGTTCTTTTATTATTATTATTATAATAAGTGTTCTTTATTATTATTATTATTATAAGTGTTCTTTTATTATTATTATAATAATAAGTGTTCTTTTATTATTATTATTATAAGTGTTCTTTTTTATTATTATTATTATTATAATAAGTGTTCTTTTATTATTATTATTATTATAATAAGTGTTCTTTTATTATTATTATTATTATAATAAGTGTTCTTTATTATTATTATTATTATTATAATAATTGATCTTTTATTATTATTATTATTATAATAAGTGATCTTTTATTATTATTATTATTATAATAAGTGTTCTTTTATTATTATTATTATTATAATAAGTGTTCTTTTATTATTATTATTATAATAAGTGTTCTTTTATTATTATTATTATTATTATAATAAGTGTTCTTTTATTATTATTATTATTATTATTATTATAATAAGTGATCTTTTATTATTATTATTATTATAATAAGTGTTCTTTTATTATTATTATTATTATTATTATAATAAGTGATCTTTTATTATTATTATTATTATAATAAGTGTTCTTTATTATTATTATTATTATTATAATAAGTGATCTTTTATTATTATTATTATTATAATAAGTGTTCTTTTATTATTATTATTATAATAAGTGTTCTTTTATTATTATTATTATAATAAGTGTTCTTTTTTATTATTATTATAATAAGTGTTTTTATTATTATTATTATAATAAGTGATCTTTTATTATTATTATTATTATTATAAGTGTTCTTTTTTATTATTATTATTATTATTATTATAATAAGTGTTCTTTTATTATTATTATTATTATAAGTGTTCTTTTATTATTATTATTATTATAATAAGTGTTCTTTTTTATTATTATTATTATTATAATAAGTGTTCTTTTATTATTATTATTATTATTATAAGTGTTCTTTTTTATTATTATTATTATAATAAGTGTTCTTTTATTATTATTATTATTATTATTATAATAAGTGTTCTTTTATTATTATTATTATTATAATAAGTGTTCTTTATTATTATTATTATTATAATAAGTGTTCTTTATTATTATTATTATAATAAGTGTTCTTTTATTATTATTATAATAAGTGTTCTTTTATTATTATTATTATAATAAGTGTTCTTTTATTATTATTATTATAATAAGTGTTCTTTTTTATTATTATTATTATAATAAGTGTTCTTTTATTATTATTATTATTATAATAAGTGATCTTTTATTATTATTATTATTATAAGTGTTCTTTTTTATTATTATTATTATTATTATAATAAGTGTTCTTTTATTATTATTATAATAAGTGATCTTTTATTATTATTATTATTATAAGTGTTCTTTTATTATTATTATTATTATTATAATAAGTGATCTTTTATTATTATTATTACTATAATAAGTGTTCTTTTATTATTATTATTATTATAATAAGTGATCTTTTATTATTATTATTATTATAATAAGTGATCTTTTATTATTATTATTATTATAAGTGTTCTTTTTTATTATTATTATTATTATAATAAGTGATCTTTTATTATTATTATTATTATTATTATTATTATAAGTGTTCTTTTTTATTATTATTATTATTATTATAATAAGTGTTCTTTTATTATTATTATTATTATAATAAGTGTTCTTTTTTATTATTATTATTATAAGTGTTCTTTTTTATTATTATTATTATAATAAGTGTTCTTTTATTATTATTATTATTATAATAAGTGATCTTTTATTATTATTATTATTATTATAATAAGTGTTCTTTTATTATTATTATTATTATAATAAGTGATCTTTTATTATTATTTTTATTATTATAAGTGTTCTTTTTTATTATTATTATTATTATTATAAGTGTTCTTTTATTATTATTATTATAATAATAAGTCATCTTTTATTATTATTATTATTATTATTATAAGTGTTCTTTTATTATTATTATTATTATAATAAGTGATCTTTTATTATTATTATTATTATAATAAGTGTTCTTTTATTATTATTATTATTATTATAAGTGTTCTTTTTTATTATTATTATTATAATAAGTGTTCTTTTTTATTATTATTATTATTATAATAAGTGTTCTTTTATTATTATTATAATAAGTGATCTTTTATTATTATTATTATAAGTGTTCTTTTTTATTATTATTATTATTATAATAAGTGTTCTTTTATTATTATTATTATTATAATAAGTGATCTTGTATTATTATTATTATTATAACTGTTCTTTTTTATTATTATTATTATAATAAGTGTTCTTTTATTATTATTATTATAATAAGTGATCTTTTATTATTATTATTATTATTATTATTATAAGTGTTCTTTTTTATTATTATTATTATTATTATTATAATAATAAGTGTTCTTTTATTATTATTATTATTATAATAAGTGTTCTTTTATTATTATTATTATTATAATTGATCTTTTATTATTATTATTATTATTATTATTATAAGTGTTCTTTTATTATTATTATTATTATAATAAGTGATCTTTTATTATTATTATTATAATAAGTGTTCTTTTTTATTATTATTATTATTATTATTATAATAAGTGTTCTTTTATTATTATTATTATAATAAGTGTTCTTTTATTATTATTATTATAATAAGTGTTCTTTTATTATTATTATTATAAGTGTTCTTTTTTATTATTATTATAATAAGTGTTCTTTTATTATTATTATTATTATAATAAGTGATCTTTTATTATTATTATTATTATAATAAGTGTTCTTTTATTATTATTATTATTATTATAAGTGTTCTTTTATTATTATTATTATAATAAGTGATCTTTTATTATTATTATTATAATAAGTGATCTTTTATTATTATTATTATAAGTGTTCTTTTTTATTATTATTATTATTATTATAATAAGTGTTCTTTTATTATTATTATTATTATTATAAGTGTTCTTTTATTATTATTATTATAATAAGTGTTCTTTTATTATTATTATTATTATTATAATAAGTGATCTTTTATTATTATTATTATTATTATTATAATAAGTGTTCTTTTATTATTATTATTATTATAATGAGTGATCTTTTATTATTATTATAAGTGTTCTTTTTTATTATTATTATTATTATAATAAGTGTTCTTTTATTATTATTATTATTATAATAAGTGATCTTTTATTATTATTATTATTATAATAAGTGTTCTTTTATTATTATTATTATTATAATAAGTGTTCTTTTATTATTATTATTATTATTATAATAAGTGTTCTTTTATTATTATTATAATGAGTGATCTTTTATTATTATTATAAGTGTTCTTTTTTATTATTATTATTATTATTATAATAAGTGTTCTTTTATTATTATTATTATTATTATTATAATAAGTGATCTTTTATTATTATTATTATAAGTGTTCTTTTATTATTATTATTATAATAAGTGATCTTTTATTATTATTATTATTATAATAAGTGATCTTTTATTATTATTATTATTATTATAAGTGATCTTTTATTATTATTATTATAAGTGTTCTTTTTTATTATTATTATTATTATTATAATAAGTGTTCTTTTATTATTATTATTATTATAATAAGTGTTCTTTTATTATTATTATTATTATAATAAGTGATCTTTTATTATTATTATTATAATAAGTGTTCTTTTATTATTATTATTATTATAATAAGTGATCTTTTATTATTATTATTATAAGTGTTCTTTTTTATTATTATTATTATTATTATAATAAGTGTTCTTTATTATTATTATTATTATTATTATAATAAGTGTTCTTTATTATTATTATTATTATTATTATTATTATAATAAGTGTTCTTTATTATTATTATTATTATTATTATTATTATAATAAGTGTTCCTTTTTTTTATCCAAAACACAAAATAAATTACTATTAATGTCTGAACAAGTCAAATTACAGAACAATTTTTTTCCTTAAAAATATTTAAATTTTCATAAGAAATTTACCAGAAACAACTGAAACTATTTTTTTTCTTTTATGCTACTAATTACTACTAGGCAGTTAGTGTAGATGACTAGTTTTGCTGAATATGAATCGTGAGGTATAATGTCGTAGAGTAAGTCGTCGAGGTTAAGCGTAAATGACAGAACTGACAAAGTTTGTAACAAACAAAATAGCAAGCAAGGAATAATAAGAGAACAGGGGAAAAAGTAATAATAATAAAGACGCAAACAATATCTGCAAGAGAAAGCAAAAATAGTAAGGCTAAGAATTGATGTTGACAGACAAGAGCAAATTCGGATAAACGAATGTAGTGTTCTGGCTTCAACACAGAATGGAACCAAGTCAGATGAGCCCGAGAAGAAGCCTATCTTGGCCAACAGTAAATAATGACAATAACAAAGATATTGTAAAATTGTCAATTCTTTCAACTTGGTACTTTTAATAATGATATATATAAGTGTCATCAAAAACAATTGACAAGGTACTGCGGTTAATTTTTTATTTAATTTTTCTTGTGGTTTAATTTTTGTCTTTTCAGGACATAAATTCTGTAAGAACACAAGAAAGATTAAATAAAAATCTTAACCACAGTACCTTGTCAGTGTTTTTAATTAAATTTGTATAAAAGAGGGATTGCTGCCCAAATACAAAATTATATATATATATATATATATATATATATAGATATAGATAGATAGATAACTCCAGCAATTTAGTATAATCTGACTTTCAGATCCTTACCAACTTGTACTAAAGAATAATTTTGTGATACTATACAGGCTGATGTAAAAAAGGAAGATGGTTTTATTTTGATCTTAAAGGTCTCTCTGTTTGATGGATTAGTGGCTTTGTTCCTTTTGAAGTTCGCTCTTCTAAGCGTCATATATTTTAAACGAAAGTAAAGGGAAGTAAAAGCAATAAAACTGGAAATAGGGAAGATCCAGTTGGTGCTGGTCTATATTAAGAGTCATGCTTGGGATTAGGGAGAGTTCTCGGTGCACTTGGTGAGAGTCAGACATGCCCATTCTCGCAGTTTTGAAGCTTCCATTTTATCATATAGGAAGAAAAGGAGAACTACTGACACCAAGTTTCGGGATTGACACTCTGGACTTATGAATATGTTTTTCCCACCAGGTTGTATAAATAGCGATGTCAGGCTACTTACTGTAATGAAATATTAGTTGACTATCAGTGGCTTACAAGTTGACTATTGGCTGGACTGCTGTCAATGATTAGTTGATTATACGTTGCTTACCGGTTGTGTGACTTTTAAACATTAAGCAGAGCTTAACTACTAAGAAGGTACTAACATGATTTGTTAGTAAGCTTCATTGACTCTTATTTCTTTGGATTGTGTTACGTATTTATTTGCCGTGCAATTAAATACTGTTTTTTTTTTAACATTGAAGTCTTGAGTTGCACTTTATCATTAATGGCCCCCATATGGGTCACAAAACATTTTTATTGCTGGCCACCACGTCGGGATGAGTAGATTGGAGAGGAGTTGATGGGTGGAGGGAGTACTTGGTTTTGAACACAATTTTATGGCTTTTATCTTGAATGCAGTTGTATGCTTTCAGCTACAGGTAAAATGTACTGTTGGTCATTTTAATATAAATAGGTATTGTTGGTCATTTTGTTTTAAAATTCTATTCTTGGTAGATTTTTTATATAAGAAGGTATTGCTGGTATTTTTACTATAAAAATGTATTTTAATACTTTCATACTGTTTTGTTTTTTGTTTGGTGGTTCACTATTTACCCATAGCTGGGATCCTAACAGGTGCTACCACCCTGGGTCAAGGTGGACCTGGAAACAATAGCAGTTAAGAGGTGGTTACATCTGCAAACAAGCTGGGAACATTGTTAAAATCGGATTCTATCATTGTGTCTTTTATACTGTCTGGAGCTTTGTAGCAATAAATTTTGTAGCTTTCATTGTTTTGTTTTTTTGCCTATATGCAGAAATGCACTTCATGTGGTTTAGTCTTTGTCTCATCTGCATGTACATCAACAACAAATCAGGAACTTGTGTTCTGGATCCATTTTGCTCATTTACACAGTAAGAAATGCCGGATAGTTTGCTCATTGTATTTATTCTGGTAGAATTTCAGCGAAAACTTTTTTTGCTGGTTTCAAAGCTAAAATCATTTGTAGTGCAGATAGTGCATTTACAGGGGTGCATGCATATCAATTTCTTGTGAGGCAGAAATTAGGCAAGACATGTCTGTACCCAGTTTGTGTAGCGATTGAGTGATTTGTTTAACACTTTGTAAGTTATTTAAAGCTGAAGCATTTTGGGTTGCAAGAATTTTTTTTCCTGTGTGAATATTATATTAATATTTTTGAGAATAACTGTTTTTCTATTTAACACATAGCTAGAGAGGAAGAGATGGATGAATACCTTTTCCGAAGGTATCTAAGTGTAAGTGAATGTAACGAAACTGAATGGGATTTTTACACAGCTTTCAGAATTCTCATTTCAAGCCACTGTCATTTATACAACCTAGAGATGACTGGGTGTGGTTGAAGGTTTGCTGCATAGCTGAGCACCTGACCAGTTCCCTCCCCATATCAGAGGGGTATTCAGTCATGCATAGCATGTGTCTTGGGCAGCTAGATCTGGCAGAACCCATCCTTCCCCAGGGCACACCATAGTTGATGTCCTCCAACTTGATGGTCATGGACATGTGACTGTTGCTTCCTATCTGGGGTAAACTTTCTCTTCTGGCCAGTGACTTCAGTCTAGGAATCTATAGCATTGTTGTTTCATCACTGCTCTGGTTACATAAATATCTATGGAATCCCATTTTGTTCTGGATGACTTAATCTTACAAAGAGATTCATTTGCCTTTTGTCAGGTTTTATTTTAAATCTTGCTGCATGTACCCTATTCACCAGTTTAGTTTCCAATGACGGCAGGGAGTACTTGGTTACATAATACCAGTAGCACTTGTAGATGGACCTGGCATGGCAAGTTACAGATAATGAAATAAAAGGAACTTGCAGAGAGCCATGATCATCAACACTCTCATAGGACATGGCTTTAAAAAAAAAAGGAAAAAATAGAAAATTCAAAGTCTTATCTTGACCATAATTGTTTTTATGGTCACAACATTTCAATTTTACCATTTAGCCTTCTTCAGATCCTCTGTCATAATTGACCTTTATGATGCGGTTTCTGCTTGTTTCATCCGTTTAAATATAAGAAAAACGTGGTGATCATAGAATTGTAAAAGTGACAAGATGATAAGTGCCTGAATGAATTAGCTTATACTTTTTACTTTCTTTTATTAACAGATCACAACAGACGTTAGGCAGATGTGATTAAATATACTTTAATGTTTTAAACAAAATTATTCAGTATTATTATTGTTTAGTTAATAAGCATTATAACATAACACAAATAACTATATTGTGGAAAATTAATTTTCGATAATATACACACTTTTTACGTATTTATGGTTATTCTCAAAACTTATCAAAAATGACATTCTTGTACATGTAGTTGTGGATAATATTATACATTTATTAATATTTTTTTTAATTAATAATTGTAATACATGTTTAATGTAGTTTGAATGTAGAAATCCGATGTAGGAAGTAATTTGTTCAATGTAACAACAACAATTCAGGAATTCTTAAGGTCTTCCATATCTGAGGTTGGCAGTGGATATTCGGAGAGAGTAGGAAAACGTAGTTCTGCAGGTCTTTCATATCAGAGGTTGGCAGTGGATATTCCGTCAAGAAAAGAAAACAAAATGGCTGCCTTTATACACATCGGATCGAATATTTCAAGTCTTCTGATTGGTTAACCTTCTATGGCTGGACTATAAAATGAGTCAGCTCATTTTGGTTTGCTCACTAATTAATAGCTTAAAATTTTGGAATAATGCAATAAGAAAAATTAAAATTTCATCTCTCTGATAGATGTCACGATCTGTAAATACGAAATAAACAAACTAAAATTAGCAAGATCCCAAAAATATTTTCGTCACTTGAATAAATATTCAGACTAACATCATCATCATCAATTTTTGGTTGAAAAGCTTGCATCTGTAAATTTCTGAAAATTGTCTGTGGAATTTTTGTTGTTTGACTAGAGATGAGGCAGGGGGAGTGGAGAAATGAAAAAGAATGCAAAGAAAAACTATATTGCTAGGTCAGCTGCTAATAAAGTTGGTTCACTGTGTCATAATAGACAATTTTTCTCTCCTGATTCTATCACATCTAGAAGTTATTGCTGCCACATATAATCCAGTGCCCCAACTATTTACCTTGAGCTCCTTGATAAGATCCAAAGAAGAATCTGCAATATTATCAGTCCTGATCTGGTGGCTTGGCTTCAGTCATTAAGGTTGCTTCTCTGTGCGTTTTTTATAAATACTTTCATGGTAATTGTTTGGACAAGCTCTTCACTATGGTACTTCATGAATTTAAATCCAATACCAGACTGGTGTTGAGATCTCATCAATTGACAGTCGAGCTAGCACAATGCAACCGGAAGTTCTATGTTAACAGTTTCTTTTCTCACACTTCTCACTTGTGGAATTCCTTTCTGGCTCCATGCTTTCCAGTCAACTTTAATCTACAAAAATTTAAATGCAATGTCAATCGCTATCTACTGTCCTCCTGACCGCTCTTTTTTTTCACCTCATTACTAATGTTTCTGTTCCTAATTTTTCTACACTCAGTAACCCCTTGTGTCTTAGTGGCTTTATTGCCTTGCTTGAAGTGACACCAATTAAAAAAGAAAGGTCAAAGCAGAGATGAGGATATGCATTCAAATACTTTCTTGAATTGTGACAAAACTCAGCATCAGAAGATCAGACAATACGCATCTAAGGAGTTATTTTAAAAAATGCCAAATAACTTTCTTTGTGTGGTCAAAAAAATTTGAAAGGTTTCTCACTTTAAGTAAAACTGTTTATATCCTTCACCAGGCTTCAGTCGCACCCAGGAAACATCCAATACTCGAAGTTTATAAGCAGCTTGTGACAAACTTATGTTCCTCAGCCAGTTGACAGAAACAAGTGTCCCAAGGGTGCTAATTGTCATGGTGACAGCAAAGTGACCAATCAGTAAGAACTGAGGAGGGGAGAAAAAAAACATTTTTGAATATTGTGTTCAAATGACATACTGCAAAATAAAAAGTTTTATTTTTAAAAATATGATAGACAATGCAGTAATTATAATATAAAATTTTAAAATAAATTTAAACATTCATTTTTTAAGAGTAGATATTAATTCGGCATTGTGTTTAGTTGTAAACAGGAGGTTAAAAAAAGAGAACCATTCTTTTAAATCCCATGTATATGCACCGCCACTAATTTGCTGAAAAAAGAATACCATGATGAAAAAATGCCTCAAATTTGATAAAAAGAAAGTTTTATCATCAAAATCTTTATTTTTAATAGGAAAGCCCAAAGTATTTTTTAATTAAATTTTTTCATCCTTTCTACCACATTCAAAAATTTTGGTTAAAAATTTTGTTCTTTTTGCATTAGAGGGGGTGTGGTGGGGCAGATATTAGTTAATGATTAGTATAGGAAATTTTAATGCCTTATTTGTGGTAAAAAAATGCAATGATTTGGAAATTCTTGCAAAAATCAAATAATTGTCAGATTTTAATGAAACTTACAAGACTTATTTTCAAATGAATTAAATTATTTTAGAAATGTTTTTTTAGAAAATATTTGTAAAATTATATATATATATATATATATATATATATATATATATATATATATATATATATATATTTATTTTACATCTGTTATATCCCCACTTAATTTTATGAAATTTTGAGAAGTTAAATATAATAATATCTTAATATTTATATTAGTTAAAAGCAAGACTCCTTTAAAGAATTTAAATAATCAATTTCATTTTGTAAAACAGACACACCATTTACTGAAAATCTGTTCTGAATTGTAAAATAAAAATGCAATACAACTAAAACATTTAACTAGAAAACATTTTAATTGCTCTTATAAATTAGATATATTAAGGACACTATTGTCTTAAGAAAGAAAGTATTTTTTTGAAAAATAATGAATTTTTACAAGAATTGTTTCCATTTTTAAAAATTCTTATTAAAAAAATTTATTAAGTTTTAAATCTTTTTAAATTCTATATTAATTTCACCCCCATTTCAGATGATAATATTTAGTGAAATCTAGATTTACTAGAAATATGAAAAAGCTTTTAATACAAATCATCAAAAAACCAATATTTTTAAAAGAATTTTGAATTTTTTGTATGTGTATAAATCCGCTGATTTTTGTAGATGTGGTTGTTCACACACAACATCATCAGACAATAAGAGTGATAACTAGAGTAAATTTAAAACCAAAATTTTAAAAATTCAATAAGACATTTGTGTAAGGAGAATATTTTCCTCAATTTTTAAGATTACTGAGTACTTAAAAATTATATAAAAAACACACTCACATTATATTGCTCAATTATTTTTTACAGATATATCCACCATAGAAAAACATGAGCTTCTATCTGTCATTCAAGCTGTCAATATGTCAACACCTTAAATAAACAGTAAAATAAATGTTAAAAAATTGCAAAGCACTTCGGTGATATTTTAAATTTAAAGTAATATTTATTTCAAATCAGATTAATTAAACTTTAAATCAGCTTAATATTCCTCAAATAAAGTTTAAGAAAATTATATTTGATTTTTGGAATATTTTTTAATAAAGACAATTATGTTCTGATGACTAAACATGGCACAAGTCAACAATTTCAGCAATTTCAAGACAAAATTGAAATTGAAACACAGCCAAGTATTTTTGCTTGATGGAAATATTAAATATAATCTATTAGCTTGAAATTAAAACTAAAATAAAAGCTTCAAGAAAGATTTTCTCTTTTTTAAAAATTAATTTTAAACCTTAGGTATTGCGAATTTGTGAAGGTAACCATATTAAATGAAACTTTTAGAACTTATTCGCAAATAAATTAAATTATTTTTGAAATTTGGTGATTTATGAAGGAGACTAGTGTCTTACGAAAAAAATTTTTCAATAAATAATGAATTTTTGCAAGAATTGTTTTCATTTTTTTTTTATTTCTATTATAATAATTTAAATCTTTTAAAATTCTGCATTACTTTCATCCGGTTAGGTGATATTGTTGTTAAGTGAAAACAATATTTATTAATCAAAACTTGAAAAGCTGAATAGAAATGATTTTGCACTAAGATCTTTTAAATAATTTCTAATTATTTTTATGGATATAAAATATTACATAATATGCTCGTTTTTGAAAGTATGGTCAACCATACACAAAATTATCAGAAAATAAGAGCAATGGCTATAGTAAATTTAAAGCCAACATTCCTAAAATTAGATTATGGAGAATATTTTTCAACATTCTTAAAATTTCTGAATACTTAAAAATTATATAAAAAATGGCACTCATGTCATTTTCTTAAATTATGTTTTAACAGATAAAGTCTATGTAGAACAACAATCATTATGTCAAGACCTGTCAATGCATTGTCAATTACATATAACATGGAGATGTTGGTTACAAAGACAACTACTGTTTCGTTTAAAAAATGCATTTCTGCGATATTTTAAACTTAAAGTAAATAATATTTTTTTCAAACTAGATTAATTATACTTTGAATTAGCTAATATTCCTCAAATAAAGTTTCAGAAAAGTATAGTTTATTTTTGGAAGATTTTTTTAATACACAGAATTACATTGCAATGAAAGACGACTAAGAAAGGGCTCTAATCAGCTATTTTAGAAAGAGTATTTTGCTTACTGGAAATAATAAATTTAATCCTTTAGCTTTCAATTAAAGCTAAAATGAAAGCTTTTTTCCTTTTTAAAAATTCATTAAACCATAGGAACTGAAAATTAGTACAGTTACCTATTAAGTGGTCATCTGCTAATGATATTTGTACCCTGCTTAGGGTTAAGGAAAACACAGTAGATTGACACTGACCTATTTCTAAGATTACTAAAACTACTATCAAGTGTTGACTTCCCAAACTCTTGAATACCAGACCAAAACGGACATTTCTCCAGATGCTACAAATATCTGCACCCTATTTTTGCTACAACAAATACCAAAGGAATCACTCATCACTTTAGGAAATAAATATAAATATCTTTTTTAATTTTATACACTCTCTTCTTGCTCCACTTGTTTCCAAAACACTGGTGACCTCCTGATGCAAACACACTTTTTAACCACAGTTTAATAATGTTTACAATGTTTATAAAATAAATCCTCATTTTGTTTTTTCTTTGTAAAACAGGACCCTCAGTTGCAGGAAATCTGCTCAGAATCATAAAATAAAAATATGCAATAAAAACTAAGACATTATTTATTTAGAAAAAAATTTTAATTGTTTTTATGAATAAAATATATTATGGATCCTATTTATTATCTTATGAAAAAGGTTTTGGATGAATAATTGAATACATTGTGTGTAGAAATGTGCGCTTGTTTGTAAAATACGGCTCCCCAGACACAACATCGTCAGAAAATAATAGCAGTAATTTGAGTAAATTTTAAATTTATTACTAACATTTCCTCAACAAGTGTCTTTGTAAGTAAAACTATAAAGCCAAAGTACCTAAAATAAAATTAAAAGGTTAAAGATTTTTAAGATTTACAGGGTAGTTAAAAATATATATTAAAAAAGGTGTTTATCTTGCTCATTATATAAATTTCAAAAACATCACTGTCCATAAATAACACCCACCTCTGTCTTATTTTATTATGCTTTCCTGAAATATTTTAAACTAAAAGTAATATCTGTTTCAGTACTGATAAATTGAACTTTAAATCAGGTAAATTTTCTCAAATAACTACATTTTATTTATTGAAAGGTCTTTTTAATAAAAAAAGGACAGATTTGTCAGTATTAACAATTTTTTATATAGGTTTTACAGTAAAATCTATAAAGTCATTCATATTGACATTTTTTCTGATTATTAGTAAAAAATGATTCCAATCAATTTAAATTCAGTTTGAAATCTAGCAAATTATTTGGCTTCTTGGAAATATCAAATTGAATCTATTAGCGTGGAATTAAAACTAAAATAAAACAGTGTTCAGTTTTTAAAAACATAAACCTTACCTTAGGTATCGCAAATAAAGAACAGTTTATAAAAAGCTTTTATAATTTGGCCTTAATTACCCTCCGTTAGCTGCTCCTCGCTCTTAAACATTCAAAAAGGTCTCTTTGAAGAAATGAAAGAAATTAAAAAATGGCTGAATCATAAAAAAGCTCAAGGTCATTCATATGTGAATGGCCTTATCATAAAATCTGGACCTGATTTGTGTTTGTTGTCTATCATTATTTAATGTTTGCATCCCCAACTTTTAATTTACTTTCTTTTCACAAATCTAACATATACAAATCAAATATACAAATCAGTGGCAGACCTAAACAAAAAAAATGCTAAAAGTCTACAAGAATTGGAGCCATAAAATTCAATTTTATATATCGTTTATAAAACTTTATTGTTTTTAATTTTCAAATACATTTATTGATTTCTTTAAAAATATATATTCAGATAGATATTCGCATTTTTGCGGCTGCTTGCTTTTCCTTCTTCTCTGAGGAAATGCTTTTTTTTGGTTTGAGTATGAACTAAAAAAAAAATTCTCTTTATTGTAAAAAAAAATCAACAGATCATTTTTTTAGCCCATTAAGCCAACCATCACTAATGATCGTAGAACCTTGTTCAATATGTCTTTAGATGACAGCTTCTCAATCCACCAAGAACAAATTCCACAAAGTAATTAAATTCTTATCAATGGACATTTTTTTGCCCAGAAAAAGTCTATTAACAAAATTACTTTCACTTTTGTGTATGTGAGTTATGTCCCCTCTTTTTATGGACAGCCTCCCACACCGCCCGGGCTGGTTCACATAAGCAAACTTAGATATTTTTCAAAGAAAAAATATATTTTCTAAAGAGTCAATGGATTTTGAATTTTAATCAGACATTTTTAACTTCAGTCAAATGTTAAGTGGAGAGTTCTTATACTTGATTTCAAAGATGGATATTACAGAACTTAAATCGCTAGTTTTCGATTTGAATCTTTAAAAAGAAAAGAAAGTGGACTCACATGTACATTTATACTTGGTGTTGAATTTTACATTTTTTGTGATAATTTCTGTGGAAATCCTAACGAGTGCCCATTATATAACAGGTGTTAAACTGATTCCCTTGTTTGCCTAAGTACTATTTCTACTATAGAAAATACAACAGTTAAAAAATTTTATAACAGGAGTACCAAGAATTCCTTTAAAACTAGGTGGTATCAAAATATATTATCTTTCAACAACAATGCGTACAGAAATAGGACGTTTCTTTCTAAATATTTTTGGAACTTAAAAGAAGTTAACAAAACCCCTACAGTAAAATGGAAAATATTTTTAAAAATTAGAACTTGTAAATCTTTAAATGAACTGTGTTTCCTATGTTTACAGGAAAAATTTCAAATAATCAAATTTACTAACAAAAAAGCTGTTAAACCAAAGGAGTGAATTAACAGTAAACTGCCGACACAGTCTATCTTTTACCTTAAAATGTAGTTAAAATTTTTTATAAAAAAAAACAATTACATATTACAATTTTATAGACATAATTTTATTAGTATATAATGGTCCACTCTCTATGGGTAATTACCTTATTTGGTTTATTCAATTTAAATATTGCTATGTTTTGCCCACTATTCAGTATTATTAGTATCATATATAGATGTTCCACATTTTTAATTTTATCTATAGGCCTCTTTAAGAAGCTACCTGAATATAAAAAATTTTTTTTTTAAAGTTTTTTTCTGTTAACGTTATGTCTGATTAACCTACTTCAACAAATAGAACGTCATATTTGGCTACAATGACGATACATTTGTCGCTGCCATATTCTTCACAATCGTCAATGATAGCATATCTATGTGCCATTTATCATATGAACAAATAACTCTTCCACCTCCACCCTTTGACGTTATTTTTTTATTTAGCATAGATCTGACATTTAATTGGTTAATCGAGACATACCCACAAGTATATTTTTAATTCTGACCTTATACCCCACCCTTTAACTTTTGGAAAAGAGGTAATGATTTGTTTTTAAATTTCCCTAAAAAATCATTTTATTACCATCAGTTACCAACCACCACCTGAGGAAGTACAATCATAGTAGTGAAACATGAAGCTTTTGTGTAACGATTTAGAATGTTTTTATTATAATAATCTCTTATAAGTTTTAATAAACATAATTTTGGTATATAAAAAAAAGCAACATTTTTTTAATTACAAACCCTATGCCATTGTAAAAGGTAGAAAAATGCTTTCAAAACATTATTCACTTGTACAGGTGCACATGGCTCACCTTTTTTTCTTTTTTAAATGTATTAGAAAAAATTTTATTTTTTTTTGTAAAAGGGTTCACCCATGACATTTTATATTTATTTAGAAAAGCTCTCATTTTATTGTTTCTAAAATTTAAACCAATAAAAAAAAAGTCATTATTTAATAAAGCTGCACTTCTACAAAGAAACAATACTTTTAATTGTAAAAAAGAATTTATACCAATTAAAAAAAAAACTATTCATTTAAACTAAAGCATCCATTAAAAAAGAAAAAAAAAACGCATTTTAAAAAAAAAATTTGTGAAAATTGCGAAGTAATCAAGACGAGTAAAAAGATACGAAAAGCAGTAAAAAGGCCGTTAACTAAGTAAGCTTCCGCGCATTAAGACTCAAGGCAAATGTAAGAAAACAATGCCAGTCAGTAATGGCGGCCGGACAACACGAAAGAGATCGAACTTACATTGTCAATAAATCCTAAACGGTAATTGAGCGCAAACTTTGGTCATTTTTCAGGCAATTTCGCACCATAATGGAACATTTTCGTTACCATGAGCTTTTGGTGCTTATACTGCAAATTAACAGGATATCCTGAATCTTGTTAAAAATTCAGCATTATGGGACAAAAAGTAAAGACAAGAGAATTAAAAATAAAATGGTATAACGCCTCCACCCACAAAGAATATAAACACTTTGAAATTATGTGTGTAAAAAGTGTAAGACATTTTACTTGACAACGGCATTGTTTACGATAAGGCAGTTACACGAACTGATTTATTTTAAAATACAGCAAACATTTCTTCTGTCAATGATGGCTATATTTTATTTTTTCAAAGTGGGAAGATTTAATTGTTTGAGTCAAAAAGAAATTTTACTTTTTTATGTTTAAAGAAAATGTAATTTGTGATTTAAATCATAAGAATGTATGCCTCCCCCAACCGCCTGTAAAAATATGAGGGTTGATTTTTATCCTTATCTAAATTGTGTCACCTGTCACCAGCAGTTTGTTTTTGTTGCTATAAATAAATATAATAAAACATAGACAACAAGACCGAAAAGAGAGAAACTTACAGTCACAAAACAAAAATGACAAATATTCTCCATCCAACCGAAACAACAATATCAAATTGAGACGATATCCGGTGTCCGGGCAAAAAAGTTCCACTCTAGAAATTAAGTCCGGTTATATTCGCGAATAGAGACAATAACCCGATCCTTTTCGGTGATTTATTAGCACCCCCCCCCCATTTGCGCAGCAGCAAATACGAATCAAGCTCCCTTTATTAACGAAATTATTTGCAAAACAAGCAATAACTAATCACTACTATATAAGAAAAGTAGATGTAGGAAATTCTGTCGTCCAAGTTTGTTTTTTTATATTAAAAATCTGAACGCCCGAATTCTAAACAATAAATAAAGGCATGTTCATGAGATCGATAAAAAATAGCATACCATGAATAAAAAAGGCCTTAAACTTGATGAAAATAATTTTTTATCGTTTAAATGTTAATGTTATTATAAAGAGGAAAGATCAAAGTATTTTTTAATATTTTTTTACATTTTTTAATAATTTCTAGCACGTTAAAAATCTTGAATTTTTTTGAATCAGAAAAATTGACAGAAATCAATCATCAGCGGCATTCACTTTTTTGTAATCAAAAGTTAAAAAACTTTTGATTACAAAAAAGTGAATGCCGCCGTTTAAAATTCATTTAAAAAATCAATTAAGATTTTTTTTTTAATAATTTTAAGAAAATTAGGAATTAGAAAGTTTATTTAATATACTTTGAAACAAAGATTGCTTACTTTCCGCACTGAAAAAATGTTCTTTCAATTGGGAGAAAGCCGGTCTGAACTGCGGTGTTGATTGACGAGTGACATGTGCGTTATGTTACGTGAGAAAATTTATAGTACGGAAGGTCATAAGTGACAGTTTACCTTTACGTTAACAAATTATTTACCTCATTATTTTATGTTGGCATAGCATGAAAAAAAACGGCCTTAAACTTGACGAAAGCAGAATTTTATCGCCAAAAGGTTTGTTACTATTAAGAAGAAAGAACAAAATAATTTTTAATTATTTTTTTAATTTTTCTGTCTTTATTAGAACGTTTTAACTTTTGATTGAAAAATCTTGTTTCTCATCATCACCGGAACTCTAGTAAATAACATGGCAAATTTGTTGTGCGTTTTTTTCTTATGACAAACATTAATTTTGAAAATCTTGCAAAAATAGAAATAATTGTCAAATTTTAATGAAACTTTCAGAAACTATTCAGGAATGCTAGACATTTTTTTCTACAAAATCACATACACTTTTTATTTTATTTTTCATAGCCAAGTAAAAACAGGGGTTTAGAAAGGGGTTCATAGCAGGGTTACCAGTGCACGTCAAGCAACTACTGCGCGCGTCTTCCAGGATGGAAGACATGAATACAAACCAACTGTTGGACCGAGCTCGGGCCATAATGAAAGATCAAATTGTAACTAAGGACTAAGGAAATGGTTGCGGCTACCATTTCACCAGGCGGAGCTGATAAACATCCAAATGTTAAACGTCGGGAGAGTATGCGATGCTATCGATGCTCTGAGTGGAATCACCTTGCCAGGGACTGCCCGGGTCGACAAGAAGATGCCCGTCAACCACGCAGGTCACGCACAACAATGCGTTGCTTCCGGTGTCAAGAAGTAGGCCACATTGCTTCATTATGTCCAGGGAAAAGAAGGAGACAAGACGTTAGCGCCGGTCTCTTCCCTAAGCGAATTATGAATGAAGCGCTACCCGTCTTGGGTATTTACGTGAACGGAATTAAGAGAGTGCCACTAGTGGACACTGGATGCTCACAGACACTCGTGAGTAAGTCAGCCTGTCAATCCTGGCGGGTGACTGAGATGAACGTACTCACCGTAAACGGAAATACTCTCAAATGTTGCGGAGTTGGAAGTATCAAGCTTGACGTGGACAATGCAAACCCACTCGAAATCGAAGTGTTGGTAGTGGATGGAGAGCTATTGTGTTTTAACTTGTTGCTTGGATTCGACGCCATTAAAAAGTTGGGCGGACTCCAAATAATAGAGTGTGACGATGTACGGTTTCCCAAGCGTGGAACAGTCTGTTGCGCCGCCATTAAAATAGAAGAACCTGATTTCTGTGCCGCATTCGACCCTCGTGTGACTGAAATCTGGACCCGCGTTGTCGAAAGACGAGTCATTTCGACGGGCAACTTCATCATATATTGATGATATTTATGTTGACGAGAGCATGATTTCAGCAGCTCGCGTGAAGGAGCACTTGGCTGCGTTTGGTTTGACCTGCAAGGATCCGTAGCGGTTACGGGACGGCACACGTGTGCTGGGTTTGCATGTCGAGGAAGATAACAACATGCTTAAGTGGAAACGTGAAAATGGCATTCCATCAGTTCCTGAGGTCCTGACGCGACGTAACGTCTTCTCGTGGTGTGTAAAACTCGTGGGTCACGTTCCTGTGTGTGGGTGGCTTCGTGTTGCTGCATCATTTGTAAAACGCAGGACAGTATCGATCACGTCTGGTTGGGACGACGAAGTGACAAATGCTCCCCTTAAGAACATGATTGAGGACATAGCGGAAAGAATACGCCAGAATGACCCTGCACACGGTAAGTGGTGCACGAGCGGACACGCTTATAATGTATGGGTCGATGCAAGTTCTCTCACCACAGGGGTTTCGTTGGAGGTTGACGGAAGCGTTGTAGAAGACGCATGTTGGCTGCGACCTGTGAAGGACACCCAATATATCAATTTATCAGAATTGGATGCTATTCTGAAGGGTTAGCAAGCATTACAGTGGGGCGCAACGGAACTACTCCTCTTCACGAACTCCGCGTGTGTGCACCGGTGGGTATCACACATGCTCACTGGCAAAGCCAGAATACGAACTAAGGCGGCAAGTGAGATGCTGATCCGGAGACGCTTGAGTACTCTTGAAAAGCTGATTCAAGAGTATAACCTATTGATCACGATAAGTTTAGTAACGTCGAGTGAGTATCGAGTGGATAAGCTCACCCGAGTACCGCAACGATGGTATGATGTAATAAAGAAGGAAACCGAACCAACCCGCCCGATATGCGCTTCCATGGTGAACGAGACCTCTCCTGATCAGATACATTCCATACACTGCCAGAGTGGACATCCTGGCGTCAGGCGAACGCTGTATTTTGTGAGACGAATTTACCCTACGACATCCAAGGCGGCCGTCAAGGCAGTGGTCAGAAAATGTAAAGAATGCCAGTCAATTGACCCAGCCTCAAGTCGTTGGCCTCGTGGCAACCTAAGTGTGACTGAAATCTGGACCCGCTTAGGAATGGACATTACACATTACGGTTCAACACTACCTTACGTTAATTGATTGCGGCCCTAGTAGATTTGCGATATGGCGACACCTGCTTCAACAAGACTCAAAAAGCGTCATTCGGCAGTTAGAAAGTTTTTTTTTATTTATATAATTCACCGTTACCAACTGAAAGTGAAGGGAATGACTACAACATTACCACCTGATCGTTGTAAGTATCACGATATATACAAAGTTGGGAACAGAGTATGGGTGAAAGCTCCCCATGGCCGGTGTACCTCCAGGTATCAAGTGGCTCGTGTGACAGGCATTGTGAGTCCACAAACAATTTTAGTTGACGGGATGCCACGGCATGTAAAGGATCTACGCCTTTTCATTGATTCTGATACATCGCCGAGCGAATCCGATGATGGTTCATCGTCTGACAATGAGCGGATAATTGAGATCTGCGAATCCGATGCTTCCACAGACACAGAACTTCCGGAAACTATAGATACGTCTGATGACTCCTCAGGAGATGACTCTCCGACACGCTTAAGGAAGATAGTTCCATTACGACGAAGCACCAGGGTAAAGAGAGCTGCTCCAGGCTGTTCGATTTGTGATAATGAGAGCAGGAGGGGGGGGGTATAGGGAAGAAAACGGCGACTTACCTCGTCAAACTAAGCGACAGCGCGTCGCGTGTATTCTACGACGGAAAATGTGGCGAAAAAGAAAATTGCTTACCAAACAAAAGGGCGCGTATTCCGCACGACATACTGAAGTCGGAATATTTGAATTACGAAACAAGTGCGTCGCAGGAGTCGCAATAAAAGTATTTTGATATGCAAAATACGGAACTGTCGACGAATGGAAAAAATGTTCGGCCGATAAAAGCAGTTGGTGTTCTCGAATGTAGCATTTTGGCTACCGCGTTTATTGGAGAACGTGTTATTTTTTCTGACTGGTTGCGTGCATTGTGATTTTTTGTGAGATAGTACCTGCGAATCGAGTTTTCGGCATTTCTTTCTGCCCCCAATATTCGAGTTGGAACTTAGTGATTTATTCTCTGTGACGTGGAAATAATCTGCGATAAACATTTCCTTTGCAATCCCAGTTTACTTACAAGGCGATTTGATGGGTCGGAACTGACCAATCAGCGAGCTAGTAGATTAGCCAATGAATGCTTGTCATACGATTTCTACGTTTGATTGTCACGATAATCACAACAAGGAAGAGTACATTTCCCCGCGGCGGGTGACTGGCAGACGTGGAAGATTATACATGTCTTTCGGTAGTTGGTATAAAGAAAAAAAAATTATGGTTTAGAAAATACTTTTGGTTCACAGTCAAAGCTAGAAAATACTTTGATTGTCAGTGAAGTTCAGAAAATACTTTGATTGTCAGCGAAGATTCACTGGCCGCGTCCCTCTGCTGTTGTCGGTGCTGATTCATTTCAAGCTGCTGACACTTGTTTTCTTTCACCGCGTCAAGGTGTGGGTGTACTTTTTTTTGTTTTCAGTTTTCAAATCACAATCGGTGAGACTATCATGTAAACTTCGCACACCAAAACACAACAACGCAACTCTTGTAGCGGACCGTGGGTTCACGTTTTGTTAAATTAGGAACATATGTGTTTATTCCTGCCAGAAGGTCCACCACAAGAACAGGGCGGACTTGTAGCGGGGCCCGAGACGAACGACGGGTCAGCAATATGAATGTGAAGGATGACCAATCAGATGTAACGGACTCCACCACAATTATTCAACTTTGACTAGGAAAGACGTGGGAAAGAACATGCAAAGACGCTGGAGGTCGCTATCCAATGTGGCGGTCACAATGCAATTTATATTTGATGTAAAATTGCACATAGTATAAAATACAAGACAGAACATAATGATTCAAACCTTAACAATTGAATTTATTTGTACATGCATATAAGCTGGAGGTTTGATAGAGTCATGTCTCTTAGATTTGGGAAATATTTGTACCTGAGCTCATAGTTGGATTAATTATTAAACTGTAGGTTAGAAGAATAAAGTTCTTGTTGCATGTTAGGAATTGTGCCTTGGAAAGAGTTAAGAGTTCGTACTTGCGTGAATGTTGTAATGTTCTTTAACGTCTGGCCGCATGGCCAAGACGGGAGTTCTTGAAGGTTACATTTTGGCAGGAAGGAATGAGACGCAAGAGTGACGAAGAGACTGAGAAAGAGAGAGAGAAAAGAAGAGAAAAGACTCACTCGTGTTTTGTTTATATAAGATGGTGTATCACGTGATCAGCTCCTAGGATGGTGAGCGGGAAAACAGATTTGTCGCGTGCAGGCGATTTGATTGGTCGGAACTGACCAATCAGCGAGCTAGTTTTGAGGAGATTAGCCCATGAATGCTTGTTGTACGATTTGTATGTATTGTATGTATGTGATGGTGGTGGTAATCACCACACACCCAGAGACTGAATCCACCATAAAGAAGTGTAAAGAAAACCAAGAAGACCGATATATATATATCAACAAATATATGTATTAAACAACACAATTTTACGATGGACATAGACATTAACATTTGTGTTTATGTGTGAACATAAAGAGTTTGTATTTTGGTGAATGTTCGTACGTACGTGTATGGGTGTATAATGTTCATGTCGTCTATCAGAAATGGGAAGACGCAATCTTCTGCGAGAGCTTACATTGTAGATGTGTTCGCTGAAATGAAGAAATGAAAAAGAGAACGAGGCAAGAAATCGCCCAGTATTTATAGTGTAGGGAGTGCGACCCCTAGTGAACAATTAGGAAATTAAGGAGGAGGTAACTCCTACACTCTTCTGATCAGAAATACGGCAGCAGCTTGGAGCGGGCCTCTTTCGTCGTGTGCTTCTCCGAAGTGGGACTGTTTCGTGTTCCTCCACCTCATCCCCATGTAATTCTTCCTCCGTGGTATCATCTGGCCTATCAACGCTCACACGATGATTTCATCCTCACTTTCGGGCACATCATCATCACTACTTGCTGAAGATCGTGAACTCAGAGAAGGTCGAAGGTCCCTGACATAGCGGGGCATTCCGTCCACCAACAGTTGGGACTAAGAAGTTCAGTAATTCGCCCCTTTCCGAAAATTGTTGTACACCAGTTGTGTGGGTCAATGCCCCACACAGAGCCTCCCACCTTGTACATATTGTGGCCCACCTCAGAAATAGTAGAGGGCACTGAATCAACCCCTTTAAGCCGAACCTCGTATCTGTAGACTTGATTTGACGGCGCATTCAGTGGTGAGATGTCATCTTTGGGGGTTTCATTGCACCACAGTAGATGGACTCTTCAATACTACATTTCATCCTGGCCGTAATCCTCTTAGCACCGTGTCAACGCTCTATTAGTATAGGTTATCGGCCACACAGAGCTTACCGACTATTTTGTATTAGGAAGAATAACGTGTTTTAGCCTTCCAGTAGCACACCGATACTAATATTAGCATTAGTGTAGCCATTGATACACTAACACTGAATGCGAATATAGAAAGACAAAATACGCGAGCGTAACAAACAAAACATTTAATAAGGCAAACAACTTACATAAATATATTAAAAAGATTTACATATGTCCCAAAACAAATGATTATTCATCTTGTCCCAAAGGAACGAGGAGGTTTACAGAACGATAACAAAGAAATAACATACCAGCTATATGGCCTTTGATAGTCTGCAGATAAGTGAATAGAAATTACTTTTTTCTTTCGCTAGGCCGTGCACATGTTGACCAGTTTCCACGTGTGTGGATTCCCTGGTGGTCAGGAAGGTAAAAAGGCCGTTCCTCAAAAAAACGGAAGCGAAAACTAAAAAGGGACAGAAGAGTTCTCTCTAAAGGGGCCAAACTCCCATGAGCTCAACCCAAGGGAAAACAACTGTGGTCTCCCTACAGCTCCATTATTCTATTTCCTGCGGTAACATGAGCACATCGAAATCAGAAATGTACGTCCCATCTATGGACAAAGGCTCGGAACTACCTCCTGCGGAACGCAGTGTCATTGTCTGGGAGTATCTCACGTGGTGGTCCCCTCTCACAGAACACAGACTCCAACTGACGTATGATAATTAATGAGTCATGACGGTGTAATAGACACCACACAGAAAAATGTAAAGTGTTGCAATCTGTTTAGTGTCAGGTAATGACTGCCGCGGTAGTAAGTGTAGTGAACAAAAACAAGATCTAGATTTAAATTTCAAATGCTAAGCACTGAGTCACTGATTTTGTTAGAAATTAAAAAAGACTCGAATTTACAAACTTGGCTTAACACACACGCAAAAGGGAATCCAAAACAAAACTCGTGAATTTTCACACCTTGATGCGAAATGGCGCTGATTTTGACAGTAAGTGCCTGGGAGCGTAGCGAAAATACTGTATTTAAAAAGATCAATGAGGTGGGCATAACTAGATCAAAATGGTTGATAATACTAGTGATAGATTTGCAACCACACGAAGAGTTATTAGCTCGTTTAGAAATGGAAATAAAGATACTCGGTAGGGGTAGAACACAAGTAGTTCAGGATTATCTACAGAATGAAGACTACCACCGTATAATAATGTATCCTTTGGCCCAAGAATCCCTGATACTTGATAGAGAATGGAATGACATGAGTCTGTTGGGATTGCTATGAATTAGTGTGTGTGTAATCAGAAGGGTTTTGGGGTTTTGTGATAATAAACGTGAAAAGCATGTTCTTCATATTAATCACAACAATTTAAGGGAAGCGTAGACAATACAAATTGAATAAATCTCAAAGGCAATATTGAACAAAGGTAGTCGTGAATTCAATTAGAAACAAACAATGAATATTTATGTACAAATAAATTATAATACAATTTTGGAAAAGGTTGTGTTTCAGTTGAAATACTTGAATGTTTGAAGAAAAGTTGAATTAAGTATTTGATGAACTCAAAGTTCATGAATGTTCCTTTGTTTAGGAAAAGTGTTCACATAAAAATCTAAGGAAAATTTATCGAGAGATAAATTTTAAAGTAATGTAGTTGCGAGATTTTTGCTGAAATTTGTATGTCCTTGTTTTGGCAGAGTTATCCACCTTGGACTGTATTTTTTTATATATTTGCTTAAGTTGTAGTTTCTGTTTTTAGTAGTGTAGATAACACTTTTTTAGAAACGTACAAAGGTTTCAGAGAGAGAGAGAGAGAGAGAGAGAGAGAGAGAGAGAGAGAGAAAGAGGTTGAAGGTTGAGTTAGGTGTTGACGCGCAAAAAGTCCTTTAAGTCAAGATGTAGACACGCGTGGATCTCTGTAGAAATCTCTCTGAGAGTGAATTGCCGACTTTACTTATTAGTAGCGAAAGTTCTTTTACGTCTGACTGCGTTAGTCAAAGACGGGAGTTCCTTGAAGGTTACATTTTGGTAATTGTGTTGAGCGGTCGAAATTGGTTTGCTATTTGCTTTGCTCGGCTCTGCTTCGGAATGGAATGCTCTCTTGGAATGCTCAAGGTGACACGTGTTACTCCAGTTTATATACAGTCAAAGAGGCTCCAGGAAGAATGGCGCGAAGAATAATCGTGCGCGTGGGAGCGATCTGATTGGTCGAAACTGACCAATCAGCAAGCCGGATTTACGGTGATTGACCAATGGATGTAAGAAGAGTTTATTTCCAGCGGAGGGTAGACTGACTGTCGTGGACGAGTCTATAAGTCTATACCTGAAGGAGGTAGAGCTATTACAGACTAAAAAGAAAAAAAGAACTATACTACCTATTGTAGGGAAGGCATTGAGTGTATTATTTGGAACAGTGTCAGATGAGGATGTAAGGATGATTAGAAGGAAATGATAGACGTGGAAAGGAATCAACAAGTAAAAGCTCAAATAGCTAAATTGGTTAATTTCCCATTTGCAAAGTTTTAGAGAAGAGGTGTTTTATTTTTCTCTGACTGGTCAAATATTTCTCATGGTATTGTCAATTTCTAACCAAGAGGCACTTTGATCTAAACGGTGTGTGGAATCTTTTTGGCATGCTTGTAAATATTGCCAGTTATTGCGTAGAAAATAAAATGTTGGCATGCTTTAATATGGTATTTAAATAGATATGTATTTGCGTTAGAAATAGTGTTTATTTCCGATACAGGCATTTTTTGGTCTCTTTTGATAGCTTGAAGGAAAAAATATGAATGAAACTTTTTTTAAAAATAAAATTCAAAAACAACATAAAATTAACAAATGAATAATTTTCATGTATCTTTTTTTTTTATAAAAAAAGTTAAATTGAAACGATTGTGAAATGTTCAATCTGTCAATTTGTCAAATGTTTCTAAGCAATTAATAACCACTGTAAAATCTAGGATTAAAAAAGTGTTTTAAGTTTCTAACAAAATACACTAATAATTATAGATTTCTACCAAATCCACTAAATATCTACTGTCTCAAAAATGGGATGGTAATAAAAGGATTTAGAAGAAGAAGAAGAAGAAGAAGAAGAAGAAGAAGAGTAGTAGTAGTAGTAGTAGTAGTAGTAGTAATAATAATAATAATAATAATAGTAATAGTAATAATAATAATAATAATAATAATAATCATCATCATCTTAAAACTCTTATCCAAACGAACAATACAAGACTCTTAACTCCAGTGTGAAATTTACATTTATAGTGCTGACTCTTGTTACAAGTCACTAGCGGCTTTACTTATAGGAATTAAATTATATATATATTAACCAATAAAATCCCATCAGAAGATTTGTTTGATAAACAACAAATACTACCAAAATACTTGCGGACGTAGTTTTAAACCTACCACGTGTTATTTTTGGACCAATTAGAAAATAACAATAACTCTTTTCAGCACTTCCGCAAATTCAAGAAAAAGATTTTTGCCAGCCAGGTTGAAATTATTTTCTAACTAATGAAAACCTTGTATTCAAAAATGTTCTCAAATAGATTTTGGATCTCCCTTACAGATATAAATATAGAAGCATGCTGATTCTCGGGGTTCAAAACAATTTTTGAGGACAGTTTGATCGATACATGAGTGCACACACACACACGCGCGCGAGATGACAGCCGATTGCCTCTGATTACGCACATTAATCTGACCGCCATTGCGTAAGTGCCCACACATTTTACATGGAACTAAGAATAGTTAATTACTTCGCTACAAGGAAAATTTAACATTTTAGTGTTATTGTATATTTTTGAAAAGAAAATACAAATGTATTTCAAATTTCAACTGACGTTCTGCTTCGAATTTTAAACCCCAGAAGAAAAACCAAAAACCTTTTTTTATGTTTCATTTAAAAGACGTGTTGTTGTTGTTGTTGTTAAATGCTTGGAATCCCGACACCCAGATAGCAACAAAAACCTGGGTAGACGGATCTCAACATACTGTTGGATCTGGTAAGTCTTTAAATGCCTTACTACAAGGTAACCAAAAAAGTTCTGTCCGCTTTTTGATTAGTCATTGAATGAAGTTGAAATATATACGAAATGCGTGTAGCAATTGTTTTCAAATTCGGACAGCCAGAAGTAGGAACATCAGACGCGCACCGTGCCCGACCATCAGTTATAAGCCGGACAGCTGTGAGAAGGATGGAAGTGTCTAGAGATCTCGTTCGGGGCTGTTTGCATTACGACTTCAAAGTGGGCTTATCGGCAGCTGCATTAAGTCAAGCGTTTGGGGATAGTGCTGTGAATGAACGTACTGCAAGGCGTTGGTTTCGAAAATTCAAGTCGGGAGATTTGTCTCTCCATGATGAGCCTTGCAGTGGACGACCACAGGTCTTGAATGACGGAGTCCTGAAGGCGACCATTGAATAGGACAGTAGTCTCACGTGTGGTGAACTTGCAAGACAGTTCAACGTTTCCGATGAAACAGTTAGACTTCACCTACACCGCCTAGGTAAAATGTACAAACTGAGCACGTGGGTTCCGCAAACGCTGTTGGAGGTCCACAGGGGACAATGAGTGGCAGCCTGCGTATCGCTGCTTTCTCGCCACCGTACCGCATCCTTATTCAATCGAGTGCTTACCAGTGATGAAAAGTGGGTTCTGTACGAAACTCACAAGCGTTCCAGACATTGGTTGTCTCCTCAGGATGCTGTCCCTCACACCGCAAGACCGCCTATGCACCCACGCAAGATTATGCTTTGTGTCTGGTGGACAGGTCGTCAAGTGGTTCATTATGAACTGCTACCAACCGGCCAAACGGTCACTGGAGACCTATACTCGCAACAATTGAAACGTGTGCAACAGGCATTGCGCCAGAAGGAGCCAGCACTGGTGAATCGCAAAGGTGTGCTTTTCGTCCATGACAACGCCAGGCCGCATGTCGCGCGAGTGGTCAGGGATACCATACAGCAACTTTGTGGGAGACTTTGTGCCATCCACCTTATTCACCTGACCTTGCGCCATCCGATTACCACTTCTTCCACTCCCTGGATAATCATCTTCGTGGGAAAACCTTCACCAATGAAGCAGACTTGCGCAAAGCCCTCACGGACCTCTTTGCGTCAAACCCCCCGAGTTCTACCGCAAGGGCATTGAACAGCTGGAGACACGTTGGCAGAAGGTGCTGGATGCCGATGGCGATTACTTCGAAGACTAAATATAAGTTACACATACTGTGAAGCGTTTTCCTTTTTTTCCTTTCAAAACGGACAGAACTTTTTTGGTTACCTTGTTGGTTGTCTTCATTAGTTTTTCAACAAAACATTGGTTGCCTTACAGCTGGATGTTGTGGAGGGGCATTGGCTGCTTTACTTTTATTTAAAACTTTATAAGTTATTCTAATTAAATTTTTTTAAAAATGGAATCAATTCTTGTAAAAAATAATTATTCATTGAAATAATGTTTCTCTTAAGACAATAGTGTCCATAATATATATTATTCCTAAAAGTAATTCAAAGTATTTCTAATTAAATAATGTCTTAGTTTTATTGCATTATTTATTTTACGATTCATACCAGATTATCAGTAAATGGTGTTTCTGTTTGACAAAAAGAAATTAATGAATTCTCCATGGAGTTTTGCTTTGAACTAATAAAACCATTAAGTGGGACAAAATTTAATTTCTCGAAATTTCATAAAATTAATTAAGTAGGAGCTAACAAGTGTAAAAAGATATATTTTTACCAAGATTAAAAAAAATATATTTTCATCCATTTGAAAATAAGTCCTGAAAGTTTCATTAAAATCAGACAATTGTTTGATTTTGCAAGTCTTACCAAATCAATGAGTTTTTTACCGCGAAAGAAGAAGCAAAATTGCCTCTACTAATCATTAACTAATCTCTGGCCTCCACCTCCGCTAAAATTGCCTTTACTAATCAATAACTAATCTTTGACCTCCACCACCGATAAAATTGCCCCTACTAATCATTAACTAATCCTTGGCCCCAACCCCCACTAAATTTGCCTCTACTTAATAATTAACTAATTAGTAGATGCAATTTTAGTGGTGGTGGAGGTCAACTCCACCACCACTAAAATTGCATCTACTAATCATTAACTAACCCTTGACCCCCACCCTCGTTAAAATTGTCTCTACTAATCATTAACAAACCTTTGTCTCCACCCGAGATAAAATTGCCCTAACTAATCCTTAATCTTTGGCCCCCACTCCCGCTAAAATTGCCTCTACTAATCTCTAACAAATCTTTGGCCTTCACCCCAAATAAAATTGCCTCTACTAATCATTAACTAATATTTGGCCCCACCACAGCTGACACAATGTGTTTTTCACCGCAAAAAAGAAGTTAAAATTTCCTATAGTAATCTTTGACACCCTCCACCCGATCCCATCTCCGTTGTCGCAAAAAAAAAACCCGAAAAAAATAACAAAGAGTTAACCAAAATTTCGACGTTCTAAAAAGGATTCAAAAATATAATTTAATAATCAAAAAATCATTCAGTCTTTTCTCTTCATAATTACAATAATAATAATAAAGATTTTGATGATAAAATTTAAAAGTTTGGGGTATTTTATTTGAAAATTTTAATCAATCTCAAAAAAGATAGTTATACTCAACAAGTATCTGGATTTTCTATATATTTATATACGGAACAATCTGTAAAATAGCTAAGAAAAGGAGATAACATGCATTCTTCAACAAACGACTACCCTTCTATTCTACTGCGAGTGAAAAGCTTGTAATGGCATTGGGTTACGTTGAGGAAATGAAAAATGCCATCATTTTATGTCTCCTGGTACAATTGTCCCGCAAGCAATTGTCCGGTTAAAAAGGCCACAAAACAAACAACAAATAATAAATGTATTAAGAAGATATGTTTCAGAAGACTAAAGAAAGAAATTGATAGTTATGTTTAAAGTATAAAAAGTTTAATGGCGTTTCATGACCTTTCTAGGTTCTTTAGAATGTCCGACTGAAAATCAGTATTTTTTCCTTCTGCATTATAAACTGGAAGATTCTATTTCGTCCCACATCTAGTAATAAAAATGAATCCAAGATAAAACAAAGAGGATTTCTTCATGAATAATATTTTCTTATTCTAGTACTCGAATAAATACAAAATAAAACTAGGAAATTATTTTCGAGAGTAATATTTACTTCTTCGTTTCCACATCTAGTAATTGAATAAGTCCAAGACGAGACCGGGAAGATTTATTTGGCAATATTTTCATATTTGGTACAATTCTAACAATCAAATAAGGACAAGATAAGATTAGGAAGATTTATCCATGAATAATATTTTTTTATTCGGTACACATCTAGTAATCAAATAAGACTTGGAAGCTGTCTTCAGGAATTATATTTTCTTATATATATATATATATATATATATATATATATATATATATATATATATATATATATATGCATATTTACAAATCAATATGAATATATATGCATATATATATATATATGCATACACATATGCATATATATGCATATATAAATACATATATATGCATATATATAAATACATCCATACACATATATATTTATATATTTACATTACATGAATCATTCATACAAAAAACAGATATTGAAATTAATGATATAAATGTAATGTAACTTGAAGTGCACCACATACTTGATATATATATATATATATATATATATATATATATATATATATATATATGCATATGTTGCAGACTGGCGAATGTATTTTACGATATCAGAAGGCTAGGTTACCAGAAGGGTTAGTGATGCTGGTGTTCTTAAACATTCATCCACAACAAATTAAGAAACAGGAATATTGAAGGCAAATCATTCAAGAGAAATCAAAGTGAAAACAACATAATTAAAAGTTTAACAATAACATTGATTTATATAAAATTAACATACACAATTAAGTCAGATATTGTTGGACAAGTGTGAATGGTTGAATTGAATTATGTAGTGTATTTATACCAAGTTTCAGGGTGTGTGAAACTGTTACTAAGGTTTGTGTGGGAAATTAAACAAAGTGTTTGGTCGTGTACAAAAATATCTTTTGTGAGAGTTCAGTCAATAGTGTGTATGCGTATGTTTGTTTAAATTAATGTCCAAAGTTGGTAAGAGTTGTGTACCTTCAGTTGTTTTGGTGTTTGATTGAATGTTTACGAATACTTATTTAGTAGTGCGTTATTTCACTTTCTTTAGTATTGTAAGCAATTGTTCCTGGGAGAGCGAAATGCTGTTTGTTGAGTCAGAGAAGTTTGCGCTGGAAAAGTGTAGCTGGTCAAAGTTTTGACTAGCGTGGATTAGTTTGGCATCTCTCCAGGGTGAAATTCTGACTGATTCGAATCGATTCGGACGCTTGTATTTATTGAGTTTGGGTCTAAAAATCGGCTCAAAAACGTTAGGCGCGAAAAGATATTTTCGCTTAATCTTGCTACAGTTTTAGAGGTCTGAGTCAATGAAAAGTCTAGTTTGCAGAAACTAAGATGCTGATTGGTTAATAGGTGATTATTGGTGTAAAGTGCATTATCCCGGAGGAGTGAAAGGTAGGTATGGACTATTCCATCACACACACACACACACACACACACACACACACACACACACACACACACGCACATATATATATATATATATATATATATATATATATATATATATATATATATATGGTGTCCGAATATATTGGACCTATTTTAAATGTTAATTAATTTAAGCTTCTAATATTTCTTTCTTTTTCTTTCAGATTTAACAACTTATGTCTTTGGCAATTTCAACCAACGTGTTAAAGTTATCGTAGCCGATTGCGAAAATGGACGTTCACGCAGAATTTGAATCAGAAGTTCCCGGGTCGTATCATCTCTCGAAACAGAGAAGTCAATTGACCACCACGATCGTGTGACTTGACGCCTTTAGATTTCTTCCTTTGGGGTCATCTCAAAAGTAAGGTCTATGCCAACAAGCCAACAGCAGCTGAAGGATGAGATAACAAGGCATATTGGTGAGATCGAGGAGCAACTATGCAGAGACGTCATCAAAAATTTTGACCATTGAGTGGAGGTTTGACGCCGAAAGCTTGGCAGACATTTGGGCGATATTATTTTTCACACATAATTGCCATGACTTAAATAACATGATCCAATAGAGAAATAAATAAATTTTCACCAATAACACTGATTTATTTACTTTACACACATACACAGAGAGAGAGAGAGAGAGAGAGAGAGAGAGGGGGGGGGAGAGGGAGGGGGAGGGACTTCTTATAAAAATATAATAAACTTAGGGAGCGGCTTCGTCACTGCAAAACAATGACAAAATTCCATATGATCATGTGTCCGCAAATCCTTCGTTTTTGAGTTATTAAGTTCAAAGAACATTTATGGTGGATATCACTGTGATGCCATGAAGACTAGGTTACATTTGTCATTCGTGTACATTTGTTGCTAGTCTGTCTACAACATTTAATGTGTGTTGCAATGAGTTAACTGAGAAGTGTTCCGTTTAACAATGGCAGGACAGTCATATCGTTAACAGGCAGTGATGAATTTTATATACGGTTTGCTCTATTTAAACACTCACACAAACTAAGCAAACTCCATCCGAAATATACTAGTAGAAAATACAAACATAATAATCTCATCCACATGTAAAAAAAAAAAGATTTAAATAATGAAAGCCTTAATAATAAAAAAGAAAAAGTAAACACTTAATAATATTAACGACAAACACGGCCACAATGTACTGACTGTGTTCGGAAAATAAGACATCTCTATAACACTAAAACCATACACACAACACATACACCCAATTAAATTGAAAAAATAAAATCATCCTTTGTAATGGCTAAAAGTATAGCTGAAAGCGCTCTGAATTATAGAACATTTGAACAGTTTCTACACATTCTGTGTCCCCCCGAAAAAGAAATGCACCTGCTTGAACAGAAGAAAAAGATCAAATGCAGACGAAATATGGATCATCGGGGTCGGACAGGATGTTAAGATAAAGAACAGATAGGAAAAGGATATCAAGTTCTCTTTTAAAAAACGGAAAGGCATAGAAGGGCGCGAACCACGCCCACATAAATATACACACAAACATAAATACGCAGATGCACACACACGAACACACAAACATACACGTGCCCGCGCGTGTATGCGTGCATATTGTTATGCAAGTATGTATGCATGCGTGCACATGCACGGGCGCTCACATAAATACCCACCCGCACAAATACATACACACAAAAATTCAACCATCACATACATAAGCTAAAATGGTTAAAACAATACTAAATTATATATATATATATATATATATATATATATATATATATATATAAAAGTGAACATTGAAGTCAACACTTAGAGGCGACAGTCTGTTTCATGCTAGACGCAATCGTCAGGCCAATCGTGAAAGAAAGTGAAATAACACACTACCAAATAAGTATTCGTAAACACTCAATCAAACACCAAAACAACTAAAGTTACACAACTCTTACCAACTTTGGTAAATTGTGTGTGTGTGTGTGTGTGTGTGTGTGTGTGTGTGTGTGTGTGTGTGTGTGTGTGTAAAGTAAATAAATCAGTGTTATTGGTGAAAATTTATTTATTTCGGATTAACATTAAAATTTATTAACATCCGGATTAACACTCTGGATGAATACCAAAGAAGTCATCAACTGGTTTACCAACATCGACAATAAGCCTGATTGCACCCTAATTCGGTTCGATATTGTGGATTACTACCAAATCAATACCAAAAGACCTCTTCACAACTGCCCTGGAGTTTGCTACAGTATATTCAGACTTAACTAAGGAAGAAACAAACATAATCCTCAGTGCCAAGAAATCTGTCCTCATCCATAATGAGGAGCAGTGGATTAAAAACACTGCTGACAATTTTGACATCACCATGGGATCTCTGGACTCTGCAGAATCTTCAGACCTTGTCGGTCTATTTATACTGTACAACCTAACCGCGCACAGTGAATTAGACATTAAGGACATCGGGCTATACCGAGATGACGGGCTCATGGTAGTGAGGAGCTCCACAAATTTTAAAACAGATAACATTAGAAAGATAATTTATAGTGAATTCGGAAAATTAGATCTAAAAACTATAGTAAACACTAAATTAAAAAGGGTAAACTTCCTCGACGTAACTCTAGACTTAATAAACAAAAATTACACACCCTACAGAAAACCTAATATTAACCCCTTGTATGTGCACCCTAAGTCAAACCACCCTCCATCTATAATTAAGCATATACCCACATCAATAGAGAAAAGAATAAGCATGAACTCCGCAAATAAGGAAATATTCCAAACACACACAATAGTACCAATAGTAAGAAAAACAGGAAAAGAAAGATCATATGGTATCCCCCTCCGTTCAACCAAATGGTCAGTACTAAACTTGGGCATAAGTTCCTAGCTTTAATTGGAAAACACTTCCCCACAAATAGCAAACTGAGCGAAATCTTTAATAAAAAGACCTTAAAGTTAAGTTACAGCTGCACTGAAAACCTAGAAAGAATCATAAAAAAGCATAATAATAAAATCCTGGAAAAACACGCATGCCAAAATAAAACTCCTAAACTGAAATTAGACAAAAATAATGAAAAATGATGTGATTGTAGAAACCCTAAAGACTGCCAGTTAGAAAATAAATGCCTCACAAAATCCGTGGTATACCAATGCACTATCTCATCCATTGAGAGTCCTAACATTGACCGGATATACATTGGGTCAACGAAGAATAAATTTAAAATTAGATGGAGACAACACAAGAGCTCCTTCAACAATATCCAAAATAGAAATCAGTCATCTCTATCACAATACTACTGGCATTTAAAAGAAACGAATAAAACACCGAAAGTAAAATGGAAAATAATAAATAGAACAAGAACTTGTAAAACCTGGGACGACCCATACCATTTATGCCTACATGATAAACTACACATCATTAAGTTTCTAAATAATGAAAAGTTATTAAACCAGACAGGAGTTAACGATTTTTTTGCCGACATCAACAAATTTTCGCATTAAATAATTAATAAAAAAATATAAACAAATAAATTCTATAGTTTAATAAAAGCCTTAAAAGCTCAGCCCAATCATTAAATAGAAAAACCCTTTGTGGAGTCGGAAAAAATAGCCATTTGAATAAACAAATAAATAAACAGATTAATAGACAGATAATAATGAAACAGAATGCCCTCGATACTTAACGACCTGCGGCAAGGCCATAAAAATGCCGTTTTAACCAACTAGACATCCACTCCCACTATCAGACTTGAAATAGACACCCCAATATAACCTGACATAAACTTTGCGAAGGGGACTGGTCTGTAGATAAAAATTAATTCTTAACTCTTAGACCACCTAACCAATATAGCTGACCCTAGCCGTTTCCATAGTAACTAATGTTGCAAGAGACCATACTTATAAACACGCGCAAACCACAAGATAGCTTATTCCCAAATTCTCGCTTGACGAGGAAGCGTGACCAGACACCTTAATTCAACTTAGTTTCAAAAATTATATTACGGGTCTCGACTCTCGCTTTTGAAACATGAGAACTCTTATGTAGCGAAGGAATCATATTTTTAAAAAATATTATAATATATATATATATATATATATATATATATATATATATATATATATATATATATATGGCGAGAGAGAGAGAGAGAGTTTTAGATGCAAGGGGCTACTGAATGTGAAAGAGAATGCGAAGACTTTAGAAGCAACTGGAGACTCACTCCTAAGCAAGAATCAATGAATAAAACTTTGCATTTGTTGAAAAGACGTGCGGGCTGAAGATGTGTAGATGTGAGGAGATATCTCTGGGTTAAGATTTCCTGCTGGCCGGTCCAGCTACGTGAGAATGCCTGACTTTGAATAAGTCCAAAGAAAACAAACAAGACCGATATACATGGGTAAACAAATATATATTATGGGTAAACAAACATATTAATACACGAAGACATGAAAAGTTACATAGTGTTTGTATGGAAAAGTTATGTGCGTGTGTGTGTTGAGTGTCCGTACGTACGCGTATTGTCCTTAGCGTGTTCCCAGAATATGGGAAACGCTGTATCGGTGAGAGGTCACATATTGGTGTAAATGGAAAAAGAACGATTTTACCTCGTCTCCGTGCGAGGTAGCGGCCCAAGGCCTGGGTCGAAAAAGAGAGATCGAGAGAAGGGTCAGCCAGTATTTATAGTCAGGGGAGAGAGAGACCCCTGTTGAAGGATTAAGGAAACTGAGGAGTAGCTAACTGCGACACCTGGGACCATCAGCGACAACAGAGGAACAAACTCGGACGACAGCCTCAAGTACACTTCGTTGACAATAGCATCTATCCCCTGTTTCATATCTCGGACGACCTCCTTCAGCGCTTCCCAGATTTTCTGCAAATGGACCCTTCGCACAATGTTGCTTGAGCCGTCTCAAAACCAGGAAACGAATATTTATTGTTTTACTTCTACTGTTGATTAAAGGCGAGAAAAAATTTTGACAGTATTCCGCAATTCATTTACAAAGCCATCTTTCATAAAGTCAACTAAGAAAAACTTTCCTTATTTTTTCTTTTTCACTAAGAGTTACTTTCGATTTTATATGGCAGAAATGTGGTTAAAATATTGTTTTGTCGATCTTCAAAGTCGGGAGGATTTGTAAACCTTGAAAATAAACATGCAAAATATCTAACTTTTACCTATGGCTGAACAACGAACATTTTCAGCAGATTTACCGCCAAGTAACGCACGAAATATATAATCGAAAAACAAATTTTTAATGCGCAAAGGTCGAAGAATGATTTGCGCAACTATACATCAAGGTGAAAAGATATCGCCTGACATACTTTCCTAACATTTTTATGCAATCACGTGTTTTAATTTTTACTGCTTATTCAGTGTGAAAAAAATTGACTGCAAGCAAAACTATAAATAGTTTGCATTTTTTAAACTGTCTTTGTATTTTGTACTTGTTAAAAACCCAGTTGGGTTACTTTTTCATTTCATTTCTCCAAATAGATTCATTGAGCTCTGTGGCGATCGGAAAACACTTTTGCGTGGTGAGTTTATTTATCATAACTTTTTGTCTTCTGTTTTAATCAAATTATCCCGATTTAAAAGTTATTTTTTATTTGTTTCTTTTTAATTGATTTCTACAAGACGATTCAGTATTTATATGACATTGATTTGAAGGGGAAATTTTATTGGTCTTGTCTCAAAATAAAACTTACTGTCTTTTAGGCTCGTTTGCCCAAAACACTTTTCGTTCAAAGTTTGGTCTAATTCTTTACCAAGAAAAAAAAAGGGGCAGTTTTTTGATTGTGTTCAGTTCAAAGTGATACTCTATAAAAAGCCTGGAAGTCATCTGCCTAAGGGTGGACATGTCAAGGGGCCTAAATCAAGATTTAATCTTTTTCAAAAGAAATCTTTATTTTTTTCATCACAGAATTAGCATAAGTTTATTATCTAAGATACTGAAGTAAGTATAAGGTTAGATTATTTTATTTGAGTTTTCAGAATTTTAAAATTGTTGCTTAAAAATCTCCTTTTTAATGAGAAATTGGCAAAAAGTGTCATTAAGAATTTTAACAGAAATTTAAGTTTTTTCTTTATGATATTGTTTTTCATAAAAATAAATTGATTATAACATTTAAGTTTTTTATGAATAATTTGTTTGTTCTTTTTAAAAGGTATTTTTGTAGGGAATTCTAATGTCCTTCGTAAATACAAGACAAAAATGTAACTTTTTGCACCGTGAAATTAATGAAAGAAAACTCTTCACAGTAAGTTAATGTCATAATTAAATTCAATAAATTTCATAATTTTCAAATTTCTTTAAAACATACATGTGTGTAGAGTTGAAGTATTTTAAACAGCAAACGCAATAAAAAATGTCATATTATATTTTGTCACATTTTTTTCTTTATAGCTCTATTATAAAGAAAGTTGGTCGTCATTGTTATAAAGAAAGTTTAGTTTTATGAATATTTCTTGTTTCTAAACCCTTTTTTTAAGTATGTTTATCTTTAATTTCATTATTCTGCGTAAATAAACAAAATAGGACACGTTTTTTTAGTGGAGTTGTGCAGTAAGTACGCTGACTAGAAATAGGGAAATTGCTGTTAGCTATAGTAATAATACTACTATTAATACTATAAGGCATAGCATTGTGGGTGCTCTTCCTCACCAGACCACATTTTTCAACAAACTGTATTTTTAACACTGCACTTCCCACTTAAATTTTATTTGTTAGAGTCTCCCCCATTTCTAAGGTTTATGGATCAGGATTTCCACTTTCATATCTTTATAAATTCCATAATAATAATGATCTAGAAGGGAAATTAAATTAAAGAGTTTTGTTAAAGCAGCAAGAGACACTTATTATATTCAGCATCATCAAATCTCCATATCCAAAAATCTATCTGTCTCTTGTAATTGAATCTGATTTTGCAGTACATGTTTTTTGTAGAAATGTGGAAATACATTCAATAGGGGATTATAAGATTTCTAAACACGTAACTGATCAAAATACTCTTGAAATTCTGATAGAAAACATGAAAAAATGTACACAGAACAACAGCAACCTGAACCTCAAAATATGAGTTTTATATTAAAATTGGTAATGTCATTTCTACTATTGGTGCAAGAAGAATCAAACATATTAATGCAATCAAATTTATATATGAGCAGCTAAATTTAATGACACAAAATAAGCTTGATTATTCAACAGAAATGATATTTTCTTCATTGTTATATAACTGCTCCCCTAAAGGGGACAGATTGTTAAGAGACAGCAAAAAATATAATTTTACCTAGCTATTCAACCATTAAAAGATTAACCTTATCAACATATATGAATCCTTTGATTGAGCAACATGATAACAATTTTCTTATGTATATTAAAAATAAATTTAAGCTCCTAGTGCAGGACATCACAGTATCTTTACTTGTTGATGAAATTCATCTAAAACCTTATTTAGATTATAAGGGTGGTAATATTGTTGGCTTATCTGATAACAGCAATGAAGCTGCAACAAGTGCTTTGGCTTTTAGGATTAGCAGTGTATTTTCACAATATAAAATGTTGTGCATGTTATGCCAACTAAATGTCTTAAAGCTGAGAAGTTATTTGACATAGTTAAACATAATAATTGGTTTAGAGGAGATAGACTTTCAAGTATTATCAATCATAACAGATAATGCTATAAATAAAAAAGCTATATCTTTCTTTTGCAGTTCTCCAAAGCTTTCCATTGTATATCCACCCCCCAGTTATAAAGTCTCGACCTCTTTTCTTCCTTTTTGACTCAGTCCATATATTAAAATGCATTAGAAACAATTGGCTTAGTCAAAAAGATGCAAATAAATGCATGCTGTTCCCCAAATTTTGTCATGATGGAAATCATGAATTAGATAGTATCCAAAGTGCCACATTTTCTACCTTACAGAAACTTCATGCCTTAGAATTTCAGTCAATTTTAAAATATTGTTATAAATTAACCTCAAAGGCACTTTCACCTACTAATCTTGAAAGGCAAAATGCTAATTTAGTTCTGCAAATTTTTAATGAATAATAATCATTAATAATTACGATATTGTAACTTTACAGAATAATTACTAAAATTAAGATAGAAACATGCAAATTAAAACAATACTGATAATGATTTAAAAAATCTTTTCAAATTTGAAACAAATAAAATAATGAACGAATTTCAGTCTTTAAAATTTAATGAAATCTAACATGATTTTTAATTTCTTTAACAAAACATTTTTTTTTCTTATCGGTTATTTTTTTAAAAATTAATATGAAATAAAGTTCTGTATAAAATCCAATTCTGTTTATTTGTTTTGTAAAACAATGTATTTTTTAAAAGTTTTCTAAAACCAATTTTTTTCTTACAATTATTCGTTACATTATGATTACTGTCTGTTTCACTGCATGGACTACTTTTGTGACGTCACGTGACTACCGAATAGGCCTTCTATCTCGGTGGTCACGGTCAAGCGCACATTAAACTGTAAAAACTGTTCTTTTTATAGACATTTTAGAACTTTATTACAGTATTCGTGCCTGATTCTATTCAGTGCCAACTTCAATTTTTAATGTAGATTGCTTCGAGGATCTGGAGTTTTAATTTCTTGTTTTCTTGGTGTAGCATAGTTGTGTTGTCAATCAGTATTTTTTCTATACTGTGAATGTGGACAGGAATGTTGGTGTAAATATCTGGCAATGGACGAAAGGGCAAACATCTGTAGAGTAATAATTATAGTTCTAATGAACGCTGAAGCAAAACTGTCAGCCGTTGCAGTTAAACGGAAAAAGAAAAAATTCAGTAATGGATTGCTACACATAGTTTTTGCCTTACCAGTTGCACCCCTGATGATGATCTCAGAAAGAGAGGGAAAGTACTTGGGAAACCAAGTGAATTTCTTGCATCATTTGATTGTAATACACGGAAAAATATCTGTGAATATGAACGGATTATGCTAAAAATAAGCAGACATAATGTTTGTAATTTATTTAACCAGACAAGCCCAAAAGAGAATTTGCTGCATAAATACACAAATTTTAAAATAATATGACAGTTATAACCGTTTTGCTTATTTTGTGTATAGGGGTTAAGAAAACATTCATGATATTGGCCGGTTTTGGGGTTTATATTTTGGGCATAGTTTTGTAACTTTCAGAAAGGACAAAATGTCGTCAATGTTTGAATTTTCAAAGAGATCATTTAAATTCCTCGCTTTGTAGAATCGTTTTCTTATTAGAGTAAGAGTATCACATTCTGTGAGAATGTGTTTAACGGTGTAGGGAGGGTTGACAGGTTGTGCATTTCGGTCGTGCTTCTTGTTTAAGTATAAATGGGAGTATAAGTTTGGTGTGACTAATAAATAGTCGTGATATTGTAACCTCTTCCTATCTAGTTTTCCTAAAGGCTGGTATTCTACTCTCCCAAGGAGGGTTTGATAGAAAAAAGTTTATTGTAGATGTTTTTATTCCAGCGCAACTGCCATTCTGTCTGGAGGAATTTGTTGATTTTTGGTTTCAGATTGGTGTAAGGGATCTCGAACTTGTCGGGCTTTAAATCTAGGATGAATTTGGCTACTGAGTTTGCTCATTCGTTACCCTTTACCCACAGATATGGCTCAGGATCCAATAATGGGATCTTTGTGGTATTGGACATAGGGTCCAATCTATTTAATAATTTGATTATTTGTCGATTTTCTAATGTTTTATTTTTTAATGTTGTTAATACAGAGAGTGAATCTGAGAATATGATGGAGTCTTTGCAATTGTTGTCGTAAATTATGTCAAGAGCCGGATCTATTGCACAGGTAAAAATTGCTGTAAAAATTAAGCTTTCCTCTCGAAGAGCTTTCTTTAGAGTTTTCTTGTGAGAAATGGCTGCACACGCTATTTTATTATCGTCTTTTGAACCATCAGTAAAAATATAGAAGTGTTTAGGATGCTGTTCACAAATTTTGTGGAATTGATCTTGATAAATGATGGGATCATTTTTTTGAGGAGCTTGCTTAGTTGGAGGTTAACTTTGGGCTTTTTGATCATCCATGGCGATATTTTAGAAATCATTGTTTCGTGAATATTAGTTATTTTGATTTTACTTTCTTCGAGGTTGGATTTTATACGAAGGCCAAAGAATTTTATTGCATTTTTCTTTGGCTCAAAGCTTTGCTTATATTTTGGGTTGAATAGGTAGGGTTGAATGGGCATGATTTCAGTTTCGTGAGATACAAAAAGGGCTAATTTTTTACATCGAAGTTGTAAAGGTACTTCATGAGCCTCAACGTACGGGTTATCCACTGGCGAGGTTCTGAAGGCTGCCAAGATCTGTCTCAAATCTTCATGGTGAATGGGGTCAATTTTTTTATGTACAACTTGCAGATCGGTATACGAGACTGTCGTAATCAAGTTTTGATCGGATTAATGTCGTATATAATTTTAGGAGTGTTTGCCTGTCAGCTCCCCATTCTGTATTTACAACCACTTTCAAAAGATGTTAGGCTCTGGTACATTTGTTTTTTTAGATATTTTATGTAAGGGATGAATGATAGTTTTTGTCGTAGATGATACCGAGGAATTTACATTGGTCTACGACAGGAATTTCAGATCCCTCAAATTTGACGACTGGGTCATTATGCATTTTCCTTAGAGAGCAAAAATACACACATTTAGTCTTTGTTTTTGAAAATTTGAAACCGTTGTCTGTTGCTCTTTTATTTATTTTAAGGTTGAGTTGCAATTGTCTTTCTGTTGCGTACATATTGGTAGATTTGTAGCAGGTTACAAAGTCGTCAACGTAGAGAAAGCAGTCGATTGTGGGATTGAGACATTTAATGATATTGTTAATTTTAACAGAGGATAGCGTGACGGACAGTATACTCTCTTGTGGAATACCTTCCTCTTGATTTTGGGGGTCGGAAAGAGCAGATCCCACACAGATTTGGTAATCTTCCTCGTAAGCCTAAATCGTTTAGGTCTTTCATGATACCATACCTCCAGGTGGTATCATAGACCTTCTCTAGGTCGAAGAAAACTGCCGTTAGATGTTGTTTGATGAAGACCTCTCTAATGAAAGTTTCCAAATAAATTAGATAGCCTATTGCCCCTCTCTTTTTCCAGGAACCTGTTTCCAGGTTGGTTATTAGGCTACTTGATTCAAGATACCACGTCAATCAGTTGTTAATAATTCTTTTCATCGTTTTGCAGAGGCAACTAGTCAGTGCGATCGATCGATAATTTGGGGGGTTAATTGTATCTTTGCCAGTTTTGGGTATTGGGATGATTGTTGTTTATTTCCATGTTTTCGGGAAGGTGTTATTGGACCATATGCTATTGAAAATATTTAATAGATATTTGAGAGATTCTTGTGGAAGTTGCTTGAGAAATTAATTGTGAATTTCGTTAGGGCCGACAGCAGGATTGTGTGATTTATTTATCAAGTTGATTAATTCTGTGAAGGTGAAAGGTTCGTTTTAGTTTTCAGAGTTGTCAAATTTGAAGTTAAGTTTTTATTTTTCAGCAGTATGTTCAATGTTCATGAATTTTGGGTTGTAATTATTGGCTGAATAATTTTTGGAGAAGGTCTCAGTTAGTGTGCCTGCTATATCTTTTTTATTTGTTATTTCAGTATTATTTTAATGGGGTGTTTGATAGTGTGGTTGATTGGGTTTTCCCAGAGATCTCTCTAATCATTTTCCATTCTGCGTTTATTTTGGTGGAGGTGTTTAGATTGTTTATATAATTTTGCCAACTTTTCTTCTTGGTTTCTTTAATAGTTTTACGGGTTTTCGCATTGATTAGTTTAAAGTTGTAGTAGGTTCTTTGTCGAATTTGCGTAGGGCAGCTTTTCTTAGGCGGATTGCTTGTTTTCACTCCCCATTGAACCAGGGTGTGTTGTGTTTGTTTGAAAGTGAGGTTTTTGGTATAGTTTTGTTTGCTATAGACACTACGGTTTCTGTAAAGTGTTTTACTAGATTTTAGTTTTCTGGGTCTTGTATTTTTGTTTCCAGATGGTTTTGAAGTTTTGCCAGTTTGCTTTGTTTAGTTACGAGTGAGGTAGTTTTTCATCATGGGCAGGTTGTAGGATTTCAAGTATGATAGAGAAATGGCCGCTACCGCAAAGATCGTTATGGATCTTCCATTTATAGTTCATGTACCTGGAAGGATCACATAGCGTCATATCTATAACTACGAAGGATCACATAGCGTCATATCTATAACTACGAAGGATCACATAGCGTCATATCTATAACTACGAAGGATCACATAGCGTCATATCTATAACTACGAAGGATCACATAGCGTCATATCTATAACTAAGAAGGATCACATAGCGTCATATCTATAACTAAGAAGGATCACATAGCGTCATATCTATAACTAAGAAGGATCACATAGCGTCATATCTATAACTAAGAAGGATCACATAGCGTCATATCTATAACTAAGAAGGATCACATAGCGTCATATCTATAACTAAGAAGGATCACATAGCGTCATATCTATAACTAAGAAGGATCACATAGCGTCATATCTATAACTAAGAAGGATCACATAGCGTCATATCTATAACTAAGAAGGATCACATAGCGTCATATCTATAACTAAGAAGGATCACATAGCGTCATATCTATAACTAAGAAGGATCACATAGCGTCATATCTATAACTAAGAAGGATCACATAGCGTCATATCTATAACTAAGAAGGATCACATAGCGTCATATCTATAACTAAGAAGGATCACATAGCGTCATATCTATAACTAAGAAGGATCACATAGCGTCATATCTATAACTAAGAAGGATCACATAGCGTCATATCTATAACTACGAAGGATCACATAGCGTCATATCTATAACTAGGAAGGATCACATAGCGTCATATCTATAACTACGAAGGATCACATAGCGTCATATCTATAACTACGAAGGATCACATAGCGTCATATCTATAACTACGAAGGATCACATAGCGTCATATCTATAACTAAGAAGGATCACATAGCGTCATATCTATAACTAAGAAGGATCACATAGCGTCATATCTATAACTACGAAGGATCACATAGCGTCATATCTATAACTAAGAAGGATCACATAGCGTCATATCTATAACTAAGAAGGATCACATAGCGTCATATCTATAACTAAGAAGGATCACATAGCGTCATATCTATAACTACGAAGGATCACATAGCGTCATATCTATAACTACGAAGGATCACATAGCGTCATATCTATAACTAAGAAGGATCACATAGCGTCATATCTATAACTAAGAAGGATCACATAGCGTCATATCTATAACTACGAAGGATCACATAGCGTCATATCTATAACTACGAAGGATCACATAGCGTCATATCTATAACTAAGAAGGATCACATAGCGTCATATCTATAACTAAGAAGGATCACATAGCGTCATATCTATAACTAAGAAGGATCACATAGCGTCATATCTATAACTACGAAGGATCACATAGCGTCATATCTATAACTACGAAGGATCACATAGCGTCATATCTATAACTAAGAAGGATCACATAGCGTCATATCTATAACTAAGAAGGATCACATAGCGTCATATCTATAACTACGAAGGATCACATAGCGTCATATCTATAACTACGAAGGTTCACATAGCGTCATATCTATAACTACGAAGGATCACATAGCGTCATATCTATAACTAAGAAGGATCACATAGCGTCATATCTATAACTAAGAAGGATCACATAGCGTCATATCTATAACTACGAAGGATCACATAGCGTCATATCTATAACTAAGAAGGATCACATAGCGTCATATCTATAACTAAGAAGGATCACATAGCGTCATATCTATAACTAAGAAGGATCACATAGCGTCATATCTATAACTACGAAGGATCACATAGCGTCATATCTATAACTACGAAGGATCACATAGCGTCATATCTATAACTAAGAAGGATCACATAGCGTCATATCTATAACTAAGAAGGATCACATAGCGTCATATCTATAACTACGAAGGATCACATAGCGTCATATCTATAACTACGAAGGATCACATAGCGTCATATCTATAACTAAGAAGGATCACATAGCGTCATATCTATAACTAAGAAGGATCACATAGCGTCATATCTATAACTAAGAAGGATCACATAGCGTCATATCTATAACTACGAAGGATCACATAGCGTCATATCTATAACTACGAAGGATCACATAGCGTCATATCTATAACTAAGAAGGATCACATAGCGTCATATCTATAACTAAGAAGGATCACATAGCGTCATATCTATAACTAAGAAGGATCACATAGCGTCATATCTATAACTACGAAGGATCACATAGCGTCATATCTATAACTACGAAGGATCACATAGCGTCATATCTATAACTAAGAAGGATCACATAGCGTCATATCTATAACTAAGAAGGATCACATAGCGTCATATCTATAACTAAGAAGGATCACATAGCGTCATATCTATAACTAAGAAGGATCACATAGCGTCATATCTATAACTAAGAAGGATCACATAGCGTCATATCTATAACTAAGAAGGATCACATAGCGTCATATCTATAACTACGAAGGATCACATAGCGTCATATCTATAACTAAGAAGGATCACATAGCGTCATATCTATAACTACGAAGGATCACATAGCGTCATATCTATAACTAAGAAGGATCACATAGCGTCATATCTATAACTAAGAAGGATCACATAGCGTCATATCTATAACTAAGAAGGATCACATAGCGTCATATCTATAACTAAGAAGGATCACATAGCGTCATATCTATAACTAAGAAGGATCACATAGCGTCATATCTATAACTAAGAAGGATCACATAGCGTCATATCTATAACTACGAAGGATCACATAGCGTCATATCTATAACTAAGAAGGATCACATAGCGTCATATCTATAACTACGAAGGATCACATAGCGTCATATCTATAACTAAGAAGGATCACATAGCGTCATATCTATAACTAAGAAGGATCACATAGCGTCATATCTATAACTAAGAAGGATCACATAGCGTCATATCTATAACTAAGAAGGATCACATAGCGTCATATCTATAACTAAGAAGGATCACATAGCGTCATATCTATAACTAAGAAGGATCACATAGCGTCATATCTATAACTAAGAAGGATCACATAGCGTCATATCTATAACTAAGAAGGATCACATAGCGTCATATCTATAACTAAGAAGGATCACATAGCGTCATATCTATAACTACGAAGGATCACATAGCGTCATATCTATAACTAAGTAGGAGCCGCTAAAATGGTTGAGATAGGTTTGAAATTTGCTATTTAAAATGCAGAACTTAGTGTTATTATTTTTTCGAGATCTTTGCCTTTTTTATTTGTTTTCTGGCACCCCTCCCCCATATAGTGTTGTGGTTGTTTAGGTCTCACGCTAATATGTGATATTTTGGAATGTCTTCTATGAGTTTGTTTAAATTTATTCCATTAATTTGGTCGTGTGGGTGGTGGGATGTATATAGAGCAGATATTTATAGGTTTGTGAAGTGTAACTTTGACAGCAATCGCTTGAAGGTCAGTGTCAATGTTGATTTCGTGTTGAGGTTTATGTTTCCTTATTAGGATTGAGACACCACCAGAGGCTCAATTTCCATCTTTGTTTATGTGATGATAGTGTTCGTAGTTTTTGATGTTGACGTGGTTGCTATCTTTGAAGAAAGTTTCTTGTAGATAGATAGATTATTTTAGGATTATCTTTTTTTTTTTATGAGTTGTAGGAGTTCTTCACGTTTGGCTCTTATTCACCTGCAGTTCCACTGAATGGGAGTTATGTTTTGGTATTTTTTATTCTATGATCGGTTTGTTTTTTATTTTTCTTTGTTTTTCTTTTAGCAAGATTTATTTCATCAATCTCCATATTTTCTAGTGAATTTTTTGATTCAACTGGCGTTAAGAGATATTTGACTTGGTTTGGTTTTTTGGTTGG
>OZ038502.1:4320459-4355459 GCA_964036315.1 Acanthosepion esculentum | reverse complement strand
GGCGCCCAGTTTTTTGACTTGGATCATTGCTGCGAGCCAACTGAGCAATTTCCGTGTCCTCTGCCGAGTTCGAAACGCTTCATTGATTATGTAGAGCGTCTTGGTATCAGTAATGACAATCATGTGATCATCTATGACCAAACTGACGCCATGGGTACATTTAAAACCTGGTGGCTTTTTAAGGTGAACTTACATAATGTACTATTACGATAGTCGTTGCTGTGTTGCATTTCTCAAATTATTGCAGCTGTGTGGTAACCATATCCAATAACGAAATGAAAGAAGAAGGTTTCGAATGTCTACAGTGTGCCAGTCCCAGCTTTCTTACCAGCAGAACCTCATTCTGATTGATGGTGGTGGTTTGTGATGTTGTTGTTTTTGTTGTTGTTGTTGTTGTTGTAGCAGTAGTAGTAGTAGTAGTAGTAGAAGAAATAGCGTGTGCTGGAAGGCCTATAAGTCATGTGATATTCAGCTTTGATGACGTAGAGAAAAAATTATTGGTAGCATCTTTGACGATAAAATAATCAAATTTATTTTTGTATTTATTTGTGTGTGTGTGTGTGTGTGTGCGTGTGTGTGTGCGTGTGTGTGTGTGTGTGTGTGTGTGTGTGTGTGCATGAGAAATCCAAGGATCTGTCAATTGTTAGGATGAGCTTTCCTCTTTGGTACATCGACTGCATGACTATAAGATTGGCAAATAGTTTTCATTCTTTTACTGATAAAATATCTGTAACTGTAAATTCTATTCTAATAATTTCTTATCTCGCACTTCTCGCCTGTGGCTTTCTTTTCTGTCTTCTTGCTTTCCTGTCAATTACAATCTTCAAAAATGCAAATGTAATGTCAGCCGTTATCTTCTGTCTCTTTGAATTCTTTTCTTTTATTGCCTTTTCTTCTTTAATTTCAATCTCGGTAACCGCCTCCCCCTTGTGTCTTAGTGGCTTTATCGCCTTTGCTCGGAGGAAAATGATAACAAAAATGACGAACACTGTCAGAACATTTTTGGTTCGCTGTCAAAACCTTTTGGTTCGCCTCTGTGCTGATTTTATTTTATTTCACAAGAATTCAATTCCACCCGACTGATATTTTAGCAAATCTCTCTTAGCTATTCAAAGAAACTCTCTGCTTTTTTTTTATTTGGGCGTGGTTTCTTCTAAAATTATTCAAGTTTAGAATGTTGGACACTTGCCGTAGAGCAGGGTTTTGAATTCAGAGTTGCCCGTCTCCTAGACTGTCTGCCAGCGAAGAGTAAAGGACCAGTTATGTTCTACTCTATAACCCATAGCTGGGGTATGGGGTAATCCAATGGATATGTGTAGTCAAAATGGTGGCAATGTATATAACAGAACAGCTGATTGGAACCGACTTACCGGTCAGAATCAAAAGGGACACTGAGTGGGTCTTACGTGGCTTGGCTGGTACACTGCTCATAATAATAATAATAATAATAATAATAAAAACTTTCTTTTAAGTGAGGTATCTATTTGAATATTGATAGCACCCTGGAAAATAAAGGCAAACACTGATCTGAGAGAAGACAAGATATTTCAGACACCTCCAAATAACTCGATGACCCCCACTTCTTATCAGATCCTGAAAGAGGCTCCTTGCCTTGAACGCCTACTGGTGCCAAATCTCATGCCCGATCTCAAATGGAACGCGGATATTCGGGGCCACCTCAAAAGATCTGGAAGAATGGTCGGTTCCTTGTATCGCTCCAGAAAATCAAAAATTATCCGCCCTTTCGCCATAAGATATCTTTAGACCAGAGCGCGGATGATTTTTGCCTTTGCCTCGTATATGCAGATGACACCGCGATGTATGGGTGCACCTCCAATTATCTGAAGACTAGTGCCTGTCAGCTGGTCTTTCCTCGGACCTTACTCTCAATCAGGGAAAGACTGGCTGAGATCATTGAAATACACCCAAAACTAACCTCACCATGGAGCAGACCACAATCATATAGCGATCCTGATGAGTGGTCAAACCCTCAAAGATGCTCCTTGCCACGAACGCCTATCTTTTGAAGATAAGCCCAAGAATGGAGAAGTGTTGTCATATCTGTGCTGACGCTGTCCAATCTTCACTGTCCAGCTGGTTAAGTTCAGCTTGTTGAACACAATGGTCACTCCAAAATTAATGCCAGCATTATATCACAAATACCAGCAGCAGTCAACCATGATGGTTAGTTTAAATTGGTCTAGATGCTTCGACACAATCTCAGATGTGCCCCAGTAGGGAGCTTTCAACATGCTTGTTGTTTATGGCACTTGGAACAAAAATTCAAAATGAATATACAAAGAAGTGTACCTTAAATGACGCCCGCCATTTCAGTCTTCTTCTTCTTCTTCTTCTTCTATGTGTCACGTCTCTTCATGACATAGGCGATGATAACTCTCCACAACTTCCTATTCCTTGCCTCTCGCTTTGCTAAGGCTCTCATGTCGACCATCTATTCACACGAGCTCATCAGTTGACTTCCCCCTCTCTCTTGCCCTCAATATGTCTCGTGAGGGTTAAGTTCTCCAAGCCCACCTTCCTCATTATGTGTTCAAAGAATCTCAGCTGTCTTTTCCTGATTCTGAGTAGAAGTGTTCTTTCTGTTCCATTTTCTTTAAGACTTCCTTATTGCTTTCTAAATCTGTCCATGGAATTCTCAGTATCCTTCTGTAGAATCACATTTCTGCTGCATCTAGTTTTCTCTTCATCCTTGGGGAGATTGTCCAACATTCACTGTCATATAAGACGATAGACACATACAACATTCACTGTCATATAAGACGATGGACACATACAACAATCCAGCTCTCTTCTTTCATTTCTAGCGACTATTTTTCGTTTTTCATGACATTGCTTTGCTTTTAGTAATAATGTTCACAAATCAACACGCAAAAAAATACCAAACATAATGTCTACTACACATGCACACACACACACACACACACACACACACACACACACACACACACACACACACACACACACACACACACTTATGAATATACATTATCATTTGAATTACACATAGACAAACTAGAGTCATTATATACCTACATACATAAAGCAGTATTTACGATTTTTCAGTCAGGCTTGGAATCTGTTAATTTCTTGTAACTTCAAAGGGACGTGTCGTCTCTCCTAAAATTCGGAACACCATAAATTATACTAACGTTTGTTTAACAAGTCGAATGCACGTGAAACCTGATTAACGAATGAAATTCAAACAACACCAAAATAAAAATTTCAGAATTTTTTCTTTTTCTCCATATTTCATTTTCTGATGAAGCTTTTAATAAAAGTGTAACCTGTTAGACACACACACACACACACACACACACACACACACACACACACACACACACACACACACACACACACACACACACACACAAATAAATAAATATATATCTTATCTTTGAAAAGTAGTTACATAATGCCGAAGCAAATAAAATATATAAATAAAAAAATAGCTTCCGTTTGTTTCTCGCAAATTTTCCATGTGAAATGTAGAAAATAGATTTGGACGGAAACATTTTTCAATGGATTTACTTTTTTCGAAGCACACAAACATTTTATTGACCGGACATTAATCATAAAAGACAAAATATAGTCTTACACTGAACGGTTACAAATGTTAATTGTTATTAAAACGTATATCCAAATAAGAGAATGAGGAAAAAAGTTCTGTTAAAAGTTTTCTCTGGGTTTCAATAAATAAGCATACCAAACTTGAGAGTTCTGTCTGAAATAGTTTTGTAGTGTTTAATGAACGAACATCTTTGTTCCTTGTAAATCGACTTTGTTTCCCTGTGTCGATGATAACGGTAATTTGAGAATGTCAGAGACTTCCTCGTATATTGCAAAGTTCAACAAATGGGAATAATGTGATAGGAGCAAGAATTTATCTGTTTTTCTCTTGAAATAAAATGTATTCTTCTTTAGGAATTGTTATCTTCCAGCCTGAGATATTGTTATGGTCTAGGTTAGGACCAAGGAAGAACAACACGAACACAAGAGTAGAAATAACGAAGATATATTACACGGAATAATAATAATACAAGATGTGGAAGGTGTTAGTATGACTGTCAGTCTGGTTTGGAGTGAACTACTCTCGGCTCGACTCAATTCGTCCCTCTCTCTTGAGAGGCGTAGTATACATAGTGTTAGGAAGAGTTCATTCTGTAGTTATAGGTAAGGACCCATAACACCCCCCTCCCAAGCTTTTACCTCGCAGGGGTCTTTAATATGTTTTCCTCTTCGGATTAATCATCAAAGGCTCTGTAAATTTTCTTTTTCTGCTTGATTTCCGCGCTTATGAAATTACTTGAGGCCTTTGCATATTGAATGTGTCAAATATTGTGTCCATTACTTCCTCCTCTTCCTGAGGTAGACCGTTAGAATCTTCTAACAGCCTCTTTCTGATCTGATTTAAGTGCCTTTTATGCGAGAACTTCGGACCCTGAATTATGTAAATCACGTTCCCGATTCGTTTCTCTATTGTATCTGGCTCCCAATAGGATGTGTTGTTTTTGAACATTTAAAAAAAAATTTCTAAAATCGGTTCAATTTTCTTTTTGGTACAAACGACGTTGGTGATTGCTTTGTCTGTTTTGGCAGTAATTTGTCGAATACCGATCTAATTTTTCGGGCGAACATTACTTCCGCCGGTGATAATGCCGATGGCGTAGTACTGTTCAGTGTAATTCTATGCACTTGCAAGAATTGTTATAAAACCTTTTCTGTTGGTACGTCATAAGCTTTTCTTAGTGCTCTTTTTAATGTATCTACAAAACCCTTCGTTTGCCCGTTTGATCTTGGGTGATATGGCGGGGATTTGATGTGTTTCACCTGAAAAGTTTCACAAAATTCTTGAAAATTGTGTCCCATTATCGGTGACTAAACAATCAACCACTCCAAAACGAGCAAACAGCTCGTGAAGGCAATTTATTGTAGTCTCAGAAGTAGGTTTTCTACAACGAAATACTTCTGGCCATTTGCTGTAACTGTCTACTACAATCAAGTAGTAGAAACTCTCTAATGGACCTGCGAAATCTACATGGATTCTCGACCACGGTCGATCTGTCTTAGGCCATGGCTTATCAGTGATAGGAGGTGCCTTGGCTGCTAAGGAACAGCCCTTGCATTTGTCCACCATATGTATAATATCTTTATCCATGTTTGGCCAGTACACGTAACTTCGCATTAAGGATTTCATCCTGTTCTTTCCTGGGTGGCCCATGTGAAAATCCTTCAGGATTCGCCTTTGTAGCGTTTTCGGGGTTACTACTCTTTCATTATATAGCAGAACATTATCACATAACGAAAAACTGTCTGATACATGCTTATCTTTTCCTACAATTTTTGTTTTCGTTTCCTTTATAAATTCGTCATTCACTGCTTCGTTTCTTATTTCCTGTAATGTGACGGGGAGGTCTCGAATTGTACTACATAATGATGTTCTAATATCTTCCTCATATCGTAGAGCTGCAATTACGGAATCTTCTAATGGCTGCGTTTTCTTTGGTATTAGTCTCGAAAGACCATCGGCATGCCCGATTTTGTTTGATGGAAGATACTCCAATTTAAAGTTATAGTTTAATAAAATCGTCCCCCATCTTAGCAATCTATTAGCAGTGTAGACAGGTAGACCTTTCTTTGATCCAAATATAGTCAATAACGGCTTGTGGTCCGTCTGTAAGGTGAAAAATCTACCGTAAATATATCTGTGGACTCTCGTAACCGCAAAAATAATCCCCTGCGTTTCTTTTTCGATTTGCGAGTAATTTTGTCGGCTGTAGTAACATTCTTGACGCATGCACGATGGGTTTTAGCATCGCATCTGGCATTTTATGAAGTATACATGCCCCAACACCATAGGCACTCGCGTCACTCGCGACTATTATTTTCAATTTTGGATCATAATGCGCTAAAAATAAATCTGCTGTTAGAGTCTTAATGATTTTGTCAAAAGTTTTCTGACATTCATATGACTATTCCCAAACTTTTTCCTTCTTCAACAGTTCGTTTAGGGGTGCGCGTAATTTGTGCATGATCGGAATACATTCTTGATAATAATTTACTAAGCCCAAGAAGCTTTGTAACTCGGCTAAATTTTTTGGAGCCGGCATTTTTTTTATTGCCGTGGCTCTTTCTGGGTCTGGTCTTCTTCCTTCTTCGTCAATAATATGGCCCAGATATTTTACCTCCTTCATAAAGAAGTCACATTTATTTTTCTTTACCTAAAAACCGTAATTTTGTATCTGCCTGAAAACCTCTTGAACGTGTTCCCAGCGTTGTTCAATATTTTTGCTATTTATCAGGATGTCATCAAGGTATGCGATCGTGAAATCCAGTCCGCCTAGCATAGTGTCCATTATTTGCTAAAATATCGCCGGCGCACCTTGATCCCGAATGGTAATCTCTGGAACTTATATAACCCTTTATGTGTGTTTATGCACAACAACCTCGAGCTTTCCTCATCTACTAGTACTTGTAGGTATGCTTCACTCAAGTCTATCTTTGAGAAAAATTTTCCTCCGTTCAACTTTGTGAAAACTTCCTCTGGACTAGGGAGAGGATAGCGATAATCCTTAATTGTTGCATTCAATCCCGTTGAGAAATCATTGCATACTCGTATCTCACCCGATCTTTTTCACGTAAACCGTAGGTGCGGTCCATTGACTATATTCCACCTTTGTCAATATACCGGTTTTCACGAGTCTATCCAACTCTTCGTCTATTTTTTCTAATGATGCGAAAGGTACATTTCTTTTCTAATTGAAAATGGGGTTGTACATTTTCTTTTAGTCCGATTTTGGCCGCCATTTTTTACACCTCCCAGGCCGGCTGAAAATACGTCGGGGAAACTCTCCTTTAATTTCTCCTTCAATTTCTCTGCCTCGGTCGATAACCTTTCCACTTTTTGGCAGAACGTATTTATCGGTAAATCCCAGAGGTCAAATATCTGCATCCAGTCAGTTCCAAATAAATTTTCCGTATTTTTTAGAACATACATCTTTAATTTCTTGGTCATCCCGTTGAACGTCACATTTGTGATAATCTCCCCCTCAAATTTGATTTTTCTTCCTGTTACCGACCTGGCTTTTTATCTGTTCTCAACATGGTCGGTTTGTTTAATTTCTTCCACGTCTGTAAGCTAATAATGGTTAAATCTGATCCGGAATCTAATTGTAATCTGATTTTTTTGTTTAACATTTCTACTTGTACGTATTTTCGTATATTTATTCCGTCCGCATTTATTCCGTATATTTATTCCGTCCGTATTTTCGTATATTTATTCCGTCCGCTTGGTCAGTTCTAGTGACTCTTACTCAGCTTTTGTTTTCTTTCTTTGTTCTACAGTGCGAACTTTTATGTCCCACTTTATTGCACGACAAACAAGTCCTATAGCGGTATGGACAATCTTTGTACAAATGCAAAGTCCCACAGCGGTAGCATGGACTGGGTGGTGGTTTCTTCTGAGGTTTCGTTTGACTTTTTGTAGTAAAATAATTTGTTTGGTTTGTTTTTAAGGAGGGATAAAACGTGTTTGTCGTTGTACTTTTCGTATGTGAGCGACGCCAGACTGTTCGATATCTTTCGAGTCCCTTTTTACGCTTATACATCTCTGACAGCCCTCAGCCAATTTTTGTAGCGTCAATTCTGGTTCACTCTCAAGTTTTGTTAGAATTCTCCGTCTGATCTCCGCATCTTTAGTCGAAACCAGGCCTTGGACGAATATCAAACATTTAAAATTGTCATGGCTGAGTTCAGATAACTTAAAGTCATCGCAGTGTTTGTTTACTACGGAAGCGAATGTTATATAGCCTTCGCTATCCTTTTTTGTTAAATTTAAACATTTCCACCTTTTGTGGAATAGTGAAGTGTTCGGACTAAATAATTCCGTTAAAAGTTTCACGGCTTCCTTGAAAGTCAACTCATTTGTTTTCCTCGGTAGGATGTAGTCTACGAATTTAGTGTATTCGCTTGACCCTAGTTTCCACAGTAGTAGACGTACTTTTTTTCGCGTCTGACCAATTCCCGCAATCAAACTCATATGAATCTTCATATCTTCTGAAGTAAGCTGCGAAGGTTTTGTCTTCGTCCGGTGCATAAGTGAAGTCTTTGATAGAGCTCCATATAGCATTTTGCGAGAATGCCGCTTCATTTCCAGAATTCTGTCCTTTATTTGTTAGTGCCCGTAGTAGTAATTCTTGTAGTTCGAGTTGCTTCTCTTTGTTTTTCTGTTGAATTTCTAATTGTTTTTCTTCGAGCCTAGTCCGTCTTTCCTCATTTTTTTGTTGCTGCTCGAATTGCATTTTCATTAGTTCCAATATGGTTGCCTTAAAGTCTTCCATGATTACACCGTAATTTTGTGTAACGATTTTTCCTTTTTCTCAGTGTAGACTTCAGGTCTTTGTCGCCTGTTGTTCTGGAACTTTAATACTAAAAAAATTTCCTGCGTAGAATTCGATTCTGTTCTGGCTGACAGGTAACATTCATGTCTTCGTTACCACTGTTAAGGTTGGTGTCCCAAAAAATTTTTTCTTTTTTTTTTTTATCTTCGCGTAGAACTTGTTTTTTTTCCTCAATACCTCCGTCGCCTCTGTTATGGACGACCGATAGCAAAAGGGGTTTTTTTTTTTTCTCCGCGTAGAATTCGTTTCATCAATATCCTCGTTGCCACTGTTATGGTCCAGGTTAGGACCAAGGAAGAACAACACGAACACAAGAGTAGAAATAACGAAGATATATTACACGGAATAATAATAGAAGATGAGGAAGGTGTTAGTATGACTGTCCGTCTGGATTGGAGTGAACTACTATCGGCTCGACTCGATTCGTCTCTCTCTCTTGAGAGGCGTAGTATGCATAATGTTAGGAAGAGTTCATTCTGTAGTTATAGGTAAGGACCCATAACAGATTTTTTTTTTTCGCAACACATTTCCTTGTCATTGTAGTACTTTGGCCATGACAATGTTTCTGTACTGAACGGTGGATTGCAACAGTGGTTGAACGCAGGGCAATCGGTGACTGACAAAGTTTGTCCTGTTCAGGTAAGATGTTTCTAGTTAATTCTGATTTTTAACAAATACTTCAAATAAAATTATTTATACAAATCTATACAATAAAAAAGAAATGTAAAATTATATAAAAATAAATAAAGGTAAGTAAAAAGTAATGCAATAGACAAAGTTTGTTTATTATACTTTCTTTTTAGGGGAGGGTTTAAAACATTTATCAAAAGAAGAAAATTGTTAACACGTATTCTCTAAATAAACAACTGTTAAAACGATACGAAACGCTTAGTAAAATGGCTTTAATAAAAGTGGATGTGTAAAACTTTGTAAATGTGATGCTCAAATTCATGTTGGAAGCAAAACCACCAAAATAAAGCCTCATTTGTTTTTAAAATTTGTAAAAAAAAGAAAGAGAAAAGAGGCTCAAGTCCAATGGTCAGAAAACCCACCAAAATAAAGTTTGCAAACAGGCGTGGTTTAAAGAGATACATTTTATGATTTTTAACTAATGGGAAAAGTAAGTTACGACCCCTTAGTACTGAATTTTAAATTCAATTCAGAGATGATTTTTGGCTATTAGACGGGTTATGTATTGAGTTACATTCCCATTTATTTTTGTCTGCCAACTGGACGCTAGTTGGGCTTTCCTATCCCTTATTACTTGCGGCATTTTAGGCCGTTACTACTTCCGGCTACCACGATCACTTATCTTCCGGAATTCCCGGCCTTCATTATTTCTGGTTCTTATCTCGACCTAACTCACTTGGTTAATCTGTGTTAATGGACCTGCTCACAACAGCCCTGAACTTTCGACTACTCATTGGTCCCTACTTCTGGTATCACTACCTAGACCTAACTCACTTGGCTGATCGGCGTTAATGGACCTGCTCACAACATCCCTGACTTCCGGCTACACTAGATCCCTGACTTCCGGCTACACTAGATCCCTGTTTCCGGCTTTCCTGTCATCCTAACTCACCTGATTTAGGAAACCGCTGCATGGATATCGTCCAAACTCAAACAACCTACTCTGTATACTTCGCTTAAAGTACAACGGAAAGTTCGCCATTGGACTTGATCAGCAACAACGCAACGCAAGCACCGGGCATTTAAACTAAACTTTCTTCTCTTTGGCTATACCGCCCAGACTTCAAATAACCTCTTCCGTACACTTCGGGTAAATTACTACGGGAGATCCACCATTGGACTTGGCCAGCGACTATTCAGTGCCAGCGCTTTTGCTGGACGTGTGAATTGAACTTAAAAGCTTTGAATTTACATGCTAATTTATTCTACAAGGACTCTGGTCTGTATTCTAAATAAATTTTGTATTAATTTTCTCGTTCTGTTGTCTATTTTTGCACCCCCCATGTCAGATTACACGTCTTTAATTTATGCCTTACTGGGGCGCACGGGCCGGGTTATATCACCCCCTCCTCCAGAGGGTTCACTACACTGCTTAAAATAATTCCAGTGCATGCTTTGTAAAAATTGTAAATTATATGACAATTTTAAAGATACAATATTGGTTCCACCCGTTTTAAAGTTCCCAAGGCTTTTAGCCGATAATTTCTGCAGTTTTCAAATTCCAGGAAATCAAAACAAAGAAGCAGCGGCGTTCAAAACATAAATCCGTGCCTCGATCGAAACTACGACCGAGTAGTGAGTTCGATCCTCACTGGATGCTCCATACTTTTGGCCTTGTGCCTTATCTAAGCTACACTTAGCAAGTTCCAAGGGTATGATGGCTTATGTCATGTCATGTAGCAACATCTATGCGACTTTGGATATTGGAGCAGTTAACAGCCAACAAAAGCTATGATGCCTATTGATACTGCTTTTGTTTTCCATGATCTTTTGATAGACTAAATTGTCGTCTCACTATCAACAGCTTCTTAGATGATATGATAAAAAACGCTGCTACAGCACATAGCAAGCGCCTGCAGTATCCAATATTTGAGACGCGTTCAAAGTGACTTTAAGTTGAAGTTCACAGAATATATTGTGGAATCTTCCACGACAGCCAGTCTACCCTCCGCTGGAAATGCACTCTTCTTACATCCATTGGTCGATCACCGTAAATCCGGCTCCCACGCGCACGATCATTTTACGCGTCATTCTTCCCAGAGCCGATGCGATGTTATAAAAAGACCGGGAAACACGTGTCAGTCACGCCAAGTAGTCCCGAGCAGACCTGAGCAATCCAGATTCGAGCAGAGCAGACCCGAGCAAACCAATTTCGACCGCTCAACACATTACCAAAAATGTAACCCTCACGGAACTCCCGTCTTTGACTAATGCAGTCAGACGTTAAAGAACTTTCGAACATAAAACAACTTTGCTTACCCAAAGTGAACAGAACATTCGCTACTCAATAAGTAAAGAACTTTACGACACTTACGCAAGTACAATCTACTTCTAATATGAGCTTAGGTACAAATATACCAAGTTAAGGGTACGCAACTTTTCTTGACTTAAACCAATACAACACTACTTCTAATATTGAACATCCGGCAACATAAGAAAACACTATTGTAAATATTCTTCAGTTGTATATAAATGTTTGTATTATTTCAATTTATTCTTTGCTTTGTTTGTTTCATATTTTTGAACTTTAATATTGTTGAGGATGAATGTAAAGAACACATCGATCTAACAACCTAAACCTTCTGATATAACATAACACATTCTACTCATCCTCTACAATATCAAATGAAAGCGATGTGATAAAAATGATGAAAATGTGTGTAGAATAAAGAACAAATTAAAATGTCAACATTTTAAAAAAGATGTATTGTTTCGCCATTACGAAGAATACACATAACAATGTATCGTTTATAGTTATTAAAGAAAGCGAAGATGTGAAGATCTTTGATCACTGACCTCTTGAAAGAATATCGCGTTTTAGGAAGTTAAAGAAGGATTACAGTCGCATCACAAACAGAAAATCTATCTCAGTCGTTTAACACAAACAATTCCTGTGAATCCTGGCTTAGAATTATATTTTAAATCATTGTACAGTTTTATCTTTACACGAGACAGATCAGACCAAGAATGGCGTATTGGTGCCATATCTGGATTATCCAGGCCCAAGATAGTTAAAAAACGATTATACACCTTTGTGGGTAATGAATAATGTTTTACTCTGCCACCCGTTTTCCAGACTCACACTTCTCTATCGCTAGTACTATGGCGGGTTTTCGAACAGGTACTTTACAGCTAGGACGCACCAGACCCTGTTGACAAATCATCCCCTTTTCCTTTGATAAGGAGTAAGTTCCACTTTTACAGTTTCTTCCCCAGAACTGTTCCTTTTGGAAACAAACACTCAAGTGGATGCTTCCGTGACAACTACCTTGAGCGGACTTGGGTCTTTTATTGAGTAAACTAACAGTAAAAAGAAGCTAGAACGTCTCTTAAATCTGCTGTTTTCACATTTAGGTATATGAATTTGTTTCCTCAAAATGACCAGAAAGATCACTCAAGATGATAGTCATTAAGATATCTCCAGTTAATTTCCTGCAAAGTCACTCGATGATAAAAACTTTGCCAATACAACTTGAGAAGTGTTACTTCTCAAAAAAATAGAAATGACATTCTAGTGATTCAGCAATTTAGTTCGTCTCCTCATTTTTGATTTTTGTTTTTTTTTGTTGTTTTTTTTCGACAGAAATCTGTATTCAAAGTGCATCGTCGGTCGCCGATGGAGAAATTATTTGAAGATATTGTCGACATCGTTCAGAAAAACTCGGAAGAAATCGTCGATGTTCGCCCGGCAGAATTCTTTGATGGCAACCACAAAAATGGCGGAGGTAAAAACATATGTTAAAGTATTCCATCGAAGACTGGTTAGACTGATCACAGAATGAAGTGCACTGTGGTCAGCGTCAAATCAAAAATATTAATTCAAAGGAAATTATTTTTTGTCATCTTAAACAGATTAGTTTTGGTAATCTTCTGTTGAAGGCAGAGTTAATGGCTATTATCAACAGAAGATCAAAATTTGTCTCAGGGTATTGTATCAAAACATGCGTTGCGCGGTCAGAGGCTATAATTGTAGTATGTGTTCCACGGCCATGACGAGCTAAGACAAGTTTGTTCCCGATTCCGCGTAAGCGGGAGTTGGGTAAATTTTGACCAATGACCCGAGTGTTTGCGCTCGGGCTCCCCATATTAAATAACTGACCTTGTGTCGCATCCCGTCTCGATCGGGAGACATGAGTAAGTAGGTGCGTTGCGCGGCGCAGATGACTAGGATCAAAGTGTAGTATCTGTTCGCAGATTACTCACTGAATGATCGCCTATGGGGCCGGGATTCTTCTTCCGATGCAGGCCGGCGGCGGGGATTCGTCCCTGCGCTGGTAGTATCGTGGCTACGTCTGACTAGCTTGGACAAGCTATGACCAGCTAAGACCAGCCAAGACCAGCTATGACTACCTAAAGCCAAAGCACTGCGACCCGGGTGAAAACTCGGGTCCATTCCCCCTCCCTTCCCACATTAAACCCTGACCTTGTGTCACAACCTGACCCTGTGGGAGGTCAAGTAAATCAACAGGCCGGCGGCAGGGATTCGTCCCTGCGCTGGTAGTATCGTGGCTATGTCTGACAAGCTATGACCAGCCAAGACCAGCTATGACTAGCTAAAGCCAAAGCACTGCGACCCGGGTGAAAACTCGGGTCCATTCCCCCTCCCTTCCCACGTTAAACTCCGACCTTGTGTCACAACCTGGCCCTGTGGGAGGTCAAGTAAATCCCGTGTAGTATCTGTTCTCACATCGCTCGCTTAATGGTCGCCTTTTGGCTGAGATTCGATCACTGATACATGCCTGGCACAGGGATTCGTCCCTGCGCTGGTAGTATCATGGCTACGTCTAGCTATGACCAGCTCTGACCAGCTTGGACAAGCTAGGACCAGCTAAGACCAGTGGCCCGGGTGGAAACACTCGGGTTCCCACGTTAAAAACCGACTTTGTGTCACAACCTGACTCAGTTGGGGGGGGGGGGGTCAAGTAGATACCAAGTGTAGTATCTGTTCCAGCAGCAGTAGCCAACCGCCTGTCCCCAGCTCCAGCAAGCAACAGCAGTTTCAGCCAGACAGCCAGCCAGCTAGCCATCATCATTGCCAGCTCTTGACAATCCAGCCATCCTTCCCAACGATAAGCAGTAATCTTGGCAATATATTGTTTTTTAATCAAAATTATTCTCTCAGTAAAAGTGACCCCCATCTGGAAAGTCAAGATTTAAAAAATGTTTGTTTACATTTGTCATTCAAGCAATGGCTACTAGGGGCCATAAACGTTAACCTCTCAATAAGTTCCTCCTCCCCGTTTATTCTTGATTACTGTAGTATAAATCCAGTAAAAAGAAATATTTAGGTACTAGAAATATTTTGCTAAATATGTTCCTGATAATGATGGTAGTATTTCAGTTCTCCTTTTACTAAGGTTAGTTTGACACAAGTATAGAGGCACTTTGTGAGGATCGAACTCACTACTCAGTAGTAGTGCTCAACCAAATTAGCTCGCTAACAATTACCTCATGCCAAGGTGTCTTGTTTTTTCAGATAATTTTAAAAAATAAATTTTCTTCAACCTATGAAGATGACAAATTGATAAGCAGATACTTTTTTCTTTACAACTTCACCTATTTCACTGCCATTTTTACTTTATTACTTTTGCTGAAGCTTGGCTCTCTCTCTCTCTCTCTCTCTCTCTCTCCTACATCATTTCTTTATGAATAGCTTTCATACAGTATTTATTTCCATGCTAGGCCTACTGAGGAGACCATCGTATCTTAGCATATACACGGATGGCTTCGGACATTTGATTCTTCGGTGTTTTCTGTCTAGTAATTTACTTAATTTCACAGTGGTTGGTGACCACCCTTCTTCCTCCATATATGATCAACTACGCCTGATTTCATTGTTCGGATAGAAAAAAAGATATTCGGCGATTTATAGTAAGATTTAAATTTTAAACAGTCCTTGATTTTAAATACTTTTTTTTAAATGCCCTTTTTTAAAATACCCTTCTTTTTACTTTTCTTCTTGCTATGTTTGTGGTGAATTTACCAAGACAAGAGTGAAAAAGTACTCGGTGGCAACATTTGTTAAAGTGTGTCAGGACTACAAGGTATATTCGTGAAAGTAATTTACAGTAGGAGCGTAAATCGTGAAAAATTACTCACTTCTGCATTTTTGTGGTTTCTCTTGAGTAATCCTAGAATAAATAAATGCTACTTTTGAAACAAATATTGTTTTATTCCTACTTTGCGTGAACAAGAATATTCAATTTCGCCAGTTTTCCCAATAGGAATTGATAAATTTCAGAAATATTATTCTCATCACAAAAGCAAAGTTTGAAGGCAAATATTTTTCATCTTTTCTAGGCAAATAGGAAACAACAATTGTTAGCAAAGGACAGGAATCGTGTTACACCGTGTAAACATTCACTCTTTCTTTGCAGGACATATTGCCAATTCAAAGAACGTTCCATACTTGACACTTTTTAATGAAGATGGATGCATGAAGTCAAAAAATGAGCTGGAAAAACGTAAGTCACATTTGGGCCATAAAAAGGGTCATCAAGAACTTGTCATCACTGTGTGTGTGTGTGTGTGTGTGTGTGTGTGTGTGTGTGTGTGTGTGTGTGAATATGTTCAAACTTATCTTCCCGACTCAGAGTTCTGTAGAAATGTTGTCTTGCCATCAAGAGATTTGATAATACATTGCATTTATTTACATATATAATTCTTAAAAAACGTTACGTAATTTCACAAGATTGACGCTAATATTTTACATTCAATTATTTTAAATGTCTTCTTTCTTGTTGCATAACAATCTAAAGGGAAATCGTGCCCTTGTGTGCAATTAGAGAATTTTTAATTCTTATATAATCAAAATCTTAAGCAAATGCATTTTAAGTAAAAATGTTCTATTTAGAGATTATTAGATAAATATTTACAAACGTCTTCGTTATATTCGTATAATCGCCATATAAAAAATCATGGGTGAATGCCACTTTCAGAACTTTTGGTCTGAAGATAGCTTTGATACGTAAAACCGGCAATCACCATGCATTGTTAATTTCTATGGCTACACTGTTTATATCTATAAACACTATCTCTGATATTGCCGTTTATAAATTTAATCAAGTTGCAATTACTGCCAGAATGACAGGGAATAGCAAGAACAACAATCATTTCTGTTGACACATTATGCAAAAAATGGTCTCTACCACAAGAGTGTGTCAGAAAATGGGGGTTCAGTTAGTTAAATAACCAACCAATCAATTCACCAAAAAATTACGCCTGAATGCAGATGTCACAAACCACCACTATTTGCATCTGGCCTGACTTCATAAACCTTAATATTAAAAGTAGGCGTGGAGAAGGAGGAGGAGATATAACATTAAATATCTCCTCGACTCGGATGATGTCGACCTTTGGTTGACTCCATTAAAAAAAGACTTTTTTTTTCTTGTTGAAACCTTTCTGTGCTCTTACCTTCATGCGAGACAGAAGGAAACATTTAGATAATAATTAATAAAATTATCATTATATTAATAATTAAATTATCTCACTCAGTTATCATAATTTAATAACTATCTCACTCTCAATTATTAAATGTTTAAATTGATAGCCGAGATAATATAATAATTTTAATTATATTATCTCATTTATTAAATTAAAAATTAAATTATTAACTCATATTCAGTTATTAAATTTTTAACTGAAATAATGTTTTATTCTTTATTATTAATTGCTATACTTTGATGGTTAAAGAAAAGAAACTTAAAATAAATTTAAAACAAATTAAATTATTTTTCTTAACTAAGAAAAACCTAATAAATAAAAGAAATTATGCTTGACACGCAATATGAAAAATATAAACACATTATAAAGTCAGATGAATACATAGCAAAATTAAAAATATTTCGTGAAATAGGAAACAATCTTTAGACGCCAAAGAATACCAGTAATTGTACCGAGTCTAACGGCATAAGCTTGTAATATTAAAAGTAAACAGGTTTGGATCAGGGAGAATGGTGGCTGTTAAATATGCAGTCCTCTCGACTTGAATGATTTTTTTATTCACTTGATGAAAATTATCTCCCAAGAATTGGTTTGTTTCTTGCTGAAATAAAAATAACTTTAGATGAGATGTAAAGAAACTTACCTTTTTATAGCATATACGAACCAGGGTTAGGGCACCTCGGCGTGGGGTAATGGTTAGCAAGCTTGTCTCGCTAAAACAGTTACGAATAATTACGATCCTTATTTGGTACCCCATATTTTCGGCCTTGTGCAACATCTAAGCTACAATTAGAAAATCAATATAAGAACTAGAATTTTATTTTATTTTTTTAAAATCTCTAAAATATCTCGCGTATCCTATACGAAGTTGAGATGGACACAAACGCCGTAACAATTCTTGTTTGTAGCCTCACTCCATGGTACTGTAATATTAAATTGGGGGAGGTGGAGCGGAGGTTTACACCATCACATACCAGTGTCTACAGAGTTAACAACATAATGACTAACTCTATAATATTGTAATATTAAACGTTATTGAAAATATTATATAGATAAATGAATTGACTCCCTTTGTAGGGGGGTCGTTATCACCGGCCCCTGGTTTGGGCTGAAAGCAGGCTATCACGGCCTCTATTTTCCTGTGCCACCGACGAGTCAACACGGACAAATTTAGCTCCGTAAATGGTGTCTGAAAATGGAGCGGCCAAGAATACAACATAGGAACGAGGATTTCCCAACAGTTGTAGCAATGAATCCGAAAACTGAATCCCTCCTCAATCTGAAGACGAATATATTCCGACCTTGCAAGAAAAATAAGAACTGAACGAACTTTATTGCCACCAGTTTGTTAAGTCCTCGCAAAATCCACTGTTTTTTTTGCAACGATTTTTAAACCCAATTTTTCTATCTTTCCTTTGTTTTCTTCCTCTTTCTGATATATCACCTAAACCCTTTAACATTTCATTTTCCAACATCCGTGGCATTAGAACCAATTTCTGCAATGTGGAATCTTTCCTCATTGTGAACTGCCCAAATATACTAGCTCTGTGTGAGACCAACCTTGATTCGTCTATCGCCTCCTCTGACCTCTCGATCACCGGCTACCTTCCCCTCCTTAGAAAAGACTCTCAAACCCATATGCATGGCCTTGAAGTTTACGTCAAGGACCATCTCCCGCTGGCTAGAGAGATGTCTCTTGAATCTCCAGACCGTTAGTACATGTGTCTCCGGCAATTTCTTCTCAATGCTGTAAGCTATCTCTTCCTTTATCGCTCACCATCCTCCCAAGACGGTGGTATAATTGAATGCATTTCTGTCAGCATTGACAAGGCTCTCTCTCTCTCCATCCGTTTGCTCACATATTAGTGTTTGGTGATTTTAACGCCCATCATACCAAGTGGCTTAAAAACGCTACTACTGAACTTGCAGGCATTCAAACCCTTAATTTTTCAATTTTTTAAGTCCTCACGCAGATAGTCGACTTCCCCACAGGTTTTCCCTATAACCGGGACGGTAAGGCTTCTCTTCTCGATCTATGTTTTACCTCCATCCCAGAGTTCTGTAGCGCCACGCAGATCGGCCCTCTTGGTAATTGTGATCATGCTGTAGTGTCTATCAACATCTCCTTCAACTCCACCCCCTGCAAAGAACCTCCTACCACTAGAATCTCGGTCTGCTATCAATGAGCTGACTGGGACTCGTTCCGGGATTTCCTTCGCGATGTCCCCTGGGATGTTGTCTTTACGCTCCCCGTTCAAGAATGTGCTTCCGAGGTCTCCTCCTGGGTTAAAGCTGGAATCGAGGCTTTCATCCCCTCAAAGAAATTTAAGGTTAAATCGCGCTCCTCCCCTTGGTTCTCCGCTGCTTGCTCAGCTGCCATTGCCCATAGGAACCACTTCTTCCCCCTATATCGTAGTGACATGTTTGACTGCAATAGACGTCTCTTTGTCTCTGCTCGTGACGAGTGTAAGCGTGTCCTCAATGAAGCAAAGTCACTATTTGCTGCTCGAATGAAAGAACGTATTGCATCTTGTAAATTCGGCTCCAAGGATTATTGGTGTCTCTGCAAGAGCGTACTTAATAATAGAAAACCCTCTATACCTCCTTTGTTCAACCAGTTTGAGGTTCTGACCTCTTTTGCCGATAAGGCTGAATGCTTTGCTCGGAAATTCTCATTCATTTCAACGCTCGACTCTTCCGGTGTATCCACACCCGATTTCCCCCTTAGAACTTAGGCTCTATTGAGCGAGCTTCACATTACCCCGTCATCGGTATTGGGCATTATCTCTAATTTAGTTCCCCACAAGGCTAGTAGTGGAGATGGGATACCAGCCATTGTCCTGAAGAAATGTGCGCCTGAACTGGCTCCTGCCCTCTCCAAATTATATAACTACTGCCTCAATGAATCTTGTTTTCCAGACTGTTGGAAGTCCTCATCCATTGTTCTTGTCTTTAAAAACTCTGGTGATCCTTCTGACCCTTCTAATTACCGTTCTATCAGTCTCCTACCCCTCTTCGGCCAAGTCTTCGAAGCTTTAATCAACGCCGAAGTGGTTAAGCACCTTACATCCCATGATCTGCTCTCCGACAAACAATATGGTTTCCGCTTTGCCCGTTCTACATCTGATGTGCTTACGGCCATCACTGAAATTGTTTACCAAGCTCTTCGTAATAACGGAGAAGCTCGTGCCGTGGCTCTAGACATCTCCAAAGCGTTTGACAGGGTTTGGCATGCCAGCCTTCTTCACAAGCTTCAGGGTTATGGAATTTCAGGTCGATTGTTTGACTTAATACAATCATTCCTGTCAAACCGTGAAGGTCGTTCTCAACGGATTCTCCTACAGCTCCTATCCCACGAACGCAGATGTTCCCCAAGGCTCCATCCTAGGCCCTACTCTGTTCCTTATCTTCATCAACGATCTTCCTGACACCATAGATTCCCAAGTTGGAATCTACGCGGACGACACTACAATTTACTCCTGCCTCAAAAACAACTCTAGTGTCGCTGACAAAACTAACCTGGCCGTTCGTCTCGAAAAGGACCTCCAATTGATTGTGAACTGGGTCAGGAATTGGCTGGTTAAGTTTAACGCCTCAAAAACAAAACTGCTCTCTATTAATCACCACAGTGATCCTTCCCTGCCCCCCCTTAGAATGTCTGACGCTCAACTTCTCGAGAGCTCCTCTTTGCAACTACTCGGTCTCGCATTGACTGGTGACCTGAGATGGAACAGATACATTGAGTCAATAGCTTCGTCCACCGCAAGGAAAGTTGGCTCCCTGTCCCGCGCCAGGAAATTTTTCACGATCCTTCAAATCTACAAATCAACAATTCGCCCTTGCATGGAGTATTGCTGCCATATATGGTCCAGTGCCCCTTCTGTTTGTCTCAAGTTTCTTGATAAGTTCCAGAGACGGATATGCAACGTAATTGGCCCTGATCTGGTATTTCGTCTGCAGTCGCTGTCTCACAGACGTGCCGTCGCCTCCCTCTGTCTTTTTTACAAATACTTTCATGGTAACTGCTCCGATGAGCTGCTTTCGCTGGTTCACAGACTTCATGAATTTAAGCGTTCTACTAGGCTGGCATCTCGCTCCCACCCTTTCACTGCCGAAACTGTTAAATGTGGCCGTCTCTTCTACTCCAATAGCTTCATGTCTCGCTTGTGGAACCCTCTCCCCTTTTCCTGTTTCCCTGATAGATATAATCTCCAACTATTCAAATGTAATGTCAATCGACGTCTCCAGATGCCTTGATCTATCCCCTATCCTTCTCTTCATCCTTTCCTCTATCACTCACATCTGCTCTCGCTCCAAATCTTCTGTAACCCCTTGCTTCCCGCATTGCTTGGGGTGAAACGCTTAAAAAAAAAATAAAAATAAAATAAAGCGTTTCTTATTTTCACTCAAGTTTGGTGTTGTCCTGTTTCCCCTCGCCATGTCGCGTCAATGCACTTGTTGCCCTTATTTTCTACAGAGGACAAATTATTGGTCACATCAATTCAAAGGGTATAAAAACCCGCATAACGTAAATACGCAAGGGAGGATATATGTGTTTTGTCTTTGACTCAGCGCGCCGTTTCTTGGCTTGATTGAAGTTGTAACTATCAGTATTTTACGTAGCCTAATTCTTAAGGTATCGTATCATGGCGTTCTATATTAAGTATAGAACGCCATGTATCGTATACATATTCCGTTATTGACCATTCATGGAAAAACAGTTGTACACTTTGGATATAAATTATTTTGTACTAAAATAAAAACTAATCTCTTTATTCTTAAATGAAGTCTATTTCAACCCCTGCCGTTTATAGAAGTAGAAGAAAACACACCGTTCTTGTGGGGTTCTCCCATTTCTTGCATCAGTCATTTTCTGATTGACTATTACTGTAGTAAGCACATGTACATCATCTATCACATGTCGAGTTCTCTCTGTTTAGTTGCACTGAGCTACTACTTACCAGTCGAAGACTATTCTTCGCAGAATAGTCACTGTCATCGTTTAAAAAAGGTAAGAAAATAATCAATTTCGCAAGAAATTGATAAAGCCAGTCAATAACGAATAAAAAAATATATGTGGGCAATTTATGTTAATTAATGGTATTTGCTTTGAATGTAGATTGAAAGTATTGACATGTATGTATTTCTTCCTGTTTCAGTTTTGCAAAGTGCATCGATCGACCTGAACAAACCGATTGTGTCGACATGCCAAGTTGGCGTGAGCGCCTGTGGCATGATCGCAGCACTGGAACTCTTGGGCAAAGATTCTACCCTTTACGTGGTCAGTAAGCATTCATCTCCCTTCCCAAAATGATAATCTATTTCTCTCAGTCAGTTTCACAGTCACGAATCCCGTAACCAGTTAGAGTCCGTAGGTACACCATATCTACTGCAGCCATAACAACATTGGTGTCTCATGGGCAACATAGCCTGACTGAGCCCAACCCCCTTCAGTCATTTTACTATGTATCTAAAACTTACATGTGTAGAGATTACCTCCATTTAGTCTGTCTAGAAGCCCATTAGGTGGCGCTGTTTCAAGGCTATAAAAGCTTGGACATAACCTTCCTCTTTCCACTCTTTTCATAACATGTCCGCCTGAACTCTGAATTGTTTTTTTTACTAATTAATTATTTTTCCTTTCCCAATATGAGTAGATAGGCTCGCCTATAGTCCGGTTCATATTTCTCCCTGATTTTTTGCATAGAAGTAGAGGTTTATCCCTTGTTTCCTGTTTAGGACCGAGTTTCTTGTTCCTTTAATTCTGTACTTCCTACTTCTTCGCCTGAACTCGGAAATTTTATTCTGTAATTATTTTTTGTTCTCTCCCAATAGGAGTAGATAGGTTTGCCTATCGTTCGGTTCACACTCCCCCCAGTCTTTTGAACAGGAGTAACGGTTCATTCTTTGTTTCCTGTTTAGGATTAGGTTTCTAGTTCCTTCCAAAGTCTTCGCCAGAACTCAGAAACTCACGAATCAAATTTAGAATTAGCTGTCTAGCTTTCCTGTCATGTTGCCCTTTCTTGTGCTAATACAACTCTACACAGTAACCTTCTACCTTGAGTGGTCCTTGAGCCTTGTATTATAGGGTGAATATTAGTAAAAAAAAAAAAAAAAAACTTGTCCAGTTTTCCCTTCTCGTAGTACTTTGTCATCGACCATCTCCTGCACACACACACACACACACACACACACACACACGCATTTTCTAATAGCTATTTTTTAACCTTTTCATTTTTTTTCCAGCTGTGTACACAATAGGATCCTTTTAATTTATTAGTTATATTAATATACATGACAAAGTGGGGAACACTTCCATAATTTTTCTGGTATGTAAACATTTATATATCTTTTTGCTATGAAAATATAGGCGCGTTGAAATTTATTCCATTTCTCTGTTTACCAAATGATGACCGTCGTTTGCGAAAAATTGTAGTTGCTTCTGTTTTGAGTTGAGACCGCAACACATTTGATACACATGTCAACCATCCGATATTGATCAAAGTGGTGTCATTAACATGGGTTAAAGGTGACAAAAGGGACATTACGGGATGACAGAAGCAATCATATCGCTCGGCTATTACTAATGAGAGGGGTGTCTCGATTCTAGTGTGTTCCTGTAAGTAGCGGAGGGGGGGCAGCTTATAAAATCTAAAGACGAATTAGCAATATTATTGGTCCTGACTAAGCGTCTTGGTTTCCGTCACTTTCCCACTGTCGTAAAGTCGTTCCGTGTGTCATTTCTATAAATACTTTCATGGCAATTGTTCGCACGAGCTCTTTGCTATGGAACCTAAACGTTATGAGTGTAAGTGTAGTACTAGATTTTCAATAATGTCCCATCGGTTTACAATTGAATTGGCGAGATGTAATCGTAAGTTCTATGCTAACAGTTTCTTTTCTCGCACTTCTGACATGTGGAACTCTTCCGGCTGCATGCTTTCCGACCAACTTTGATCTTCAAAAATTGAAATGCTTCGCCAATTGTGATCTAGTCTTCTTGATTACTTTTCTAATGTTCTCTCTCCTCAATAATGTTTCTGTTTTCTAATTCCCTCACACCCAGTAATCCCTTGTGTCTTAGTGGCTTTACTTCCTAGCTTGGGGTGATTTCGATTAAAGAAAAACGTCTAAACGTGAAACACTGACAGAAGATATTTTTCTCGCATTAAATTTAATTTGCATCCCATTCTTGATCAAAACCTGTGCAAACGAGTTGAATATGTGTGCGAAAAAAGTGTTAACAAAAATATGACTTTTTTTTTTTATTGAATTCAAACTTGAACTTAAAATTAAATAGGAAGTTCTACTTACATTCATTCGATTCTCCAAATTGACTTTATGTCATTTGTTACAAGACCTGGCCGTTGTAGGTCGATTGTTTAGTGCCATTTACTCATTGGGTGAGTGTATTGGTATGATGAGGGACAAATTTATTAAACTTAATTTTTGAGGACAATATTGGTTACGAAAATGGTTTCCGCCCGCTGCCCGCATGTTTGAGGACAATATTGGTTACGAAAATGGTTTCCCCCCGCTGCCCGCATGTTTGAGGACAATATTGGTTACGAAAATGGTTTCCCCGCTGCCCGCATATTTGAGGACAATATTGGTTACGAAAATGGTTTCCCCCCGCTGCCCGCATGTTTGAGGACAATATTGGTTACGAAAATGGTTTCCCCCCGCTGCCCGCATGTTTGAGGACAATATTGGTTACGAAAATGGTTTCCCCCCGCTGCCCGCATGTTTGAGGACAATATTGGTTACGAAAATGGTTTCCCCGCTGCCCGCATATTTGAGGACAATATTGGTTACGAAAATGGTTTCTCCCGCTGCCCGCATGTTTGAGACGCGACTAAATTGGAATGTTCTACTAAGCTTCGTTCTGATAATGAAACTGAGCTGAATAGAAAACTACATTAAGAGAGGGTACCCAGTGAGTATCGAACTCACTTTCTTCCAATAAACAACGACTATAACCATGTTCTAATACAGCGAAGATCGGTCAGTGGATACATTTTATTTGATATTGTTTTATGTTAATTTTATTGGTACCGTTTTTTAACCCAAGCATTAAAAGCTGAAGACTGTTAATTCATTTACTTATTTTTTGTAGGGTTCTTGGCATGAATGGTCAGCAAGAAATGGATCCAACGCATCCGAATTCTAAAAGCAGAACTGGTTTTCATTGGACAAATATCCATTGCTTTCATGGTGCCGTAAAATATATATTTTAATAAAAAAGAAAGTTAAAGGTGACCTTGCTCGTTAAATTTAAAATTGTGTTGCTGTTGTTATTGTATCGTTGTCTGGCTGCGTATGGAAACTTTTTGCAAAAATAAAGAATTAACATTTATTGGACATAAATGACCATAAAGATGCTGATGGCCATTTTTGTTTCGATCGGATACTTTGCAATACAGACGAAACTAAACGGCACCCACAATAGATATTAGAATAGCAAGTACACAAGAAAACAATTGATATTAGATGTTATTGTACAAGCTGCAGTGATTTTTTAAATAGTAATAAGCAGTTGTTAGTTTATAGCCCAGACGAGAGGGACTGACATTTCACGGTGCATGGAACATTATTGCGCCTTTCTCGGTCAAACGCTTTCAACTGACATGAAGTGGATCGATTATATTAAATCAGTTGCTAAGTTTACTGCTAGGAAAGTTGGTTCACTGTGTCGTGCGAGGGATTTCCTCCCTCCAGAATTTATTTTACATATTTATAAGTCTACCATTCATCCGTGCATTGAATATTGCTGCCACATATGGTTTGGTGCTTCTAGAGATTATTGATAAAATACAGAGACGAATCTATAATTTTACAGGTCCTCACCTGGCATCTCGACTTCACTTTTCCATGGATGTAACGTAGTTTCCCATGTGTCATTTCTATAAATATCTTCATGGTAATTATTCTGATGACCTTTCCTCTTTGGTACCTCGACCCAATGAATTTAAGCGCAGTACTAGATTAGCAGCTAGGTCTCATCATTTAAACTTGAAATTGTTAGATGTAACCGTAAGTTCTATTCTAATAGCTTCTTTCTATCGCAATCCTCCCTTGTGGATCTCGCTTCCGGCTTCTTACTTTCCTGTCAACTACGATCTTCAAGGATTTAAATGCAACGTCAATCGTCATCTTCTGTCTGCTTGTATCTTATATTAACAGAAAAATGCCTTTGCAACGTTTCTTTTCTAAAAGCTGCTTACCAAGCAAAGTGAATAAGGCCGAATGTTATAAGAATCTCGGCATCAATCTTGAAGACGGAGAAAATCCGTTTTGAGAAGAATAGCATTAGGGTTATTGGATTAACATAAAATGGCATAAATTGTTGCTTTCACTGGAGGTCAAATGTTAGAAAAATGTATTCTTTTACTTTCACCAGATTCTAATGATATTATCGTCTCCATTTCCTCCATTGCCTGTTATAGGTCTCTTCAAAACTGTTCCAAGTGCTCCAATAAAGACGGGAACAACTGTCACCTTCATGAGCCACTTTTTTTTTCAGTTTTCAAGATATTTGTCTATATTCTTTCTACTCTTCTCTGTAGTCTTTTGCTATTTATTAAGCTTAGCTTAGATTGGAACCCGGTCACAAGTATGGAACACCCAGAGAGAGGAACTAACATATCATCATATAATAATTGGGCTTGTCCCTTCCTTCGTTAGTTCGCACGACCGTAACGCCCTGTCAATACCTCATAAATAATGGACTATTCCGTTTTGATCTCATGAAAAATGACGCTACTTGGTTTCAGTGAGAAAATTAAAGAAAGAAGAGAATATAGAAGTGCTTAACGTCTGTTTCAGTGAAATGGAAAAGAAGTATTCAATTTCAAATCTTTTCATTTGCACCCCCTTACTTCTTGAAATGACGATAAGCATTCAGATTTATCATTGTTATTGCAATATTTTGTTAAAGCCGTTAAGCTCAAATATTTAACGCTGCGATAAAGGAATTTCTACGGATATTTTATTGTCATAGAACTCGCCATGAGCTTATTCAATCATTAACTGAAGAATTAAGATTCATCAGAAATTTCAAATATGACAACCGTGATATTTTCACGAATTAAAACTAGTTTTGATTATTGGATTAAAGAAGGCTTTTTGGATTAGAATAAGAATGTCATAAATTAAGATTAGTAGTTTTATCTGTTATTTTAATTACGAAGTTTTAACCGACGCATTCTCCAGTAACATTAATAAATATTAAAAGATAATATGAAAAAAAGATTCGAACATAATCCTTTACCTTGTTCATAGATCTGAGTAACAGATGTCCATCGGTCCGAATGCAGAGTGAGTCATTCGGATTTGGAATCTAGTCAAATTGAATCTTTTGGCGACAAGTTAAAAAATAAATGATAAATGATCCTGTGATATATATATATATATATATATATATATATATATGTGTGTATGTGTGTGTGTGTGTGCATATATCTTTATTATATGCACATAAGGAAAACTCAAATAATACTGATGAAGGCTGAAGAGTTTATCAGCCGAAACGTGATGATCAAAACAACAAATATGAAACATCCCAAATAAATAATATTGGGTCAGAACAAAAGCTTGTAGCATTTTTAAGTGAATTTCAAAGACAACATTTAGGTATTTCTTTCTATCTCTCTCTCTCTCTATATATATATACATATATATATATATATATATATATAGTCAAATAAATCTAGGTGCCATTTTGTTCTATTACCCTTTGCCATCTTTGAGGCATCTTCAGGATTTCATTCTCCCTGAACATGGCATTTTATCTGAAAGATTAACTGGTTTAAGTGCTTTTTTTACAGATTCCAAAGAATTTGTTCTTATTAAGTGAATTTTGCAGGGACCAAAATAAGTGGTAATTCTAAGGTTCATGATCAGGTGTATACGTTGCGTGTAGGTAAGACATCCTACCCAAGATGTACCAATTTCTGCCGGGTCTTCAAAAGAGACATCATGTGCAGTGCTGTCCTCATGGAAGACGGCGCTTTTCCGTTTGGCCGATTCTGGACGCTTTTCATCGGTGTTGTCCTTAATCGATTTAATTGGAAACAATACTTGTCTGAATTGAATGCGTGATTTTTCGGAAGGAGATGTTAACGCATAATAACCTTTCAAAACCACCAGATACACAACCTCACTTCGGATGCAGACCGGCTTTTGACGTGGTTAACAGTAGCTCATTTTGTTCCTCCCAATAGGAACTTTTTTTTTTGCTCCACTTTGTTGTAAAGAATCAGATTTCTTTCTTTTCATAAATACGCTGTTTTTGTTGCGTTTGAGCTGATAATCGCAGATAGGAATGTAATTCATTAAATTGTGATCCACAAACATTGTAGCGATGATCCACTTAACCAACTGTTTTCAAATGCCTTACAACAAGATATGTGGATTATCTTCTATTCAGCATTTCTATGTGGTCATCACTAAGCTTGGCAGACCTACTGGAATGCACCCAGTCTTGCACTTTCTAATTTAGTGAACCACTTACTCTCAGCTATGACACCTTCTCTATAAACGGCACACACCTTTTTTTGCTTGTTTGTACAGAGTTTTTTTCTTCCTTTTAAGGAATAAAAGAGGTTCAAATACTGAAAACGCATCTCATTTTCCTCCATGTTCACTTAATATAAAAAAAATATTTAAAAATTCACAAAGCACACACAAAATCGAATAGACGCGTTGAAATGTTATCTTTCCGAGTAAATATATTTATGTCATAAATTTCAATCACGTTCGAAATGATATCCTCTTGAAAAATGCTACAAACTTTTGTTCCTACACAATTGAATAGTGAAAATATTTCTCAGATATTTGCATATAAATAAACAATGTCGGATTTTCCTGCTATCCACAAAAACTTGTGAACAAAATGTAAATACTTCAAATAGATCACTTGCAAATCATTTCTGGGACACGGAGTTGACATTTCCATGCGGACTATTGTCCTCATCTTTGCTGTCATCACAATGTTTCGGCTGCTGTAGCTTCCGGCTTTCATCAAATGCTTCTCAATCCGGGTAACCTTCGACAATCCTCTGGTGAAAGCGGGAGTGCACAATGGCCGAAACGTTGCGATAACAACTTGAAATTACGTTATCAGCATTTTATAAAACTACATCATTTTGAATTTGTTTTCAAACCATTGATTTCTCTCTCACACACACACACACACACACAATAATTATTTTCAAATGACAAACTCTGCGGTACATTGCAATAAATATTGAAGGTTTGAATATTTGATACGTTTTCTTTTTGATCAATGAGAAGAAGAAGATCACAAAAGACAATCAGAAATCAACAATTGGTTAAGATATTCCTTTTATTAAAGCAATTATGATTCTGGATATGTCAGGTAACAAAGAAGTGGAGACCAAAGATTACACTTCCATTGGAACCAGGAGATCTTTGGGGTTAAGAATTTGTCTGGAAACAGTAAAGAACCAGGCGGAAACTGTGGATCAAGATATCAATATTATAAATCATGGATTTTAGATTAACAAATATTAGAAAGAGTCTTGGTTTTAACAATCGATTCAATGGTAGATAAAAAGGTCAATATGGATGTCTTAAGAGAAAGTATAAAATTTTTTATTTAAAAAAAAAAAGAAAGAAAAAGCAATTTTTGAATTGAGAAATGGGCAAGGTTATTGTCGAACAGGTGAGAAATGCTTGTATAGACTTTTAACAACAAAGCGGTAACACAGGGATTGTTACCCAGCTTTTCAGATAATTTCTAAGAGGTTGGCTGAGAAAAAAAAAACAGTTCGCTTGTAAGAGTGTCATAATACCAGCAAGCTGAGCATTTCCACGCTGCAACATTGCTGCATGTAGGCTCCAGCATTTGCTCTACACAAGAGAGAGTCAAACTGCTGGTAATATTCATATATAAAGAATGAAAGTAACTCCGAAAAACATGCCTTTAGGTCATCAATATTTGATTAAGGAACCTGTATCTCTCCCTCTACACTATCTAAAATATCAGTTAAACATTTCCGTATTTCAAGAAGAAGAAGAAGAAAAGTCAAATTTCCATTTTCGTTTGTGAACAAATCAACGAAGAGCAAAATCCTTTTCTAGCCTTACATATTTTGAACACTGCTTTATTGATGTTTCTTAATTCTTCCTTCCATTTCATTCTATTTCTTATTTACTTATGTAGCAACTGCCTTTAATTAGGAAGTCAAATCCTATCCCTTTCTACCGATCTGAATGTGATGTAAGAAAATTATTAATTTGTTAATATTGCAAAGAACTGGAATTGTTTTGGCCAAACACGACTCTTGTGTATTATTGATCATCCGCCAGTGTATGTTATTCGGAGTTGGCTGCCCATTCTTTCTATTTAGTAACCCTGGTCGACAAGACTCTTGTATCGAAGCCTTCAAAATATAACGGAAACTAAATTGCCATTGTTCTCTCTTCAACTGAATGGTAATCAGAGTCCCGGGGGGGGGGGGCAGCACCCAGCCCCGCCTCCCTTAAGGTAAAAAATAAATATCAATTAACGTTTCTTTATGTTAGCGGGCACCGATGTTCATCCCCTCCCCACCACATCTAGATCCAGTTTACAAAGAGTCCGTTTTCGAATTTCTTAAAAGAATCAATTTACATTGCATTTTACTTCCAAGACGTTTATCAAACGATGATATCCTTGGCACAAGGCCATAATTATACCGTAAACATTTGAGAAAGAACGTAGTGTCAAAAACTAACACAATAGTTTGCTAACCTGTGCACGACTGCAACATTTCTACTTCCGCTAAAGTAGTGAATTAAAATTCATTTAAGATAAAAAAAATATTTGAAGATAGATATACAGATACAGACTATATATATATATATATATATATATATATATATATATATATATATATGAGAGAGAAAGTTGCGATATCGACAAATTTAAGTACTTGAACGCAGAGTGTAGAAATGGAGAATTACATACTCCCCTACACACACAATTCAAACATTTTGGTGTTGAGTACATTTCACTTGAACCTTTTGCAAAACTGACAGTGTTTATGCCTATCAAGAAATCCCTCCAAACATCAGATACATTTTATATATTGAGGGCACAACAAAGCGAACTCAAAGAGAACGTTGTGTCTTTATGCATCAGAATTCATTTAGTCTCGTACAAGGCCAATTTTAAAGAGTACCCAGACTTCATTTTGTTCCGTGTGACTTGCCAGGTGTCAGAGAGCAACAATCAAGGCAAAACAGACATCAGTGGAAAAAGATATCTTGGGGTCCACGGAGCTTGGAATGATATTTTCCCAGCAACAGACGCAGAGTAAGTAGGAAAAATCTTTTAGTATTGTTAGGCAAAATAAGATCCTCTGGTGCTACAAGATATAATTTAACGAATGCCTTAAACGGGAATAAATTTCAAAATGAAATCTAATTTATCTTCATGGCACCTAACATTTGAAATGGAAGTTGGAAAGAACTGTCAATAGCAGAAAAAAAGTGAAGGAAATGGCTAGGTTTAGCCTATTATTTAACTTGGGAAAAGTTTCGTTCGGCATTGTAAAAACTCCATACAAATACATGAAGAGTATTTCATAGGTTATACTCTAGGACAGTCATTTCTAAAGAGGGTGGGGGCAAGATAGCATTAGAACCAAGGAAGCGTTGTTTTTTTTACAAAATCTCTCTGAGAAAATCTAAGTCTTCACGCGCAGTGAAGTAACACGTGTACATTACAATAGATGGAATAGAATCAACAAAAAAGCAATTTTTTGGTCTGAATTTGGAGTTAAATGTCCGAACATTTGTATCTTTATGGCCTGAACAGGGCACGTCCCACATGCTGGCTAATAGATGACGTGGAGACTAGTGATCGTCGCATTTCCACGTCTACAAGGGCCAAGGTAAGAATGATCACGGTCTAAATTGGCTTTAAATCTACAGTCGGACAAAGACCGAGAAAGCGATATGTTTTCGTTGTATGTGGCGGATCGGAGCTAGGGATGTGATTGAAGAGCCAGTGACCCAAAAGATTTTGAGAATCAGATTTAGAGTAAATTTTTACTGACTAAACACCGAAGCGAACGTGAGATCAATTTTCACCAATGGAAATTTAAAAATCAGCTAGTGATCGATCATATCCAATTTCGAATGAAAATCTGGACAAGTCAATACAAACGATTGTAACGTTAATCAATAATATCACTTGGCATATTTAATGCCATGACGACGACAGCATTGCCTTTTTATTCTTCAAAATCAAATACAATATGAACGTTTCAGATTTGTTTCTTTGTCCGTAACAATAGACTCGCCCATAGTCGGGTAATTATTCGCAACAATCTCACGACTGAATGAGTAATGTGAAATATCCATTGTTCTTGTAACTCGTGGCCTGCTCGGCGCCACTCGATACGAACAAGCATCGTGTTATCATAACAAGGTAAATTAAAAATTATATATATTTTAAGTGATACTAATATGAAAATACATGTAAATATTTTATGTAGTTTCTTTTCTAATTATATATTATAGATATTCAAATATATCCGTGAATCTTTCCACGGGTGGCAACCAATAATAATAATAGTAATCATTATTAAACAAAACCGTCCTTATGATATAAAATGGTAGATATTTATGAAGCTTTGCCACGAAACCACATTGACCAGTCATTCAATAAGATTTGAATCTAACCAGTAATAGTTGCTTTAAATATTGTTCTACGCTAGACGTCAATAATAATAAATGGTTATCATCGCAGCTTCGACAGCAGAACTTGATTTAATCCACAGCAAGTTGCACGCAATACCACTACGACTACTACAGTACATGTAGAATCATGTACAACGAGCAGAGGAAATCACCTACGATTGACATGCAGTCGATATGACTTGAAATTATTTTGATAGCTGAAGAGCTATATGGACTAGTTCCTTTTTAGCAAGTTCACTGTGAGGTGGCTCACTCCCAACGCCCTTTGGATTAAATCTCTGCCCTCTAGGTTTTTGTGCCGGGCATGTCATTGATTTGACCCCGTGTGTTTTTTGATAACAGAATTATCTTCGAAAGTTAGTCAAGAGCAGATTTATGAAAGAGAACCCAGATGTTTTGGAGTTGTTTTTTTTTCCATGTCTATTCAAATAATGGATGAAAAATGAACGACAGAGTGGAGCGAGTGAATAATTGCCAGAGAGGCCATCTTATCTCGTTACATTTATCACAGAAGAGTCAGGCAACAAGCAAGGCTCAAGACTCAAACAGTAACCCTGAAAAGACAAGCTCGGAAGAGAAAATATCTTGGTTTCGTTAACTACAAGCCTGATTTGTATTTTGTCAAAATACCCCCCTCCCAACCCTGCAATATTTATATCGAATCAGAGTAACTCCAATAAACATACTTTAGATAACAGTAAACCGCTTATCGTAGTCGCAAAGGTTGGTAATCTATTGAGAACCCACACCATGATTACGCTGAACTAAGCTTCGTCGGTATCTATTGGTAATGAATAGCGGTTGAAAATTACGTAAATAAACTTTGGGATATTATAAAAAAAATAAACATCGCTAATTAAATAGCAACAGCTTAAAAAGGATTAGTTATTAAAATACAGGAGTTTATGGCGAAACAGAAAAAAAGCTATGTATGATAGCAGCGTACTTAACAGCCGTTATCTATTCTTTTAAAAGGGCAAAGGAACTCACTTCCATTTATAGTGCTCCGAAGATAGTGTAAATAAACATTGAAATATTAACAAAAGCAGCAGTTTTTTGTTTGTTTGATAATCGAATATCGATGACTTGTGCACACTTATTTTGTTGGAATTACCTTCTTCGTTTATGTCAAATATTTTCTCATGGTCAAGTCATGCGAGTGTGTGACAATATAATGCACATTCTAGCATAAACATTTTAATTCTGGATAAATATTTTAGAAAAGAAAAGTTTCATTGATTAATTACTTTCTTCCATTCATTTTCTTTTTAAATTAACTAACAGCACTCGACTTCAACTCAAAATACTGAATCGATTATCAAGAAGTCCATCGCCGTTTTACGCTTGAATGAGTACTGGAGGCAAAACTCCAGGCAATTGTTTTAATAACCGACACAATTTTAAAGAATAGCTCATGATCAAAATGCCATCGTTCTCTGATAGCATATCAAAACTGGGCGTGGCCTTAAGCAGAGGATGAAGGGATCCCGCAAAGTTCGTGTAGGGAGGGGACGAAGAACTGAGATGTCCTGAATATAAATTTGATCTACAGATGTCGTATCATGTAAAAGAGCAAGTTTAGTAAGTACTGATCAAAAGTCAAAAATAGTTTAATGAGTACAGTACTAAGACGGCTTTGATTGAAATTATTTTGCGTTCCACACGATGATCCTCTTAAAGAGGTCATCAACCAAGACCCCTTTTCAGTGAAAAAAAAGGAGTGGAGGATTTAGTAGACAACGTCTGTTTTGTGCTGAACCGTAGTTCTTTCTTTTCTGCTTTTACATAAATGATTCCCTGACTTTTTTGTTTTTTTGAATCGGGGCTCACTGTCGGTCTGGCGATGAGAATGTGTTCGTATATATGGGTTAATAGAAGAGTTAAGATATGAAATAAATAACAAGACATTATCTTGACGCACACACAAATTGTTAAGTTCCAATGTAAACAATGGCAATTTTGTTTTTTGATAATATTTACAAAGAAGGAAAAATGGTCGAAAGACGTGAACCAAAAACTGTAAAGTCCGGAGTTGTCACAATTAACATATTGAGATTCACTGTAAGGCTACACCTTCTGAAGAAACTTCCCCACAAATGAGGGGTAAGAAGCAGATACTGGGATTATCCTCTCACTGGATAGATGACTCAAGTTACAGTTAATCGCTTCAGTTAAGAGGAAAGTCTTTTCCTTCACCTTTTTTTTCAATCTTATGACACTCTGAATTCTCAAACAGTCCCTTATTTGCAACTGTCAGTGTAAGACATTGCTTACCTTTAGAGTAAGAATAGGCGTTTCGATCTATTCGACCAGTTACAAGATAGTTGATGCAAAAAGAAAGGCGACTTGTGTCGGGTAGAATGAGGAATGTGGCTTTCATGAAATTCAAATAAATGGTAGGTAGCCCGTCACCGTTGTGGATAATCGATATCCCCTCCATTTTCATATTACAGAATTTATAAGATTAAAAGACTGATCAGTGTACACTTGACAAATGGAATATTTTTTTTATTCATGCATAGCTTTTCATTGAGAAGGATTCGTGAAAGCGTTAAGGTCTTTAAAACGATAAGTCACTTAATCGACTTTAGGTCAAAGACTTTGATAAGAAGGAGTTTTTATTCTGAGTTGAAATGATTTTGTTTCCAATCAGAATCACTAACGAAACACACCTGAAATGAAAATTGATCTCTCGGCTGCCAAATTACTGCTCTAACCATTAATCTAAACCCTTAA